>CM035225.1:43280430-43880430 GCA_020226215.1 Sindora glabra
ACACCTAAATTCTATGTGTTTCATCCACTTATTTACTTAGTATTTTGTGCAAATTGATTGAAAAGGACACTTAGATGCTCTATATTTTGTTTTCAGGTCATGAAATGACACATATGAGCATTAGAAAAGAATCCAGAGGCAAAACCATTCAAATTATGAAGCATTGAAGCAAGATTGTTCACTCAACAAAGAACACGGGCCGTGTTGAACCCCGTGTTCATGGCCGTGTTTCGTTCTGGACTAGTTCGAGACTTCACTGAGTCATCCAGAGAAGAACACGGGTGTGAACACGGGACGTGTCACACCTCGTGTATCTTTCTGCCATTCGCTTCTGAAGAACACGGGTGGTGTCACACCCCGTGTAATATGCTGATCAGTCTTCGTTGAAGAACACGGGGTAGAACATGGGCCGTGTATTACCCCATGTACATTACTGCTTGACAATTCGTCGGAGAACACGGGGCGTGTCACACAACGTGTTTCTTGCTGCTCAAACTTTCACTGAGAAACACGGGGTACAACACGGGCCGTGTTGGACCCCGTGTACATCAAAAATATAAGTTTTGCGTGAAATCTTGCGAGGAGAAGGGGGAGAAACTGAGAATTAACAAGGAGAGCTGCTGGGAGAAGCCTTAGGAGAGACTCAAACTCACCAAAGGCGCCTTCTAACACGGATTCAAGCAAGAAATTGAAGAATCAAGCAAGAAATTTGTAGATCTTCATGGACTGTTTGACTTCCTTCTCTGTTTTCTTGTTTTCTTCTGATCTTGTGATGTTGTCACACTAAACCTTTATGCTTAGCTTAGGTGAACTTGTTCATGGAGTTATGGAACTGAATTTTATATAATCTAACTTGATTTACTGTTGAATTATGATTTGATTTTGCTGTTTTGTCTGGAACAAGCCATTATATCCGGAATATTGGATTTGTGTTATGGATTAGTTGATTTTAGGTTGAAATGATCAATTAATTAATCGGATCTTGCATGATCATTGGGAATATCAATTAGACTTAGAAATTAAGCTGATTGTATTCTTTTGCACATGATGAAATGTCCAAGAATGGATTCTAAGCAAGTTAATGCAACCTAGATGAGTGATTACTAGAGTAATTCTGGGCACTTAATCTTTGGTTAGTAGCTAGTAGCCTTGCAATGAGGTATAGCTTAATTTTGATAATCCAGCAATCATAATTAACAGTAAACTAAGTTAGAGAAGTAAATTCATTCCATAATGAAGTGTACAAGGGATCCTTAAGCTAAGTACGCTTTTATTCCATTGAATCAAACCTTATTTTGATAGCTAAGCTCTGTTTTACATTTAAATCTTATAATGGTGAAAAGGAAAAGGAAGTGACCAATGAGTATGATGTTAAACATGATAATGTTGATTACCCAATTAAAAACATGGTCATTGATAACTAATTTCTTTAGGTGAATTAAGAGATCAATTTTAATGTCACTAATGCTAATTAGCCTGAGGTCAATATTAAAGTTAAAGATGTTGTAAAGTTTACTCCATCTTAAGGGAAGAATATAAAGAAAATAGTAGTCATAGAATAAATGTTGAATAGGCTTCTTTAGTAATGATGTTATATCATGTAATGAACTTTGAATATATAAATGAAAGATCTATATGTTATTAATAATTCACCCTTGTCTTTTTTGCAATTTACTTTGTTGTTTTATAGAAAAGTATTTAAAGTTTTAATATAAATGGTGTAGCTTTGGCTTTTAATATTTTTGTATTAATATATACTAATATCATGTTTTTACTAAAACATTTACTTAAGCAAATAACTAAAATTTTTTCTAAGTTTTGAAAACAACTTGTTTATTTAGACTCTAATTTTTTGTATTTTATAGTTTGTAGCAAAAGTTTTTCAAAGTGATGAAGTGGCTAATGTATATTAGGTTGACTTTATGTGTCGATCAGTGCTGACCATGCTAAAGTATTTGTCACAACCAACCTAGTCATGACTGATGTATATTTTGTTACTAGTATCCATAAGCCTATCAAATCCTAATTTAGTATCATCACATAATAATTAGTAAGCTAATTAAGTCCACTTACTTCATTTCATTATCAAGATAAATATTTACATAGAAGATCTTATTACCAGATCTTATAGAAGATCCTATTACTAGATCTTTTGAGTAGTTACATATTACTACAAATTTCCCATATTTAATAGTTATGGCTACTTGTAACACAACTGTGCTCTTGTACTGACAGTGGTGACTATTGAAACTTAACCTAGACATCTGTAAAACTTTTAAAGAAAAATAATGAGACTTAAGTCTTTGTAAGTAGATAATTTACTTATCTAGTTTATCTATAAATAATACTACATTCATATTTCATATTAACAATTTTACATGTCATATTAGCCATATGTAAATGTCATAATCAAACATAATCCAATTTATTCATATTAAAATAAATGAAGACAATAATAGCAAGCAACAGATAGTTAGTAATGGTTAGCCTGCCTTATTTCTCTTGATCCACCCTATTTGTTCACAAACCTAATATTATTCCTTCTGATATTTATTAGTTATAATCATATAACCCAAATCCAAAATCAATATTTCATTATTCAATACCTTTCATAACTCATCATCATCATATATTATCATTTACATCTTTTGATAATTCATCATCACCATATATTATCATTCACATTAAAATTCATCTCATTGTAGTAGTTAAGGAGTAAATTTCAATCTTAACATAAACTAGGATAAAATATTTATGCGCTAACTTAAAGGAGTAATGATTTTTAACAAAGTTTTTATCTACCACTATTATTATTAGACTTATCTTAGAAAGTTAATTCAGGTATATTATTGCTGGAAATTGTGCATCATACATGCACAGTAGAATAAAATTTTTGCACGATTTCCACCAAGGATCTATGCGAATTTAGAACGCCATAGATTAGGGATTAGGATTTATACCTTTCGGCAAAAAAAATCTTCTGACCGCTACAGCAAATCCAATCTGCTTCCAAATCACGAACCGGAATGGAAACCAGTAAATCAGATCGCTAGTACAACGTTTATGTGGCTGCACCTCTGTGGTATCCACACGAACCCGTGAATCACTGATGAATGTCCGCTACACACACCGGTTGGAATTGATCTCCTTACACCTCGTAGTGCTAGCTACGCCTCTTCAGAGATTTTGGTCAAGGAGAGGTGCTAGGGTTTTCTATGCTTTTGCTTGGGGTGCGTGAAATAATAATAGTAATCCTATTATTACCCAATAAGCCTATTTAAATAGGTGCATAGAAAAACCTAACCTATTTGGGCCTTATTCCATGTATAATTATAGGCTTACTATTGGGCCTTATAATTATAACATAAATTCCTAAATACTAAGCCCAAACAATTTGGTCCATTAATTCCAAATTCACTAAGCTTTAAGTGTGCGACCCTATAGGCTCTCATTACGTTGGCAATGACCATTAATCATATTGATGATCATAAACAATGATTGGTGTCTAGCAACACATCATTATTACCCAAGTAATGAGAAAGTCGGTGATTTGACTAAACCTTTACACGTGATCATCACTTATGTCTTTTTGTCCTATACATCTAGATTGAGCACGAGACATGGACCGTGTCATTCCCGTATAGCCCAATCTTAAGGTTTCTTGACTCTTAAGGAACCTGACTGAAACAAATGTAATCGACATCTCATGTTAATTCATCTGAGCATGGCCATGCATTTTCTCAACTTTACTTAATCAAGGGGCCCATAGATGTTACTCCTGTTATATAGGAGGGACAAATCCCATCTTGATCACACAAACCCCTCCGCATGATATGTGACATATCCAATATCTACCCTTATATTCACTTAACCATTAGTGACTTAGAATAGTATCAAAATATGAAACTCACATATAGGGAACCTTGGTGATCTCAGGTCAAAGGACCATATTAATAATGATCACTAAGAACCACTTATGACACTCATATAACGATCCATGTAGTGTTCTTAATATGGGTCGGTCCAGTATACAAGTTCTCTAACTTGTACTCATGTGTAAACTTAATATCCTATATAAGTCTTCACACATGCTAGTCTTAACATATCAAAGCAACCTAATCCATAATGATATATGACTAGGGACATTTAAGAATACAATTATTCTAAGGTTATTATTATAATTAAATATATTACGCAGACAATATATATAAATATAATAATTAGAATTGCCATTAAAATAACATGATTCAAAATTACAATCACCAATATGATTGGTTTTAGGGCATATACACTAACAATTATAATGATAAAAAATGTGAAATAAGGCATAAAAATCAATTATGTAATCGGTTCCATTGTCCTAAATTTACTTCTACATAGTAAGGATTGGTTATGTAATTAGTTCATATATGAACATTTTTTAAGCTGAGAATTAATTGCATAATCGATTTTTCTATCCCAAATTTCCTCCGGAAAGTGAGAATCAATTATGCAATCAATTCAATTATAAACCATTTTTAGCGAAACTGAGGATTGATTGTACAATCAATTCTCTTGTCCCAAATTTGCATTTAGATAGTGAAAATCATTTGCATACTTATTTTACATGCAAAGTTTTCTAATTCTATGAATTTTTCATTAAATTCCTTAACCTTAACTTCTTTTTCCTCCCCCAGTACACATTTGTTACTTTATAAACCTTGCTACATTCATCAATACACTTACTTGTCATTTTATATCATCCCTTTTTATCATTATTTTCATACATAACATTAAATCAACATATTCAAAGTCACATTATACAAATTCATAATTGTATACTAATCAAGTAAGTAGATTATCTACTTACCTTAAATGGAAGAAATAAAAGAGATTGAAGGGATGATCAACTATAGGAAAACTAGCCCTATACATGTAAATATCAATTCATCATTCAAATCCCTAATTTTTCTATGACTAAATATTTTCTAGTTTAGAAGAAATGTACCTTGTTAGATAAGAAGAAACTGATAAAGGTTTGTCTCCTTCTTATTTAATATTGCCAAAATCTTATTAACTTGAAGTTAAAAAAAAAAAGATTAGAATGTTGACGAAAAAGGGAGTCAGTGGTTGATGAGGAAAAATAATGGAGAAATAAGGTTGATTTGGGTTTTAAACTACGAGAGGACATTTTAGGCATTTCAAAATTAGTTAGGAGTAATTCTAGAAACTTTCATTCTAGATTTCCTTCACACACTTTATTCTTAATCTAATTTCACATAACATTTAATTAATTTAATTACACTTATTCTTATAGTTACATTCCATTTTCTAATCATAAATACCTATCTTAAACATTTCCACAATACTTTATTAATTTTGATACATTTACAAAAATTACCAGATAGTTAAATAAATTAAAATTCTAAAATTTTAGGGTTGTAATGATTATTATAATAGCCAATGATTACTAGGTATATAGTAGGGAGGTATTTGTGGCCAATGTAATAAGGTAACCAATGTATGTCGGGCCTATTTTTATGATACGACTAAAGTATACTAGGTCTAAGTTTAATGGTGTCTAAAGCCAAAATACTTAATTAATTAACGCATATCAAGCTAATTGGATGATGCAACCAATGCATACTAGGCCTCAGATGAATAGCTATCATGACTCGCTTGGTCGTGATAGGCGTGGTTCTCATTATCGGTAGCTACAATCTATTTATTTCCACATTGGTATCTTCACTTGATCGTTTCTAAGTAATATAAATATATTAATTCATTTCTTTGAAAATACTATATTTCTTTTTTCAAAATAATATTCACATTTATGGATAAATATCATGCATTCCAATATTTACAAGGTTTAACAATGGTTACTCATATTATAACATTACTCTTTAATTTCTAGTGCTAGTTATTAAGCTTCACTTTGATCACCTAAAAAATTTTTAAAGGAAAAATAATGAGACTTGATGTCCCAGTAAGCAAATAATTTATTTATTATGTATAAATGTGTAAATATTTTTATTTATCAAATAAAATAAAGCATATTTACCAATAATAATTACAAAATAGAGTATACAATACTTAAACAATAATGAATCAGCCTTACTTCGCCCAAAATATTAATCATAATCCCAACCTCATCACTCTAGGTATTTTATCAACTATGATCCTAACCTTATCCCTTATGGTATTAATTTGTCATAAATCAGGACCCGAATATAGTGCATTCACCATAATTTGTTATTTGGATATCATAGTTATTCAATATCATATCTTAACCATTCATAATTTTATCAAAAATCAATTATAATCTACTATAACAAAATTAATTAAAGAATTATAACATGTATCTCATTTATAATTCAAATAATTTCAACATATGCATTTCTTCATAGCCATTAGACTTGCTTTATTTAAATACCTAAAAATTAGGTGGGCAAGGGATGGTTTACTTGAGTACAAAACTCGAATATTGGCCATTTTAAAGCCAATACTTGAGTAACTTTTTCGAGTATTTGAAGGCAATGAGTTAAAATCCTTTAGTACTTGAGTATGGTATTCAAATACTACCTTGTTTATACTACTCATAAGGTAGTATTGGAGTACAAGACTTGGCTACCATTTGGAAATTTCTAGAAATTCATCTAAAAGTGTAGAAGAACCTTGCTACATCACACTAGATTCAACATGTAACTTATAAATTTTGTAAATATAATTCTATATAGCATATACTAATATTCACCATTAAACACAACTTAAATTTCTCATGAACACATCATCATAGTTCCATACATCAGGCAAACTTAAAATTACTAACCAAAGAATATCAGTTTAAGATGATGAAGGAATTCTAACGAGTAAGTAGATTATCTATTTACTTTTATTGAAGGAATGGAAAAGTTTGAGGGTGGATTTGATAATTGCTAATCAAAACTAAAATAGACATTTAGTGAAAAGAAACCCTATTATAATATCCTAATTAATATTTAAAGTTTTATAAAATTTGATACTTATGGATATTTATTTATTTAATATTTAGTTTTAAATTTCTTTTCCTTCTTAAAAGTTCTTGAATTTTAAAATGATATTGATAATATTATTTGAAATATATTCATTTTTATATGATCATTATTGATTCAATAATAGTTTAAAATAATTTCTACAAGGAAGTTCTCACAAGTTGAGAATAATTTTATTGATTGTGGATATAAGGACTTATGAAATAATTTGTTGCATTTGATAAGTTATTTTTGGAAAATTTGAAAGCTTAAAATAATTTTTTTAGGACTTTTAAATTTATCAAAACAATACAAATACATATATATATTGATAAAAGATTGAAAATAATTGTATTGAGATTTCAAAAAAAAATTAGTTTTTAAAAATGAGTGGTCAAGATTTATATGAAATATGGATTGTAGTACACTGCAATGCATGGAATAAAACCCTATAACTTTCCTTTTATTTTTCCTTTTTTATCTTATTTTTTCATCTTTCTTCACTCTTTTTCGTTGGGATATAGTAGTTCCCTCTCTCTAGATTTTTTTTCATTTCTCTCTCTATATTGCTACTCTTTCTCATTAACCTTCTTCCTTTAGCATCCTCCATCCTTCAATTGTTGCCATCGTGCAATATAGGCCTCGTGCATCACTATTTTTATTGTAAGCCATCTCTATCGAGCATCAGTTCTTATATGCGATAGAGTAGTGGCAAATAACAATTGGATAGCATATCAAAGTAGCTTCATTAACTACCTTCCTTGTGCCACTGTACATTACTTTGGCTATTTTTTTTAGCTAAGATGACTACTGGAGAGTATACATGAAGGGCCATGAGAGATGGCATTTACCTAGCAGCTAGAGCTACTATTTTGCATCATTCATTGGAGTTTTAGTGAGCTTCCACCACTAATGAGCTCTAGCTAGGTACTTTTGATGTGAAGGAGCATATTTATATTATAAAATCTTAATATTTTTTTTATAATTAAAGCTTAACCCAAGAAAAACCTATTTTTGTACATTTTAAGAAATATGGTGATACCTTTAAAAAATAGGATTTTTATGCTACAGAGTGTTAGATTAGCATGATTGGGATTTATTTATAGCATCAACCTTATTAGCATGGCTGTTTGAAGCTAACTTAGAAAAAGCACTCATTTTTAATGAAAATTTAGACTAATGTAAGGAAACCTATTTATGGATATTTTGAATGTATGGTGATGGCTTAGAAAAATATAAATGTTACAATACAGGTTGCTAGAATAAAATAGTTAGATTAAATATAGAGCATTAGGTTTAAATATTTTGCTAGATTTTAACTTGCTCGAGGTAAAGCTCATTTTACATATATTATAAATTCTTAGTCATGCTTTTAGAAAATAGGAGCTTTATGCTATAAAATAATTAGTAACATAATAAAAGTCTTTTTATGCTACCAACTTTAATATCCTTGCATGATTTAAAGTTGGACTAAAGGAAGTATTAAGGATATTATGTTATGGATCATCAAGTCCTCATAATTATATTTTAATTGTATGGAACTAAGAAATTACTATCTAAGGACATATCTCTACTTTTATGAATGAGGTGAAAATAAGGAAAACAAATAATCTAGAATGCTTAAGTGAAACAAAATGGATCTTTTAGAACTTTAAGTTATAATAATTTTATCTATATGGCTTTAATTTGAAAGTTCCTAAATTGTGGCATGCTTGACTTTAAAGCTAATGACCTAGATTGTTAGTATATCATAATATGAAATTGAAATTGGGATGACTAGAAAGAAAATAAGAAATGTTATTTATTTACACCTTATTCTTGTAAATTATAGGAAAATGAGAAAGTTAAACTTAAATACTCTAAAGTAGACGAAATCGCTGGGTCCTAGCAGGTAATTATATATCTTACCATAAATTAATATTTTAATAACATGTAGTTTAAATGTTATGAATTATATTCTTCTTATTGATAGAACATATATCATATTTATGCATATATATTTATGTGCAAACTTAGTTTCATGGTATAAGTACAATTAGCTATTTAAAGGAATGTTAATTGATTAGAATGCATAATAAAAGCATGGTAGAAGTGTTTCTAACTATCAATGGATTGTGATTAAGTTCAATGATATTTGTATGTTGTGACTATGTAGAAAAACATGATAGCATTGTTGTATACTCATGCATATATTGCTATGTGCTTGGTATTGTTTAGTAATGAATTAGTTACTTTACATTAAAGTTGTATAAACAATTATGATATGAGAGTTAAGTTCTAATGTGTATATTATCTAAAAATTCTACCATGGATGGCATTGGAAATTGTGAATTGTGGTAAAGTAATAACATTAGGAATTGTGAACTATAATGGAGTGATGCTTTTAAAGTCAGATGAAAAATTCTAAGCAAATAGTTATGTAAGACATAAGATTAATTTGAGAGCCGATGAGAAATTCTCAGTGAACAATTGAGAAAAATATAAGATTAACCTAGAAAATAAAAAGTGGTTACATGTATGTTTGCTATAATGGATGTGTGATATGATATGATATTGGAATTTTTTTTAAAATTGAATATTATTATTGATATGATTGCAAAAACCTAAGATGATTATAATAATTCTTTTGAGTTTAAGCCCTAATAGTTGTTTGTGATATGAAAATAATACTGTGTATTAGAGAATAGTCAAATTTACTGTAGCTTGTGATGTGAAATATAGAATTCAAGTTATATATAGGTGAACATCAATCCAAGGTTGGGTTTTGTAGGTTTCAAAGATCTAAGAAATAGGTTTGCTATTATTTTCTAATTTAGTACATGATTAACCTATGATTGATATGTTTAAATATATAATAAGCTAATTTTTTACAAGGTAATGGTAGATATATGCTCACTGAGTTCTTGTAATTCACTTTATCTTATTTTCAATATTTCTAAGTTAAGATAAGTGCCTTTGAGCCTTGTTGCATCAATAAGGAATTAAGATTCTTTTGTTAAAAGATTTTGACAATTGGACTAAGATCAAAATTTTGAGATAGAGTTGTTATTGATCTATCATTTAATGTGTTAAATTATTTATTTATGTATATGTCTTGAAACTGTATTATACTTTGTGTATGTATGATTCTATCATATCTAAAAGAATTCACAAGTTTCATGGTTTAGGGCGTATAGCCTTTAGAAAGTATCCAAAAACAGGTAAGAATCTATTAATTTTTTCATAAAATTTAAACTGAAATTTGAGTAATTTGAGTCTCCTCGAGATAAGAATACTTCAATTGGTAGATAAGAATGAATGGTGTTAAGGCTTGTAGATACCAATATTAGAATCTACACTAGTCATGATCAGGATTGGGTAGTGACACCTATTTGTATTCTAATTCATCTCTTATGATGCCACCATTGTTAAGACAATAAATTGAGGAAATACTTTGGATAATTGATGAAATAGGGAGTTCCTTTTTATCCTTCTTTCTAATTTGATCACTTTTAACAAGCTTTAGTGAAAATTAAGCCTAAGGTAAAAAAAAAAGAAGGTGTAGGGAAGAGGAAGTCGAGGTTTGCTGATGGAAATTATGGAAAAATAAGGTTAGTTTGAGTTTTTAAGTAGGGAAGGATATTTTAGGTAATTTAAAATTTATTAATGGCAATTCCAAGAATCTTTATTTTGAATTTCTTTCATACATCTTATTCTGAATCTAATTTCACATGATTATATAATTAACTCTATTATGCCTATGTTCTTATTTAAACTCAATTTTTTATAATATGATACCTTACATTTATCTGTAGCATTTTCCTTATTACTAATACAAAATTTAGAATTACCAATTAGACAATTAAAATAGAATTAATAATTTTAGAGATGTAACGGTTCTTTTCCCGTTCAAAGAATTTGTCCCTTAAATCTTAGGAACTAACTACCAAAAAGAAATATGATAATTAATCATTAGGTTTACCAAAGAAATACGGGTGCTTCTTCCTTATTTTAGCTTTAGATTCCTAAGTAGCTTCTTCAATTCCATGTTTTTACCAAGAACTTTCATAAATAAATCAATTTAGATCTTAACTTATGAATTTGGTGATCTAAGATTTTGATTGGTTATTCTTCAAATGACAATCTTGGATCTATTTGAAGGGATTCATATTGAATAACATGAGAAAGATTAGGGAAATATTTTTGTAATATAGAAATATGAAATATAAGATAAATAGAGTGTAGTTCATTTAGTAAGTTAAGATGATAAGCAATAGAGCCAAAATATTTAAAAATTAGAAATGGACCAATGTATTATAGAGTAACTTTTCCTTTCTTACTAAATCTCATTATCCCTTTTATCAAAGAGAGTTTTAAAAACACGAGATCTCTAACCTAAGACTCTAATTATTTCTTTCTTTTGTTAGAAAATGATTTTTTATGATCCTAAGTAGCTTTTAATTTATCTTGAATGATCTTTACTTTCTTAAGTGCATCAGACACAAGATTAAGACCAAGGAGCTTAGCTTTTATTAGTTTAAACCAATTGGTTTAAACCAATATACCAGAGGTTTGGAAAGTCTACGATACAAAGCTTTATATAAAGCCATCTTTATGAAAGATTGGTAATTATTATTATATGTGAATTCAATAAAAAGCAAGTATTTCTCCTAACTACCTTCAAATTCAAAGGTGTACACATGTAACATATCTTCAAGAATTTGGATTGTTCACTCAGATTGACCATTTATTTGAGGATGGGAAGGTTATAGTAAAATGTAATTAAGTTTTAAGATTTTGTTGAAAAGATTGCCATAAATGGGCTATAAATTGGGTGTCGTGTTCAAAAATAATGACAAAAGGAATTCCATACAAGGGAACTATTTTATAAAGATACAATTGAGCATATTAAGTAGTAAACAAGTTAGTCTTGATAGAAAGGAAGTGAGCTGTCTTTATCAACCTATCAGCTATTACTTAAATTAAATCAAATCCTTTTTGAGTCTTAGAAAGGCTAACAAGGAAAGCCATGATTATGGCTTCCCACTTTCATTCAAGGATTGGAAATGGTTAGTGTAAACTAGATGGCTTTTGATATTTGGCTTTAACTTGCTAATATGTAAGGTATTTTAACACAAATTCAAGTATATCTCACTTTATTCTTTTCCACTAAAAGTTTTATTGCAATTCATGATACAATTTTATATACCTAGATGTATAGTGTAAGAAGAATTGTGAGCTTGATGAAGTAATTCATTGTGCTTACACATAGGAACCTAAAAGTCACTATTGAAATTGGATTATGCCTTGTTTGGTTGGGATCAGAAGTCTAATGGTTATAGTGGAATTTAATTGATCCTAGCTAAGGATCCATGCGAAATGATTAGATCAGGACAAGGATTTAGTCATTACTTTTTGTAGATGATTCAAAAGCTTGATCATTGATCACCTTTTCGAATTACTTTCGGTCAAAATTTATGAGGTATTCACATAAATTTACAAATCACCTATGAACGTTCTACAGCTATTGATTGCAATTTTCCTCTTTTGCCTTGTAGTGCTAACTATGCCCCTTCTAGAGTTATGGCTAAGAAGATATTATAGGGATACATGAATAATAATAATAATAATAATAATAATAATAATAATAATAATAATAATAATAATAACAATATATGAATTAACATTTAACATGCCTATTTAAATAGGTGCATAGAAAACCCTAACTAATTGGACTTTATTCTATGTATAATTATTAGCTTATAATTAAGCCTTATAATTATAACATGAAATTTCCATAAACTAGGCCTAAACAATTTAGTCTATTAATTCTAAATTCACTAGTTTCTGAGTGTATGACCCTATAAACTCTCATTACATTGGAAATGATTATAAATAATGAGCGATGTCTAGCAACACATCATTGTTACTCAAGTAATGAGAAGATTAGTGATTCAACTAAACCTATACATGTGATCATTATCTATAACTTTTTGTCCTAGACATCTGGATTAAGCACGAGACATGGATCGTGTCATTACCGTATAGCCCAAATTAAAGGTTTCTTGATTCCTAAATAAGCTAATTAAAGTAGATGTAATTGATATCCCATGTTAATCTATCTGAGCATGACCATGCATTTTTTCTTAGCCTTACTTGATTAAGAGGCATACAGATGTCATTCCCATTATATAAGAGGAACCAATTCCATCTTGATAAGATAAATCCTTCCCCATGATATGTGACACATCTAATAACTACTGTTGCATTCACTCAACCATAAGTTACATAGAGCAATATTAAAATATGGAACTCATATGTAAGGAACCTTGACAATTTTAGGTTAAAGGACCATATTAATGATGATCACTAAAAATCACTCGTGACACTTATATAATGATCCATGTAGTGTTCTTAGGGTGGGTCAGCCTAGTACATAAGTTCTCTAACTTGTACTCATGTGTAGACTTAATATCTTATGTAAATCACCACACATGCTAGTCTTAACATATCAATGCAACCCAATCCATAATGATACATAATTAGGGATATTTAAGAATATAATTATTCTAAAGTTATAATCATAATTAAATGTACTACGAAAAAAATATATGTATAAATATGATAATTAGAATTACCTTTAAAATAACATGATTTAAATTTATAATCATCCATATGATTCGTTTTAGGGCATATACAACAACATGTTTATCGATTACTAAGCATGTACTCTAATCTAATATTACTTTTTTTAGTAACACATACTGAGGATTTTACTTTTATAATTCCTTAATTCTTTCTATTAGCACTAAGTGGACTGCCATTTGAGCAACAATTACCATTTGATCATTGGTTTGAGTATTAGCTAAAGTTCCCGATGACTTCTTATTTAAATCATAGCTACAACATTCACCTTTCCTAAATGATAATGAATATTGCAATCATAATCTTTCACTAACTCCATTCATCTATATTGCTTCAAATTCAAATTTTTCTAATTGAAAATATATTTTAATCTTTTTATTATCAATATATATTTCATAGGATTTGCTATACAAATAATAGCACCATATTTTTAAAGCAAACACAATTATAGCCATCTTAAGATCATATATCAAATAGTTTAACTTGTGTTTCTTTAGTTGCTAAGATGTATACTTGATTACCTTTCCATTCTATATCAATACATAACCTAAACTGAATCTAAAAGCATCATAGTATACAAAGAATCCACCAGATCCTAAAGGAAGTGCTAAAATTGGAGCAATAATCAAATAAGTTTTTAATTATTAGAAATTATTTTCATATTTGTTGGACCACTTAAATTTCACTTCCTTTTAGGTAAGCTTGGTTAAAGAAAAGGCTATTTTGGAAAAGTCTTTGATGAACTAGCAATAATAACTAGTTATTCTAAGGAAAGTTTAGATTTTAGAAACAATGAAGGGTCTAGACTAGGTTTTGATTGCTTCAATTTTCTATAAATTAACTTGAATGCTATCTTAAGAAATCATAAGGACCAGGAACTTCACACTAGAGAGCCATAATTTATATTTTGAAAATTTTGTGAAGAGTTTATGTTCATAAAGAGTTTGTAAGATAACCCAGAGATATTAAGCATGCTTTTGCTCATTCTTGGAATAGATAAAAATATCATCAATGAACCAATCATGAATTTATCAAGAAATGGCTTATTCATAAGAGTTATGAAAGCTGTCGAAGCATTAATAAGACTAAAAGACATGATAAGAAACTCATAGTAGCAATATTGAGTTCTAAAAGCTATTTCTTGAATATTTTTTTTTTTGTCAAATTCTTAACTGATGGTAACTAAAACCTAAGTTACGACATTTTGTAATTGGTCAAATAAGTCATTAATTTGAGGTAAAGGATATTTACTTTTTATAATGACTTTGTTTAGTTAATGATAATTGATATAGAGTCATAAGGTTCCATCTCTCTTCTTTACAAATAGAACTAGAGCACTTTACATAAACGAACTAGGATAGAAAAAACTTTCTCAATCAATTCTTGTAATTGCTTTTTCAAATCTTTCAATTCAACTGGAGCCATACAATAAGGAGGAATAGAAATATGATTATTATTAGGAACATTTTCAATGTTGAATTCAATTTCATGATTTGGAGGTAGATTTAGGAGGTCTTTTGGGAACATATTAATGAATTCACAATCAATAGGGACATTTTTAATTTTAAAAGTATGGATGAGATCTTAGATAATGACAAGATAAGCAAAACATCTATTGCGAATAAATTTCTGAGTTTTGACGTCAGTAATGATTCCTATAATTTTAGAATTTATTTCTCCTTGAAAAATAATAGGAGAGGTTCCTTCTACAATAAAAAAGACTATTTAATTAAAACTATCTATCTAAGCTCGATACTTTGATAACAAATTTATATCTAAGATGATGCCATAATCTGCCGTTTCCAAAAGAATCAAATTTACAAGCATAATTTGATTATAGATGTAAATAGAAGATTTTTCTACAAACTGAGTAGCCAAAGCCTTATCTAGTAGTTGTTGATATATATAATTAGTTTAGTAACTCACTAAAGGGCTTATTCAATAAGTAGCAAATTTCATAGAAATAAAGGAATGCATAGCTCTTAGTTCTATCAAAACATAAACAAACAAGTTTTTAATAAAAATCATACCTGCAATGATAGCATTAGAAGCTTGTGCCTCTTAATAGATCAAATTAAAAACTTTCACTTGATTTCTTAATTAGTTTCTCTTTCTAGCATTGCCACTACCACTAAGACCTTGAGACATTAAGATACTGGTTAATTTGTTAGTGGATCTTATGAAGGAATAGGTAGTTCACACCAAAGCTTAGAGGGGTTTGTGACCTTATTGACCACATTGAAAGAAGATTGTATTCATTATATTACGTGGACTAGAATGTTTGCTACCACATTATATGCATCTAAGCAGCTTCTTATGGAAGTTTACTTCTTTTTTGAAATATTCCCTTACCAAAGTTGATAAAAGCACCCATGAATGATAAATGAGATAAAGTATAGCCTTGACTTTTCCTTCTTGAAGATGCATGAGAAGTGCTTCTAGAATAAAAATTTGAAATTGATTGGCTTCTATCAAATTGAAAAAGGTAGGATGGAGGCATTGCTCTAATATTTGATGATTGACTAGGCCTTTTGGACCTATTACATTTTCTACTAGATTGTATTCTCCTTTCTTCTTAATCTTTAAGCTTATAATTTTCTTTTAATGCTTGATCAATGATATCTTAAAAGGTGGTATCCTTTGCAATATGTGTAACATTTAAAAAATAGTCATGAAGGCTATAAGCAAACTTCCAAGCTTTTGTTCTTTCACAAGTATCAAGTATCCAATAAAGCGAGATAAATAGAGTAACTAAGCCACATATTCATTCATCAACATAGAACCTTGTTTTAAAATTTCAAATTCAAGAATTTCAGCTTCGGAACATTAGGAGGCAAAAACCAATTAAGAAATGATTGTAAAAAGGTCAGCCATATTAAAGGTGATAAAGAAGGATCTTTATTTTTCATTGTACTGATGAATTAGAAATAAATTACATCCTCAAGTTAGTAATGAAGAAATTTTATTAACATAGAATCACAGTAAGAAAACATTTTTTTCATAACATTCAATTTGAGCTAGGAATAGATAAGGATTAAAATTAGAATCAATTCTAGTGAAATGAGGAGGTTTCAATTTGTTACATGCATTAATAATAGTTTATTAGTAAGACTTTCTTTTAGTGCTGTAGGTTCTTTCCCATTTTTGGTGTTTAGAGGCTTGATCCTCCCCACTTAGATATTGTTCCCACTTTTTCTACCAATAAAGAAACTGGGCCATATTAGACAACATTTGTTAGTGGAAAGAGTAGCCTATAAAGGTATATTTTAATCATGGTTACCCTTATATGTACAATTATGAGGCTACACGCCTTTGGAAAATTCACCATCTCCTAGATCATTAACTTTATGACTTTTAAAATCTATCATAGCTAATTTCAAGAGGAAGTTCAATTATTCAATTTTATGGCAAGTATTCCTATATACAATTATTCTATAAAACACTATACCACTATCATTACACATTTTTAGGGTTTGTTAAAATGGTATTAATTATATGTGTCCCCAAGCATGCACTTACTGCTAATAAAATTTTGATCAATACTGGATTAAGTAGCCAAAATTAAATCCTATTCATCCTATCCTAGCCTATTTTCCGACTTAAATCGTAGAATCATGCTTTGATACTGACTTAGTCATGATTTACTTGGTTGTAATCAATGTGGTTTTTGTTACTAATAGTCACTTGCCTGTCTATTTTTACTTTAGCATCTTCACTTGATAGTTTCTAAGTAATCTAAACCCATTAATTTTTTTCTTCAAAACTACTATATTTCTTTTATCAAAATAATGTTCATATTTAAGTTTTAGCTATCATACATTCCAATATTTACATTGTTTTATCTCAAAAGCCCCATCAAACATCTATACTAGCTTTTTATTTCCTAATGATGACTACATTCATAATAATATTACTCTTGGATTTCCAGTGGTGGTTGTTAAGCTTCACTATGATCACCTAAAAACATTTTAAATGAAAAATAATGAGACTTGAAGTTCCAATAAATAGATAATTTATTTATTATATATAGATATGTAAATATTTTCATTTATCTAACAACGTAAAGCATATTCACCAATAGTAATTATGAAATAAAGCATACAATACTTAGACAATAGTGAATTTGCCTTATATCGCCCGAAATATCAATCACAATTCTAACCTTGTCCTTTCAAGTATTTTATTAGTGAAAATTCCAACTTTATCCTTCCTATTATTCATTTATCATAAATTAAGGATCTGCATCCAATACATTCACCTTAATTTGTTATTTCAATATCATAATTATTCAATATCATATTTCAACCATTCATAATTTATCACCTATCAATTATAATCTATTGTAACAAAATCAATCAAAGAATTATAATTTATATCTCATCCATTAGTCTCGCTTTATTTAAGTACTTGAAAATTATATGAGTAAAGGATGGGCTACTCAAGTATAGAACTTAAATACTTGTGATTTTAGAGCCAATACTCAAGTATTTTACTTAAGTATTTGAAGTAAATAAGTTAAAGGCCTTTAATACTCGAGTATGGTACTCAACTATTATCTTATTTGTACTGCTCACAAGGCAACACTCAAGTACTATTTGGAAATTTTAAGAAATTCATTTGAAAATGGAAAAGAACCTAGCTACATCACACTATATTCAATATACAATTAATAAATTTTACAGATATAGTTCTATATAGTGTAAACCAATATTTACCACTCAATATAGCTTAAATTTCTCATAAACATATCACCATAGTTCCATACATTAGATAAACTTAAAATATACTAACTAAAGAATCTTTACTTAAGATGAAGAAGGAATTCTAAAGAGTAAGTAAATCATCTACTTATCTTTATTGAAGAAATGGAAAATTTTAAGGGTGGATTTAATGATTCCTAATCAAAACTAAGGGAGACATTTACCAAAAAGAAACCCTATTTACGTTCTAATTCGTATCTTATGACATTACCATTGTTGAGACAATAAATTAAGCAATTACCTTGGATAATTGACCAAATAAGGAGGTCTGCTTGATCCTTCTTACTAATTTAATGATTTTGAACAAGCTTTAGTGATAATTATGCTTAAAGTGAAGAAAAAGGTGAAGGGAGGGGCAGTTCGAGGTTTGCTCATGGAAATTATGGAGAAATAAGGTTAGTTTGAGTTTTTAAATAAGGAGGGAGATTTTGGAAGATTTAAAGTCTCATAAGGGTAATTTTGAAAATCTTTATTCTAAATTTCTTTCACACATATTATTTTGAATTTAATTTCATATGATTATAAAATCAACTCTATTATACCTATTTTCACATTTAAACTTCTTTTTCTATAATCTAATACCTCTTTTGAGTCTATACATAGTTTTTTCTAATCATTAATACAAAATTCAAAATTATTGATTACATAATTAAAATAAAATTAATAATTTTAGGGGATGTAACAATGGCATCTAAGGCCAAAGTAGTTAATTAATCAGTGTATATTAAGCCAATCGGATGAGGTGACCATATATACTAGGCCTAAGATAAATGATATCTAAAGCTAAAATAATTAATTGACTAATGCATATCAAGCCAAATTAATAAGGCAACCAGTGTATATTAGGCCTAAAATGAAAGGCATTTAAGGCTAGAATGACTGATTGACCAATGCATACCTAGTTGATCTTTAATTTTCATAGTGTTTTGCTTTTAAGATATTTTTATGAATTATATTAATCATTAAATATATCTTCCATAAATACACTTAAAAATTTGACACCAATAATGCAATCAAAATTTCCCATTTATTTTTCCTTTTTTTTAGGGTAATTATAAGAGCATATAAGCTTTAATCTATTAAAATAACAAAATATCCCCTTAAATGGGATACATTCCAAGTTCTTAGTGTTAGGTTTCACATGTATCATATAATGCAACAAAAAAATAGATTTTCAAAATTATGTAAAACCGTTCTAAAATTAATGCACAGAGACATAGATTAAGAATTGTGTTTTATAGAATTACCTCTTGAAGTGCAGATTATAGATCACAAGCACAATTAAACAATGGTACCCCTACGGTATCCACATAAAGTGAATGATAAATTTTTTATCTCCCAAATCTGCTAGGAGACATTTCTCTCACACAGGACTAAAGTTTTGGTGCGATTTTCTAGTGCTAATTTTGTATCATCTTTAAAAAGATGCCTACATTCCCTTTTTATAAAACTAAAGTATGCCATTTTTCTAGTCTCATTAGGAAACTGCCTACATTCCTTTTAATTTTATTTAATCACAAAACCTTATCCCTATCATATTGAGAGTGAGGAAAGATAAGCCTTATCTATTAGTTATATAATATTATCTTAATATTAATAACTAAATATTATTAGATAATAATGTTATCTCATAACATGATTATCTAATATCATTAAATAATAATATTATCCTATAATATAATTATCTAATATTAAATGACATAATTATATGATATTACTGTAATATCAAATACTATCACATAATATACTATGTATTATATTTTTATTTTGATAATATATATATATGCACTAAATAGCAGGTCTAATTAATAGGATTTCAATCTAACTAAAGCCTAATTAACTGTTATTTCATTTCTACTTCTTTTGTGTAACCCTGTGTGTTCTTACTATATTTGTATGATTCATCAGTGGACCATAGATAGTGAGTGGTATCTAGCAATACATCATTACTATCTAAGTATTAAGAATGTTTGTGATTCGACGTCTATCTAATATGTGAATAACATTTTGCAATATAGTCCATTTTATAACGATATCTAATTCAAACTAGAGGCATGGAGTGTGTCATTCTCGTCAATGTTCAATCCATATTTCTTGATATCAAGTAAACTAACTTAAACAAATGATTAATATCACATTTTGATCTATTTGAGTATAACTACGCATTTCTTAGTCTCATTCAATCAAGAAGTCCAAGGATATCACTCCTTCTATATAGGAAGAACAAAATTGCATTTACATTACTCACATCCTTTTGCATGATTCATGACACACTTAATCAATGCCCTACATGTCATCCTAATTAAAGATAACACAAGATGGCATCAAAGTGTGTAACTCCTTATGTAAGGAACCGTAATAACTTTAGGTCAAAGGACTGCTTGCACTGTGGTCACATGAGAATAGCTAATGACACTTATCAATCCATGTAGTATTCTCATAACAGGTCAGTTTAGTATATCTATTTGCTAACAATATATCTATGTATTGAGTTGATATCACATATCTATGATTCATAATCACTAGTCATCATACATGCTAATCTTAATGTACTATTGCTATTTCTTTTGCAATAATACTCGATTAAAGACTTTTGAAGAATAGTAAAATTATTCCAGGGATAATTATTATATTAAGTTATAAATTATGTAAAAATAAAATAAAATAAAATAATTGAATTGCCTAAAATAAAATATATTTTATTATATTTTATTACAATAATTTCGTGATTGGCTTTTAGAACACACACACCAACACTTGGTAATGGCTTGCTCTTTATTTTCGATAATTAATAAAAACTATTTCCTAGATTCTAAATTACCTTAAAAGGTCCTTCCTAGTTAGGTGATAGCTTGCCTTATTTTTAATCTTTTCTTAGGCCATTGGCTTTCTTAAGGTTCGAGATCCCCCATGAAATTCTCTTAGCCTTATCCTCTAATTATAATACATAGATATTCTTTGTTTGTAACCAAATGACTTGATAAAAGCCATCTTATGGTATTTATTAAGCAAGTTTAGGCCTTTTCTTAACAAATTGTCATTTTCTTTTTCTATGAATCAATTTATTTTTTTCACTAGGTTCTCCTATTTCCATAAGAATGAAGGCTTTACATCCATAAGCAAAGTGGAAAGGAGTTTATTTGTTAATTTTTGAAGGGTCTTCCTGTAAGACTATCAGACACTTAATAATTCCTCAATATATTTATTCTTTAACCCCTTTTAATCTTTTGTTTAGATTGTCCAATATTACATGATTAACTAACTTTGCTTGACTGTTACTTTAGGGCTATTCTATTGAAGTAACCTTCTAATTAATATAAAGGTTTTTTGTAGAACTTTTTGAAAGATTTACTTATGAATTGAGCATTATTATTACTGATTATCAACTTTGGTATACCATATTTGCAAATAACATTTTTTCACATAATTTTTTATGTATTTTTATTAATAATAGTAGCTAATGGTTCTATTTTAATCCATTTAGTAAAATAGTCTATGACTATTATTAGAAATTTAAGTTATCTTGTAGCCATAAGCAATGGTCCCCAAAAGTTAACCTTTTATTGACCAAAAGGATATAATAAAACTATTATTTTCTAATTGATTGTTCACATTTGGGGAATGCTCACATTTATCTAACACCATTCATATTTTTTGACTAATTCCATAACATCTATTTTCATGGTAAGCTTGAGGTATCTTAATCAAATAACCTTTTATGCTAGAAAAGATCCTACAATATGACTATCATAAATTCCCTTATATATTTCTCTTAGGACATAATTAGCTTTGTCTAAATGTAGGCATCTTAATACTAGTAATGCAAATTCTCTTTTATATAACTAACCATTTTCTAGGAAGAATGGTGATGCATTTTTTTCCAACCATTCAACTTCAAGGCAATCTTTAAGCAATTCTTATCTTTCAAGGAAAGATTTGATAAGGTCCATCCATGAGGTCGATATTTTTACATTTATCACCTTATCCTCCTCTATTGTAGGTTAGGATGTTATTTCCTTTAGAACTATTTGGTTATTGACTATTACTTATGCAATAGTAAGATTTAATAGAGCATTAGCTTAGTTATTTTCATCCTAAAGGATTTACTGTAACTTAAAATCCGTCAAATTCTACTATCAAAGCCTTTACTTATTTTTTTTGTATTGAATTCAACAAAAAAATTGATCTCGTAAATGTCATTTATTTACCTCACCATCAACTAGGAGTCTTTTTTTTTTTTTTCTAAAACCACTTTTACCTCTATTTCTTTGGTCACTTTTAATCCCGTGATTAAGGTTTTATATTTTGCGTAGATATTAGTTGTTTTGAAGTCAAACTTAAATACATATTCAATGGTCACTTGATTCAATCCTTCTAGAATAACTCTTGCCTCATTACTCTTTTTATTTGATAAGCCATTTATATAGAGGTTCCAGATGAATGGTCGATCTTTTTATTCTATAACTTTTTTAGGTCTAATCATTTTAGCTATGAAGTTTTCTAGAACTTGAGTGTCAATGAAATCCCTTAACTCTTTGATTGTGTTTAAAGAAGGCATCATTGAAGCTAAGGATGGTAAACCTAGAGGCTTTACAATAAGATGATTTATGTTTGGAAAGGGGTATAAGTCTTTCAAGTAAGTCTTATTAAGATTAGTAAAATTTATGCACATTCTTTAAGACCCATTTTCCTTTTTACCATCACGACATTAGAGAGCTAAGTAGTATGGTAAACTTCTCTAATGAATCCTACCTTGGGGAGCTTATTAAATTTCACTTCAAATGCTTTAGTTCTATTAAGATCTTGTCTTCTCTTTTTTTGCAAAGCTATTTTGACCAATGAATCAATTACTAGTTTATAAAATGCTATTTCTAGGTCTACACTTAGAATATTTGCAATTGACCATACAAAGACTTCAATGTTATCTTTTTAACAATTTAAGTAACCTGTTTCTAAATTAATAGGGTCATCATTTGCACTAAATATATTTACCTTCTCAATGTTAGACTAAGGCTTTATTTTTTTCCTTTCTTCCTTCTTCTTAAACATCAAGAGATTTTATAATTATTATTTTACATTCTTCTATAGCATCCATTTCCTTAATCATCTTTCAATCCAATATCCTTTTCCTTATTCAAGATATTCATGTAACATTTCCTAGCTATTAATTGGTTAGCTCTTACTTTGTCAATTTTTATATTAGGAACTTCATAAGGAGATGGGGAGTGGAAATGATCACTTTGGTTTAATTAAATGAAGTTTTACTAAGAATAGCATTTAATGCAATAGTTAGTGCATCAATAACCAAGAAGACTACATCTATATTTATTATTTTTAACCATATTCCTAGACTCACTCGTAACTTGTTAAATCCTTCAATTAAGACTTGTTTCCCTAAGAAACCAACCAAGTTATACTTGTAAGGCATGAAATAATGAGGAAAGCATTGTATTTTTTTGAATTTTTCTAAATAAAAAAATATTTATTGAACTTTCCTTATCTACTAGGATGTGTTTTACTAATATGCCTTGAATTATGGTCATAATGATCATAGGATCATTGTGACCTCTATTGAAATTTAGAGGATAGTTAGCTTCCAAAAAAATAATGACCAATATTGGATTAGCTTTTTTTTTTTTTTTACAATTATAACCAACCACATGTGCCTTTTTCTTGTATTTTTTGAGTTTTTGCCTCTAGTGAAGCTACCCACTATAACATCTACTTCGTTGATTACCTTTTATGATTTTTCAATTTTTTTTGCTTTTTTCTATTTATTTATAAGGTGGAGAATGAAAAGGGGATCTTAACTGATTGTGCTTCCTATTTACCCACTAATTCTTAGATTTCTAATCTAGGTTTTGATCTTTATTGCTAAAGTAATCAATTGGATTTGGCATACTACTTCAAATAGCCATCTTGAATTAGCTTTTATATTTCATTTTATAAGGTCACATAATCTTTTATGTTATAAGTCTAAAATTAGTGATATATATAGAAAATTTTTGTTCTATGAGGCAAAGGTGGAAGATTTCTTTATGTAATGGCCTTGGGCTTGTTATCCATTAACTCTAACGTTCACATATCATCCAGGATCTTCTTTAATGAGGTGTTCAAGAGGGTATATTCATTGTATTTTGGTTTGGGCATTAATCTTTGATCTACACATCTATGATTACCATTACCATGGTCATCATCAACATTCTAAACTTTCCTTTTATATATTTTTAGCATTTTAATGTTGATAAACTATGTAGATATTGAAAGTAAGTCTACCAATTTTGTTGGAGGCTTCTTAGCTAGAGACTTGGAGAAGTCTTGTGTTCTAAGTGTTGGGATCGGGAGGTAAACAAATGCAGTGGAATTAACTGATCTTAACTAACGGATCCATATAAAACGTTAGATTAGAATAAGGATTCGTTCAATACCTTTCAGATGATTCGGGAACTCGTTCATTGATCACCTCTTTGACTTCCCTTTAGCTGAAGACTTTGAGGTATCCACATGAACTAACAGATTACCAATGAATGTTCTCATGAACACTAGTTAGAATTCTTCTCCTTAGCCTCGTAATGCTAGCTATGCCTCTTCAAGGGTTATGGCTGAGGAGGGGTGCTAGAGTTTTTTCTATGCTTTGGGATGCATGAATAATCATGTATTATTACCTAACAAGTCTATTTAAATAGGTGTATAAAAAATCCTAACTAATTGAGCTTTGTTCTATATATAATTATAGGCTTATTATTAGGCCTTATAATTATAACATGAAATTTTTAAATATCAGGCCCAAACAATTTGGTCCATTAATTTGAAATCCATTAAGCTTTAAATTGTTGGGATTGGGAGCTAAACAAGTACAGTGAAATTAATCAATCCCAGCCAACAGATCCATGTAAAATGTTAAATTAGAATGAGGATTCGTTCAATACCTTTCAAATGATTCAGGAACTCATTCGTTAATCACCTCTTTAACTTTCTTTTAGTGAAGACTCTGAGATATCCATACGAATCAGCAAATTACTAATGAACGTTCTTACGAACACTGGTTGGAATTCTTTTCCTTAGCCTTATAGTTATGCCTTTTCAAGGGTTATGGCCAAGGAGGAGTGCTAAAGTTTTTTCTATGCTTTGGAATGCATGAATAATGATCTATTATCACCCAACAAGCCTATTTAAATAGGTGCATAGAAAACCCTAACCAATTAGGCTTTGGTCCATGTATAATTATAGACTTATTATTAGGCCTTATAATTATAACATAAAATTCCTAAATATTAAGCCTAAACAATTTGATTTATCAATTCCAAATCTACTAGGCTCTAAGTGTGTGACCCTACAAGCTCTCATTACATTAGCAATAATCATAAATCACATTAATGATCATAAATAATAAGCGGCATCTAGCAACACATTATTGCTACCCAAGTAATGAGAAAATCGATGATTCGACTGAGGTCATCATTTATATCTTTTTGCCCTAGACATCTAGATTAAGCATAAGATATAGATCGTGTCATTCTCATATAGCCCAATCCAAAGGTTTCTTGATTCCTAGTAAGCTAACTGAAGTAAATGTAATTAACATTCCATGTCAATTCACTTGAATATGACCATGCATTTTCTCAGCCTTACTTAATCAAAGGCTCCACAAATGTCACTCCTATTATATAGGAAGGACAAATTCCATCTTGATCACATAAACTCCTCCGTATGATATGTGATATATCCAATAACTACCCTTGCATTCACTCAACCATGAGTGACATAGAGTAGTATCAAAATATGAAACTCACATGTAGGGAATTTTGACGATTTCAGGTCAAAGGACTATAATAATAATGATCATTAAAAATCACTCATGACATTCATATAATGATCCATGTAGTATTTTTAGGGTGGGTTAATCCAATATACAAGTTCTCTAACTTGTACTCATGTGTAAACTTAATATCTCATATAAGTCACCACACATACTAATCTTAACATATCAAAGCAACTCAATCTATTAAGAATACAATTATTCTAAGGTTATTATCATAATTAAATATATTATGCAGACAATATATATAAATATGATAATTAAAATTGTCATTAAAATAATACGATTCAAATTTACAATTATCAATATGATTAGTTTTAAGGCATATACACTAACACTAAGATGGATTATATTATAATGAACAACAACTTCTTCTTTCAAGTCATTTATTTCTAAGGTGACTTAATTGAATCTACCAATGAAGTCTCTCAAGGTTTTTCCCTTGTTTTAAGCTCACTAAAGAAGCACTCATCTTTTATTTATGCAAGATGTTGTAAAATGTTCTAAGAATTGCTCTAATAGATCCTTGAAGTTGGCTACTTGGTTTAGTTTGCATGATTATTAGGATGAATAGATGAGTTCTCCATTATTCATATTGTCATTTTCTTAATAGACTAGTTAATTATATTGTTAATTATTTTAGTTCAAGACTCCCTTGCCCCTTGGAGCTTTTTAGTGTTGGGAACCAGCTTGATTTGCCCAAAATTTTATGACTTTTTGTTAGTCTTTAGTTGACAAACAAACTAAGCACAGTCATTGATGTGCATTTCTTATTCAAGATGCTCACGCTTTATGTGTTCACACTATTAGCTTTTAGCCATTAGTTGTTCTCTTTCTTTGTTTAACCTCTAAGCATTTAAAGAAATGATGCTAGGAATTGATGTTCCTTCAGAGCTCCTCTCTTAGAAAGTCCAATTATTCTCTTAAGTATTAGTTTTCACCAACTAGTATATCATGTTCAATGTTACAATTAAGGTTTCAGTTATTGCCATATCTATTAATAGTTAAAGAACTTGTGCAGTGGAGGATTGTTAGGTTTTGCGAATTAACAAATAGCATGGTTGTTTGGTAGCTAGACATCAATCGAAAGAATAAGCTATGTTGCATATGCTCATGCTTGGATTTAAGAGTTTCATAAACAAAAAGAAACTATCACATAGAGAGAAAGAAATAATTTAGAATGCATTAACAATAATTAATAATTAATAAGTGAGAATAAGTATGTCTTATCATTCGGATCACTCAATCTATTCTTCCTTGGAAATTTTTTGAGAAAATAAATTGAATCATTAAGTTTTTCGAAATTTTCTCAAAGATAGCAAGACTAAGGAGTCTTTTTCTCAAATTTTCTCTCTAACGATTATATTGATTATGATTAATCCATATTGTGAGTAAAATATAAAAATGATAATAAATTAAATATACTTTAATAGATAATAATCATATTGTTCTATAATACAGTTATCAATTTGTAATTCAAATTTCAAGAAATGGATGAAATGTGTCAATAAACATAATTACCATTCAATGACCATTATAAGATTTCAAGCTTATCCATTAAGTCTTATGATCATGATTTTTCTAGGAAAATCATTAGAGAAAATAAATATATATGTGTCAAAATAATGATTAACATAAGATTCATTGGTGATTTTGTAAGAAAATAAAGATCATAATTGATTCTTTTGATTTTATCATTTAACTAATCGATTTTGATGAATTTAATAAGTGAAACTTGCATTTCAACAATCTAGTTCATGAAAATCAATTAGTTACACTAATGAACAAATTGTTTATAGTTAGAATAACAATGAAATTATTCTTTTTGGTGAATTTTATTAGAGGAAATGATTTTCATTGATCTATTTTAATAAAATCTAATGTTTGAACAAAAAACCTAAATTGATGATGACTAAAAACAAATTAATATACCTTGTAAGTTATGAATTAAAATGAAATTTAAACTAAAACAAGTTGTGATTCACAAACAAATGATGCTAAATGATAGTTAAATCTTACCAGAAGTGGTATTGATTGGTTAATCATGGTGGAGATCACTAGAAGAACCACTTGTCACTTGCAAGTAAGCCAAACAACAAGTGGTGATCTACTTTTGACCTTCCAATATTTAAGTCAATAAGAATGAGATAAAGCATGTAATAGTGAAGAGAGAGTAAAATGAGATTAAAGGATTTACCTATCTTAGATATTCAATATTTATAAGGGAGATCATACTTAGTGTAAACCGATCATTTCATAGTTAAGAAAGATATGCAAAAAGGTAGTTAAGTCTTTTAGGTACTATAGATCATTCTAGAAATAATAACCATTTTCAGCTATCCAAATGGTATCATTTAGCTTATGGAAGTTGGTCTGCTTACTTTATAGAAAGCTTTCAAGGACCAGTGATTGCTAGGACAAACATGCCAACTAATGAGCTGACCTATTTGCAAAATGGGTCAATTTTTTCTTCATCGGATTTGAATTGGTCCAAGCCCAAAAATCAATCTGGCCTACTTCAATGTGATGTGAGTATTTCTCAATTACATTCACAGAAATTACATTCTTAGAAATTACATTCTTAGAAACGTTAAGATTTTTAGAAATGTATGATTTCACAAATTATATGTCACCTAAATAAGTTAATAATTAAGATTCATAAATAATAGATTTTATTTTATTATTTTAAGAAACAAATCTAGATAAAATTATTCAATAATATTTTCTATGACCTATTTTATTCTTAAAATTCTATTAATTAACTAAAAATATGTTAATTCAAAGATGATAAAAAAATGAAAAAAAAAGTAAAAATATATAGAAAGATGAAATTAAGTAGATTGAATGAAACTAGGAATTAAATAAATTTAAGGGAAATATTTAATACATGCTTTAAGAAAAGCTTATTTTTAAAATTCAATAAAATGATAAAAACAATTCAGGAACCAACTCACACATACTGTCCAAATAGTAATTCATGAATCGTCTATTTATATCAATGATTAAATTTCAAATATGTACAAAATGTGCCCCTATATTGAGTTTGAAATATTAAATTTAAGTAAATAAAACCATTAAAATTGTGGTCCTAAGTATATGTGTGTTCCATGTATATGAAATTTGCACAGGTTCCTAGGAATTTAAACAAATCATGGCTAACTTAATTATCTCTTTTTCTTTTTAATCCCCTGCACTGATTGTTGAAATAAGATCTTGAACCCTTAAATCACAATGATAATTACTTACAAATAATAACGCGCTTAAAAATATAAAAAGGAAAGAACTCTGAGCTATATTTGATTTTAATAATCGATTAAATTAATCACACTCAAAAGTTATGAAACAATTTAAATCTTTTTAATAAAATATAATGACAACTATTAATTATTAGCATAACTTTTTATCTCGTCTAATTAAAGGCCCTTTTTTTCAAAAAAAAAAAAAAAAGGATGCGACGTTAATAAAAGTGATTGTGAAAATAGTTCTTACAAAGCGCACGACTATATTGAAAGTCAACTCCTGCTTACAGCGTATGACATTTGTCGCAGTGGGAACCAATTTTGAATAGCATGACGTAATTTTGCGACCAACGTAACCCACCCATAAATTACACTCTATTTGCTTATAGTTTTTAGTTGTTTGATTGATTTTCAGGAGTGTTGTAGTATAAACTAATGATACACAAATAATGCATTTTTGTCTAATATAGGTTAAGGATATACATAAATAAATACTATATTCCATGGTTTAAAATTAACTATGCCTTTGAGATGGAAGGGTTCTTTGAGGATTTTTTCCTTTCTTTCTTTTTTTAATTGAGCAGAAGAAGCTGCAGCAAAAATAATTGGGGTCCCCCCCCCCCAACATCCCAAAAGAAAAAAGGGCCTATGCATGGTGAAAAAAATTATGGCCATGATACCTCACGCGAAGCTTGTGTTTGATGCAATAAAAAGAAATGAAGATTTATAACAATATAATTTGACTAATAAATTATAGACTAACTTTTATAAGCATTTAGCGCCCTAATTTATTTATAAAAATGAATTCTAATTTGATAAGTTTTACAAAGTAATTTATAAATTATGATTGTGTCTAACTTAATTAGCTAATAAACTGATTAATAATTGATAAATTAACTGATAATAAATTAATAATTAATAAATTAGCAGATTATATTAAAAGTATTTGATAAAATTAATAGTGAAATTAGTTAAAAAATATAAAATAACAAAAAATGGCATGTTAATATAAAGGCATATATCAAATAAGTTAATTCATATTTATTTTAAATTAAATTATATTTATACAATTAAAATATTTAAAAAATATATATAATTAATTAAAATTTAATTAATTATATTTTATGACATTACATATTTATTTATATTGAATTAGTGAGAATATATCAAATATTTATTTAGGATATAGGTTATTGTTTAATTAAAGGAAGATGGAAAAGTTTTGAAAAGTTACTAACTTATAAATTATAATCTACCTTGTAAAACTTATCAAATAAGAGCTTATTTTTTAAAATAAATTAATATATAAAATACATCTACAAGTTAACTTATAACTTATTAACCGAATCGATAAGTTATAACTTATTTATTGAGTCAAACATAGATTATAACTTTTAAATTTTTAATTTTTTTTCAAACTTATCCTTTTTCAATTAAATAATAGCTTATATCTTAATCAAGTAGATAAATTTTTTTCCTAAACTCATTGATTCAATGTAAATAAAAATAAATAAATATGTAATGTTATAAAAATAAAATTAATTAAATTTTAAGTAATTATGTTCTTATTTTGAATAAAAAATAAATAATAGTGAGTAAATAAATAAATAAATACAAATATGATTGATGTGCATCATAACATACCAAAATTAAATCCAAATTCACAAAATAATAGTAAAGGTGAATCAAATTGATCCTATGGAAATTAATGACTTCAGTTTACTTTTAACTCAATTATGAAACAAGGAGAACTTTAATAACGTAGGAAAACCAAAATTTAATAGCAAGAAATCAAAATTAGATGAATTGAAAATAGAAAATAAATAATAGGACGTATTCAAAGTAGGAAGAATTCTAGTTCAAATGATTTATATTAATCTTTTGATTTATGATCAACTACAAAGCATAGGTACTACTCAATTGACCATTTAATTAAGGAAAATCACTTGAAAGTCTACAATTCTTCTCAAATTCCCTTTTTAATATGATTACAATTAAGAAATTGAAGTATACTAATTAAATCCAATCCTTATTAAAATCTAATCCAAACTTATCAAAATCAAAATAGTAAAGATAAGTAACATTCAACAAAAATAGACTAAATAACTTTGCAAGCATGCAAACTATAAAGTCTACCCTCTATTTCATCTACCATATAGCAACTAATTGAATCAAATTCACAAGCACAAAAATAAGCCCAATCAACCTCTTTAAAGCCTAATCACATAGACAATCATCTACCGAACTCCTTTTAGAAAATTATCAATGCAATCTTCAATTAAAAGAAGGTGAACAAAGATAATTAATTAAGCATAAAAGGTAAAGAACAAGGTCTCAAAATTAATTAGAAAGAATGTACTAAATATTTGAATTAGAAGAAAAGAGTTTAACCACTCATAACTTACACTAAAAGAGATAAATTGTTTCATGATGAAAATTTAAATGCCTTACAAAAGATGCATTTTTTTCTAATAAAACCATCCTAATCCAATTCCGCTAGGTGACTAACACTTAGATATCTAATGGACTATACTTTTCACAATTTGGAGGCCCATAGCCTAGATTATGACCTAAGTACTAAACCAAATCCAATGCTATTTAATTTTCGTCATTTTTGTTGGGGCTGATTTTTCATCTTTAAAACAATTTCACTTTGATTCCAAAGAGTTAGAAGTATGTTTCTTTAAGTCTTAGCTAATTGCAGACATTGAAATTTTGCAATTTGGGCCCCTAGAACTTGAGATATATGCTTAATAACTAAGAAAGGTCAAGTCCATTGTATTCTAATAACACCACTGGATCAATTTCAAGGCCAAATTGGACTTACTTGACATTTGAACTAAGTTTTTTTCCAAAACACAAAAGTTGAAAAAGATCCCATTAGCTTTAAATTCATATAAAGATCAATTTGATTGGAGATCCAAGCTCAAGTTACAACAAAAAATCTAAAATAGTGTCAAATTCCCAATATTAGTTATTAATTTTCACTTAACCTAAAACTCATGATTTATTCTAAAATAATCATAATAACATCCTAAGAGATAAAAATATAGAGGAAAATAATATAAAATATTGTGTACATCAAATTCCTCCACATTTAGCATTTTCATACCTTTAGGAAAAACACATTTTATTGAAGACTAAAAATTAAATCAAAACTAACTTTTCAATAATTTCAAGAATGCAAAATAAAAAATATGGAGATAATCAAAATCTTAAGAAACATAACCATTTCTCAATCTTGACAACTCATACATCAATTAATACGAAAACTTCATTAAAAAAAAGACCAAATTGGCATACCCTCACAAGATTTAATAACTTTTCAATTCTTAAGTGTTTATTATAGGTTTTTCATTTAGGTTCGATCCATGAAAATGCATAATCATAAGCTTGCTTATAATTTTATTGCCACAACTTAAAATCATATGCATAATAAAAATCAAAAAGACTTTATTTGAGATTATAATAGGGTTAACAAAACAAAAAAAGGAAAAAAATTCAAAACATAATAAAATAACCAAAAAGGTTAATAGAGCATTTGAAGCACAATACAGGTATATCATGAACAATTATAATTTCAACACCACACCTTACTTTATATTCCAAACATTCATTAACTTCTTTTTTTGTCTTTTTTATTATCTTTTCCTTACTTGATTCATTTCACTCTTTTCTTTTATTTTTTTGAATTTTTTTCAAAGAAACATGTAATTACGACGAATCATCTTCCAATATATACCCATAAACTCACTCAATAACATTTCCATAAACTTGTAAATGTTTTACTAATTCTTGAGGTTAGGTAAAGACACTTTTTTTTTTGCTTTAAAGCTTGTAATTAGGCTAACTAACAAAATAAAAAATTTCAAGAACAAAGGGGCTAATCAATGAAAAAATGTAAAGAAAAACTATTTGACTAAGCTTAAAACAAGGTATGCTTTTTATCATATTTATGTATATAAGTGGAAAAATATGATTTCAAAAAGAATTAAAGCAAGTTCTAGAGCACACAATCACAAATGAAAATCACACATGAGCAAGAAAGAAAGAATAGCACAATTCTTAACATTAAGGCTTAAAAGCTCACAAGGTTTAATGTTTATTGAAATCAATCTATCAATTCAAATTCTATCATCATACTAACCAATTTTCAAGAAGCAAGATAATCCAATTAATTATGTTAGCATTGCTAAGCTTAATTCAATTCCTATTCATGGCAATTGCACAAGAGAGAGAGAAAGAGAGAAACTAATTTTTAAGCATAACAATATATTAAAGAAAGATAACAAAGAAAACCAACTTCAAAACCTAACTTCTCCCACCCCATACTTAAATCATATGTTATCCTCAATGTACAACACATCAGCTAAAGAATATAGAAAACAAGTACAATAAAAAAGTTAAGGAAAGAGATAGTAAATCTAGAAAAAACTTGGGTTGACCCTTAATAAGTGCCTTTTTTTAATGTTTTTGGCTAGACTTTGCCGATTATTCTTTAGTCAAGCTTCAATTCATAGGATATTGCCTTAAATGTTTTCAATAAAACACACTTTAAGTAGAAATGTAGTGGTTTCACTTCTAGAATTAGTCTAAGCATAAACTCTTTGCTAAGTGCTAACTTTAAATTATTCTTTCTTTTCAAATTAGAGTCATCCTATACTATGAGATCAGCTAGGTCAATGTAAAAATAAATTAAACTTCAAGAGGATTTTCAATAAACTTGGAAGTATTGAATTTTTCTATTACTTCATCAATCTTTATGGGGGGTTACCATTTTGCATAATAATTTCTACTTTTTCTTCATTAGTCTTCTTTTAGGGCATATTGACTTCCACTTTACTAAAAGTCTCCAAAATCTTTTCTTCTTCTTCCTTTTTCTTGGCGTTTTTAAATTTATAGGAAAAAAGAGGAAAAACATAAAGATTAGTAAAAGAATTAGACTTAGGTGCAAATCCTACCTCAATACAAGAATTTTGGGTCTCATTTTCTTTTAGGAATCTGCTTGTTAATTGAAAAGCAGAAGGTAGTTAGATTGCATATTAGCTCTCTAACTTGCTAACAAATAAGTCAAGTTAGCTCACTTGAGCCTTTGAATTTTTTATGTTTGTCATTATTTCCTATTGGAATAGTCTTTTTTTTTTTTTTTGTTAGAACTATATGGTATTCTATTAAAGTTGTATAATAAGTTCCTTAATTTTCATCATTGAAGTTCGAGATTCATACATTGATGGATATTCTTTAATAAGATATTGATATTGATTATGATTCACTTTGTTGCTATAATTAAAAATTGAATGATCTTGCCAATCTAAGTTGTAAGGATTAGAATATAAAGCATAACAACACTCGGGTAGGCTTACTAAATGAAATGACTAGAGTGGTTTATATCTTTAAAATTCTAGAAACATATTAGAAAGATGTCTAGCCATATAACACAAATCCCACATTTGCCTTGATTGCATCTACATTAAAACTAATTGACTAATAAGGGATGTTAGCTTAGAAAGTTATTGTTGAATTCTAAATGTAGATACCTGATTAAAGTTATTATAAAAAGCCATTTTCTTTAGTTTAACCTCTTAATTTATGAAAGTTTTTTAAACTTTTAAAATTAAAATTTAAGTTAAAATAATGGAAGGAACAATTTATATACTAAGAAGAAAAAGAATTGAATAAAAAAAGAAAAGTAAAAAATAGAATAAATTAGAAAAAATACTAAAAATTTGAAAAATAGTAACAAACAACATTTTTAGGCCAAAAAAGTTAGGACTAGGGCCTTTGGCCTTATTCTTGCTTAGAATGCTAAAAAATCTTAGACTAAAAGGTTTTATCTCTAAATTTCATAATGAACATTACTTCCTATTTTGGTTGAAAAACTTGAAAAATAGAAAAAATTTAGAGAAAAAGTCTATAAAAATAATCAAATTAAAAGTAAATTAAATAATTTAATCCCTAAAAATGGCACCCAAATTTTGCTACGTATTACAACATACCAAAATAAATCTAAATTTATAAAATAGTAGTGAGAGAGAATTAAGTTAATCATACAAATACTAGAATTTAGTTTACTTTTAATTTGACTATAAAACAAAAGGAATTTTTTTAATGCAAGAAAAATATAATTTAATAGCAAGAAATCAAAATAAGGTGAATTAAAAATTGAAAAAAAATAGAATTTACTCATGATAAAAAGAGTTTAAGATCAAAGGATTTATATCAATCTTTTAATTTATCATTGATTACAAAGCATAGATAATACTTAATCAATCATTTAGTTAATGAATTAAGAAATTGAAGTTGATTAATTAAACCTAACCTTTATTAAGATCCAATGAAAGCGAACCAAAATCAAAATAGAGAAAAAATAAGTAGAGTTCAATTAAAATAAACTAAATAACTCTGTAAGCATGGACACTACAAAGTCTAGCATTTGTTTCATCTACCACACAACATCTAATTAAATCAAATTCACAAGCATAAAAATAAACCCAATCAACCACACCAAAGCTTAATTATATAGACAATTATCTAACAAGCTCTTTTTAGAAAACTATTCATGTAATCATTAATAGAAGAAATAGATGAATGGAGATAATTAATTAAGTATAAAAGATGAAGAACAAGGTTATAAAATCAAATAGAAAGAATTTACCAAGTCTTTGAATCTAGAATGGCATGAAAAGCTAAAAAAACTAAAAAAAAATTGTTTAATGTTAAAAATATGAATACCTTAAAAAGATGCATTTTTTCTGATAAAACCATCCTTATCCAATTCCATTACATTACTAATAGTTAGGTCTAACTCTTAGATAACTAATGGACTAGACTTTTCACAATTTGGAGGCTCATAGCCTATATTATGACCAAGGCACTAATTTTTCATCTTCAAAAGAATGTCACTTTGAATCCGAGGACTTAGAAAATGTTTCTTTAGGTCATACATAATTGTGGGCATCAGAATTTCAAAATTTAGGCTATTGGAACATGAAATTTGGGCTAAACAATGAAAAAAGGTCAAATCCATTGCATTAGGACAAAACTACTGAATTAACTTTAAGGCCAAATTAGACCCACCAAAGGTTTGGACTAGATTTTAACCAAAACATGAAAGTTGAAGAGGATCTTATTACTTTTCAATTCATATGAGGATTAACCCAATTAAAGTTTAGAGCTAAAGATATAGCCAAAAACTTAAACTAGTGTCAAATTCAAAAAATTACTCATTAGTTTTCACTTAACCCCAAACTCATGATTTAATATAAAATATTTATAAACATATTAAAATAAGCATAATGACACCCTAATTGACATAAATATAGGGAAAAATCAATATGAAATATTGTATATATATTTCCCCATAACCATTTTATAAAATTAACTATTTTCTAAGATATGCATAATGCAAAGATAAAAGTTTCGCTAATTTTTTTAACTTTATTTGCAAATTTTCTTCCAAAACTCTTTCTTCTTCTAAAGATAAAGAGGTATCAGATTAGAAAATCATTTTTAATAATTATTGAGGTTCAATCCTTCAAATATGTTTCCCTTAAAATTTTCATGAAATCCCTTGTTATTGTTTGTAACAACCTTTAAATAAAGCATATATGAAAAGAAATAGTAATACAAAATATATGCGCCTTTTATGCAAATAGAGTATTAGGGTTTTACCATAATCTTTTATTAAGATAACTATGATAATGCTATAGTAAATCAATGTAAATATATATATAACTATAAATCAAAAGAAGAGAAAACAAAGTGATAGTAATTAACCTAACTATTCACTAATGAATTAAAAGTAATAACTTATGTTTGTCTTATGGTTCTCAGTAGAGGTAAGTGAAATTTCTATAGTATGTACCATAACAGGTACAGACTCCACCAATTGTTCATAAGCTTGATGGGTGGCATCAAGCATGAATGACATTTATAAAGATGTATCTACAAGTAGTGTGGTATTAAAATTACTAAGTGAAATAGCTACCACAGAAATTTTTCAATCAATTTTAGTTAAGAAAATTAATCATACATAGGATATATATTAAAAAAATTCTTACCAAAATATCTTTACATATTTATTTCAAATAATTTTTTATCCTACAAAATTAAGAACTTAAACATAATACGCATTTAGTGCATAAAATAGTTTATTATCAATACAACATCAATCTAAGATAGTAAATAATAATTATTCACGACTACTTTAATTGACAAAGAGGCATAAAAGGTTTCACCTTATTACTTTGGGCCAATCTTATCTTATGTGTATCCTATCCTTATCCTTTTAAGGCTAACCTTATTTCAATTGACCTTTTGTATGACTTGAAAGTTAAGTCATTAGGCCAATCCCACAAAGTTTCTATAAGGTCTCCTATCACATAGACATGTCATATGTCACATATGGTATTCAAGCTAACAATATCATATGTGGCATTTAACCATATTTTCACATGTGTATTCATGAATCACTTTAGCATAGTGGGGATTATTCCTCATAATTATCAACTCAATAATTAACAAATATAGTGCACATAAACCTATTGCAAGTCTTATGGTCATCATCTTAATTAATCAATTAGAGACAACATCTGAGGAAAATTTGTGACATTATTAATGGATTCATACATAGTGAAGATAACTTTATAAGCTTCCAATACTATTTTAAAATACCAGTTGCAATCATGCAATGCTTTTATTAGTGAAGACACACTCACATAGCCTTCAAATACATTTTATCATATTTATAAATCATCAAGATAAGGTTAAAAAGTTAACCATTGACAAGGAAACCACATGATGCATCATAATCTAGCAAAACTACTCTTAACTAATTCGTTACATTTCCAATGACCATGATAAAAGAAAACATATGCATTACCTTTCCATTTCACATGTGACCAGAACAAACTTTCTTTGATTTGCTAGATTACTACATCACAATTCTATGTAAGAGACCATCAATATGGACAATGTCCTTGCATATAATTCATTAGTACACATGCGTTCTATAAATCAATTTTAGTCATATATGAAATATTAAGCCAAACTCATAATTTTATTAAGAAATCCTATGAAGTACCTTGTGATCTTTTGCAACATCATTAATTAGATTTCACACTATCAATTTTATATATTGATAGGCTCACAAGCAAGATTATATGTTTTTTTAATGAATAGCCTTGGTTTTAACAAACCATGAAGCATATAAACTTTGGATTCTTTCAAGTTCCACAACTTTAAAACTTAGGCATATTTGGGCCTATATTTTACCAATTTAATAACTACTTTTCCACACTTAGAAAAGAAATTCACAATCTAATTTAGTAGTAAAAATTATGCAAAAATTACTTTGCTCATGCACCTTAGAATTTCGACATTCTCACATGCTTCTTAACTAGGCTTTATTATGCATACTAATTTTAGAAAATCCATTTAAAATATCAAACTTTGTTAAAAATTTATGAAGAACTCTAGATACAAAATATACTCTACAAGTTTCTTTTTTTGAACTTTTTCCTTACTCAAAACAAGTTATATAACTTATTTTTACACTTGATTATCAAAATAGTTTGAAGGAGGCACACTTTGCTTAGAAATTTCGTTTTAAATATCAAATTTTAATAAAATTTTTCTAAAATTTGTAGAACAAAGATAGAGATATAAAATGTCAGTTTTAAATAATTTTTATACTCAAAACAAGTCATATAAATTATTCACAATAAAGACTATCAAAATAGTTTAAAAAGGGACAAGTTTCATTAGGAAATTCCACTTTAAAATCCCTAATTCCTTAAAAAAATTTGGAAAGTTCTAGAATAAAAATAGAGGTCTTAAATATCACTTTTGACTCTTTTTCATGTTAAAAGCAAGATACAAAATTCATTTGCATGTTAAGCTATCAAAATATTTTGAAAAAGGCATACTTAAACTAGAAATTCCATATTAATATGTCTACATTTTTTAATATCTACAAAATTTTCTAGAATGAATAATAAGATATAAGACATCATATTTCAACCAATTTCATGAAAGAAACATATTATGTAAGTTACCTAAAACGAAAGAGCAACACTTAGCTTGAAAACATACTCTTTCCCTTATTATTTTTCCATAATTTCCAATAATAAAACTATTGTTTTAAACATAAATTTTAAAATATTTTCAAACCCAAAACATGTTACATCAATTATTGGAAAAAAATTTTAAAAATATTTTTGTAAAGAATTAATTTTCAACCTAAAGATGGAAATTTTCTGTTTTATTTTTAGCACCAAAACTCGAGAGCTTTACTCCATTTTCCAAAGAATTTCACTTCAAAACCTTAGTATAAGTATATATTATCATCTCAAAAATAGATTGAACATGATGCAATAAGTTTATTGGAAAAAATAAAATTTTTCCCTATTATACCATATAGAACTTGGGAATCCCCTAAAAGAATCCCAAGTGAAATTTTATTTGAAAACCTTAACATAAAAATTATGTAATATTTATAATAGATCCAAAATTTAATGTATAATAAGTTTTAGTATAAAAATTAAAAAAAAAACTTGCTCTTAGCCTTTTCCAAAAAACAACCAATAACTTTAGTTTATTTTTTCTCCAAGGAATTTTTTTAAGCTTCTTATGAAAACAAGTTTCCAAACTTAAACTATTTTGAGTCTATTAGTAATAAAAATAGTTTCATGCCTCTTTCAAGATTGTTCTTGTGCAAAATCACCTTTTTTCAAAATACCCTTTATGCCTCCACTTTCAAGAAAACAATTCAATCATAAAAACTAAATATTTAACTTCTAATTTATTTTTCCAAAATCATAGTTTTTCGAATCTTTTCTCACTATTTAAGAAAAACTACTTTTATAAACTTTTCACCATGCATCTTATGACTTCAAGACATTATTACAACACAAATATGACAAGTAATCCACATTATTACTTATGGCTTTAGCACAACAAGAAACAATCATCACAAAATAGATATATATCTCATATGATAAGTTTCTTAAAAGAAAATTGAAAAGAAAAAGTGCAGATCTCTACTCACTTTCATATACTAGAAAGACCTTTACTCTTTATTTAGTATCTAAGGTAGATCATCCAAAATGGTACAAAGTTTGTACAAAGCTCTAAAAATAATTTATGAAGATAAATAGAATTTCTTAGAGTTTAAAGAGTCTTACATCCTTTTGGATGACTACACTAGCTAAACCTCTAACAATCTCCTCAGGATCTTCTAAGAAATTTTTAACCTTTCTCTCTCTAGAATGATAGAAAAAGATGAAGAACACTAGAAACTTGACTTCCTTCCTTTTTTTCCTCTTCCTAGCCATGAGTTCTATGCTTTAGGGTGAGATTTTAACTCTTTTATATGTCACTACCCCTTTAATAGAAGCCATGATTGGTGTAAAGATATCTAACTAGTACTTCGATACCAACTAGATATCCTTACAAGCCTTACAAACAATTCAAAACTCATATAAAATTTTATTTTTATTTAATAGAAGTAGTAATAGGAATATACAAAAAATAGACGTAGATTATATATTTATATCCAAAATATTTACATACTGCAAGATTAAAAAATTAGATACAGACATATAACACTGAGTTCACTTATTAGACTCACTAACCCAATTAAAACCTCATTCAAGATCCTCCTCACGATCAAATTTTAAGGAAGCAGTAGGTTCCTTGGATACTGATGGGGTGGTGTCGCTTCTGTTACTCTCAGCTTTTGAAACATACTCTAGAGGGAAAAATCTAACTGGGCTAGGATTAGAATTAAAATTTTCAATTATAGTATCAAAATATACCTCGGTACCATGTGGGGTAGTTTGAGTACACCATTTGACTACTACTTTAAAGGTGCTATGAGAAGTATAGATAGTTTCAAGATAGGTATTAGTACGCAGCATCCGATCCATAGCCTATACTTGAAAGAAGGAAATTAATTAAAGAATGAATATTTATGATACTCAGTGAGTAATAACTTGCTATTTAGTTCTTGCATTTTATAAGAACCCATCCTATATCTCAGATATAGAAAAAAAATTTATAGTTGCTATTTACAGAATTTATTCTATAAGAAATGGCAATAGTTAGTATACATGTTTCACCTTATATTTTCGGTTCAACCTTATCCCCTGCCACCCTAGGCACAAGGCCACCAACCTTTTCCCTCCACTACTAGCCACTCCTCTCCTTCTCTATGAAGGATGATATATCTATCTCCTAATAGTTTACATGTATGATAGGTAATGGTGGAATGCCACATGCATCAACCACAACATGCATTTCTCACCATAGAGTACAATAAAATACCAACTATGTGATAAGGATCTTGTAGCCATTTTATCATTTCTTGGTGTTCTATTCTGACTACCATTTATGTTCATAACAAAGTTTAAGTACATAACAAAGTCATTCATCTTGCTTAAAAATTATCTCTAGTTCATTGATACACTTTAATCTTCATCAAGTTGTTTGGAAAGAAGTGGTATTTGCACCCCTAAAGACTAACATCTTCTCTACTGTTTAAATCATATCTAAAAATTTTCAAATAATGTATGATAACCCTTCATAAATTAGATAATAATTAGAGTAAATAGTGTATAAGGGTTCTAGAATTTAGGCTATTCAATTACAAAGATGTTCTCCAGTTTTTTTATTCCAAGCATTATCTGGATAAATTTGAACAATGAATTATTTAAGGGGCCCAATCAATCCTAAAAATTTCAAAATTTTTATATAAACTTCCTAACATCTTGAAGAGCATCCAAAAATTTTTTCATAATTTTTATTCACTTTTAACTGAACTCAAAAATTTCGTGATCTAACCTAGCAAGTTTCAAGTCCTATTCTAGATAGTTTTAGTTTATGATTTTATTGAATGAACAAATTAACTTCAATGATCATGAAATTTTTAAATAACTTTAACAACATAATGAATGACTATTGTAAATTTTTTCATTATTTTTCATGATCATTTTATGCCTCAAATAATTTGAAACCCAAGAGTAAATAGTTTAGAATCTTGTTCTGGACAACTTTGATGGTCTAACATAAAATTTCACTCTAGAAATATCTAAAACTTCTAAAAATTACCAAAATTTTTAGGTTGTATATTCAAATCATGAGACACCATATAATGTCAAAAATAAAATTTTTTTGATGATTTTAAGTTTATGTTTTTCGTTGCTACATTTCAGCAAATTTCCAATAGCATCACTGAACTTCCTCTGTGCAAGTTTCTAGCACAAACTTTGACAAATTCTTTTGTTAGAATTTGTAACAACTTCATTCTCATCATCCTTGGTTCCAGTAATCATTTCAACAACATCACAATATGTACCAATCTATTTCAAACTAGCTCATACAACAACCAACACAAAGTTACACCAAGGAGACAATATTTGCCAATTTCAACAATCTACCAATAGAAACTTCATAAATTTACAACAAGTCATTCCTAATCTTGAATTTTTTTTTTACTCCAAGCCTTCTAATGCTCCTTTAGCAGTAGCTCAATCACTAAAATATACTAGGGTTTCAGAATTTTGATTTAAAGGAAATCACATAAACTTGGAAAGGTCATGGTAGGAATTTACGTAGTGGGAAATATTGATATTTTTCTTAGATTTCTTCTTGATTTTCACTTCCTTTTGTTCTAACTTGTTTTCCTTGTGTTTTCTTGCAGGAACTACGTGTTAAAATAGCTAGGAAAGTGGCTGATCATCTACTTTTTATTTTTTCAAATTTTTCCTTAATTAAAAATTCCAAAAACTAGATTTTTTTTAACTTTCTTTCTCCATCTTCCACTTGGTTTTTCTTGAAATTTTCAAGGACACTTAGGATCCTCCTTTCAAGATCCAGATACCCCAAGAAAATGCTAAGAGATCAGCTCTTTAGTCACTAAATTTAAGCCATTTTTAAGGCTAATTGAGGTTTATTACAAAAAGATCCCAAATTTTCACCTTTTTCTCACCTAGGTCCTTAGCTTCATTGAGAAGCTTGGGCCAACCCATAGGCCCACGTTTTGGGCCTCCCAAAACTAGATATGGGCCTCTAAATTATGAGCCAAACCATTCCAAAACAAATAAAGATTGATCCATTTAAAGACAAAAAGGGTTTATTACAATTTGACTTCAATTATTTCACTTTCCTACAAATTCACTTCTAAAATTTTTAAATATATTTAGAACTTCAATTTTAATCTTACGCAATCATTTTTAAGTCCTAAAAATTAATTTAGGCTAGCTATAATATTTTAAAAATTTCTTTGCTATATTTTCAGCTCTTTTTCTTACTTTTTAGCTTACCGAATTTTTGAATTTTACTAAATTCTTAAAATGAATTTCATAAGCCTAATATCAAAATTTTAATTCAATTTTTATCTATTATATGTCTATTAAATCCCTCAAAAAAATTTCTAGTTTGCTTTACTTTCCAATTATCCTTACGATTCTTCCAAAATTTACTCGATTTTTCCTACCAGGATTTCTAAATCAAGGTTTTCTAGAAAAATTTCTTACTTAATATTTCTTATAATATTTTTGGGTATTACATTATATCTAAGAAGGTGAAGTGAAATGTTTGAAATTGCAAATTTTCCCCTTCTTTTCTCTTAATGTTTATGGCTCTATCTTTCTCTAGCACTCTTGGATGTGCAAAAATTTGTTCACCAATAACTTAGTGTCAAAGAATATGACTTTATGCTTATGTCATTAGAATGGCATCACTTTGCTTACATCACTTTATGACATTATTCAAGGAATATTCCATATTCTTTCTTAATCTCCAAGTTTGCTTCCTTATCAAGTAATTATTATCTTATCCTTTAATCCTAATTACCTTAATGCCCTTAATTAACTTATTTCTTCAAATTTTGTCCAAGGAAAATCACGGGCCTTGTTGTTACCTTTCCACTAAATTTCAATTTTGTCATTCTTGGATTTTACAATGTGTTTTTGAGTAAAAATTTTAGTTTACTTTAAAATTTCATCATTACTAAAAGATACTTCTATCTATCTACATGAGCAATTCTATTAATTACCTACTCTTAGACATTATCTAGCCAATTTCTATCAACCTTTGTCTCAAACACTATCTAGCTTAATTCTATGAACCACTATCTATTGGATTTTTAATAAGTATTACATGGAGTTTTCCTGGTGAACTTTAGTTGAAGTTGAATGCCAATGGATTAACTATGGGAAACTCGAGTAAAATTGCTATCGAAGGTATAATTAAAGGTGATAATGGATGTTAGGTGATTGGTTTTTATAGAAATTTAGGACTTGAATTTGTTGTGATGGCAAAATTATAGTGAATTTTAATTAATTTTGTGTTGGCTCAATATAAGTTAAGAATCTCTAGATGGAGTTAGATTCCAGTATTGTTATTAAAATGTTTAATCGTATTTGTTTGTGTATATTCCCTAAAATCAATCATATTGGTGATTGTAATTTTGAATCATATTATTTTAATGGCAATTCCAATTATTATGTTTATATATATTGTCTGCATAATATATTTAATTATGATAATAACCTTAGAATAATTGTATTCTTAAATGTCCCTAGTCATATATCATTGTAAATTAGGTTGCTTTGATATGTTAAGACTAGCATGTGTGATAACTTATATGGGATATTAAGTTTACACATGAGTACAAGTTAGAGAATTTATATACTGGATTGACCCATCCTAAGAACACTACATGGATCGTTATATGAGTATTATGAGTGATTCTTAGTGATTATTATTAATATGGTCCTTTGACCTGAGATCACCAAGGTTCCCTATATGTGAGTTTCATATTTTGATACTATTCTATGTCACTTATGGTTGAGTGAATGTAAGGGTAGTTATTGGATATGTCACATATCATGTGGAGGGATTTGTATGATCAAGATAGAATTTGTCCCTCCTATATAACAGCAACATTTATGGGTCCCTTGATTAAGTAAAGCAAAGGAAATGTATAGTCATGCTCAGATGAATTGACATGAGATGTCAATTATATTTGCTTCAGTCAGTTTACTTAGGGATCAAGAAACCTCAAGATTGGGCTACACGGGAATGACACGGTCCATGTCTTGTGCTCAATCTAGATGTGTGGACAAAAGGATATAGATGACGATCACGTGTAAGGGTTTAGTCAAATCACCGACTTTCTCATTACTTAGATAACAATGATGTGTTGCTAGACACCGCTCACTATTTATGATCATTAATATGATTAATGATCATTGCTAATGTGATGAGAGCTTGTAAGGTTGCACACTTAGAGCTTAATGGATTTGGAATTAATGGACTAAATTATTTGGGCCTAATATTTGAGAATTTCATGTTATAATTATAAGGCCCAATAATAAGCCTATAATTATATATGGAACAAAGCCTAAATAGTTAGAGTTTTTTATGCACCCATTTAAATAGACTTGTTAGCTAATAATAGAGATTATTATTCACGCATCCCAAGCATAGAAAAATCCTAGCACCTTTCCTTGACCAAAACCTTTGAAGAGGCATAGCTAGCACTACGAGGCAAAGGAAAATAATTCCAACCGATGTTCGTGTGGATGTTCATCAGTGATTCACGAGTTCGTGTGGATACCTTGGAGTCTTCGGCCAAAAAAGAAGCTGAAGAGGTGATCAACAACTGAGTTCTAGAGTCATTATTAAGGTATTGAACGAATCTTTGTTCTGATTTAACATTTTGCATGGATCCATTAGCTGAGATCGATTTATTCTGCTGCACTTGTATAGCTCCTAATCCTAATAGTATTAACCTAAATTTAGCATATGATTATGCTGATATTATTTTAGCTTGTAGGATATGATCTTCCAATTTGCATAGTTTAAACTAACCCATTATAAAAAGGAAGCTAATCAAGCAACAGATAAAATAGCCAAGATAGCTTTGTAGAATAATTTAGGAAACCAATTATTATCCCATACCTCTACTGAAGTAAACTTTATTTTGATATATGATTCTATGGGCATTTTATATGTAGAAAGTTTAAGACTTATTAAGAAAACCTCTAGTATTTTCTATTATGTTATGTTGCTTTCTTTGGACTGGTTGATGTTTGTAAGATTTTCTACTTATTTTGACTTATGATTACTTTTTTAAAAAAATGAAGATAAATATACCATGTGCGAGCCTTATACAAATGTTAGATTTGCTACCTTCCATAAGGAATGATACTAAAAGGGAAGGAGTTCAAGTCCACCTTTTTCCTCATCCCAAACTTCTTATAATGTAATTACTAAAAATTAAGAAGCCATAAAAAATCTTGAAATGCTTAATGAAAAGTGATATAAAAATAGTAGAAAGTTATGTCTCCCAATTAAGGTATTTTGAATAAATACTAATCCATATTGAGAATGTATATGCAAATTTACCCTTTAACTCCTAAAAAATGTGCAATTTTACTTAATAACCTAATTTTGTTAGGATTTTAATTGAAATGCTTACATGACATTCAGCTTGACATCCTACATGGCTCACATAAGTTATATTTTCATACTTTTATGGCAAAAGTACATTATTAGATCTCTAACTTTCATTGAATTTTTAATTTTGTCTCCAAAATTTTATTCGAAACAAATTTATTCTTTAACTTTCCTCTTTCATGAATATATAGTTATTTAAATCCTTGCCATGAAAGCTAGCTTTTAACTCCATTTTGTCATCTTTTTCTTCATTACCACCCAAATTTATTATTAGTTTTGTCTTCATTTATTTTATATAGTATTTTTTTCTTATAAGCAAATTATTCTTTGCATTAATTTGCTAAAAAGGCTTTGTTAGTACTTATAAGAATGATGATCCAATTTTTTTAAAATTTCAAAGAGTAAATTTGCTTAAAATAAAACTTAAAGGACAAGGTTGAAACTTCTATGAAAGTTACAAGACCTAAAGTATCTTTTTCTTGTAAAAGCATGAAAATATGACTTATAGGATCATATAAGATTCCAAGTTAAATATCATGTAAGTGTCTTTATTAAGAAATCATATTAAAGTTAGACTATAGAGGAAAATTAAATGTTTTTTGAAAGTTAAATGGTAAATTAGTTCCAAATAAAACTTAGGGGACAAGATAGAAACTTTAGTAAAAATTAAGGAACTATAGCAATTCAATGTATAACCTATATAAAGAATGTTATGGATTATGTTGTCATCATAGCTACTAATTATGGTCCTCACTGCTCCTTTAAGGCTTGCACTCTCTTATTTATGCCTTAAACTAGCTTATGCAAATCATTAATCATAGGTGGTGGTGCTAGGTTACTATCTTTCATTCTTTTTTATACCATCCAATTGATGGGCCTGATGGGCCTACTAGCTAGGTATGAAAAGTGCGATCTAAGACCATGAACTTCTATGAGCTATATATAGGTATGAGACATCGCGAGCTTTATATTTTAAGCTTATTTTGATTACAAACTTAAATGGATCACCCATGTGGGCTACAAGCATAGACTTTTTTTCAATTTTTCATTCTTTGAGTATTTGGAGATTTTTAACTTAACTCAACCTAATATTTAATGGCTTAATATGATTTTTTTTAATTTTACTTGACTTGCCCATTATACAAGACAAAAAAAAATCGATTGCATCCTTACAATTTATAAAATAAATGAAAAAAATTATTTATGTAGGTTATTAGTGAGAAAGGATGGGCTTTCATTATTATTCCCATTTTGAGTATGGGCTTATGCAGGCTAGCTCATGCAAGCCCTTGCTACCCTGCCCATTTTACATGTATATTATTAGTTGTCCCTCATTGGGTTCCACCTTCTCCTCCCTAGCATTATTATATTGTTGTCATCTTGTCTTGATTATTAGGACCCACTAGTCTATGACTATCCTATACCTAAAATTGAAGAACAAATTGGTTTACATTATTTTTGAGTTTCTCCCATCAAAATTCCTTAAGCTACACCTAAAGTGCCTAAGGATAGCTATGACGACTAATCTATATGGTAATGGCTCATTCACTGGCTGTAATGTTACAAATAACATATGTTTCATCATGGTTCTGGGAAGGTCACACTATTATCCTTTCCTAAGTTTGGATAAGCATGATGATGCATATTATAAAATGATGTATTACTCAAGTCACCATTAAAACATCAGAAATGACCAAACAATCTTGATCATGTTTTTTTCCCTCAATAGTTAAATGTTCTAGTAATTTTATGCTAGTCACATGATTATCTTTCTAGTTGTTTCCATTATCTTGTAGTGCTCCCTAGATAGGGGCATCATAATAATTCTTGATGTAGTTGAGGCATGATGATAGTAATTATCCCACACATAAGACTCTTATATATTAGTAGGTCTTGGGATATTCATCATAGATAAGCATAATAGTACCTAACCACCTCAAATAAATGGTTAGAGTACAATTATCAAGACTCAAGAATTGCTGGTGCTCCAATAGTTATAACACTTTATGCTTTCTAAATTCCCTATAAGTTTTAGTGTAGATGTGTCAGGGTAGAATTGGAAATCTTCCTTGGTTGTATCTCTCTTTAGCCTCCTAATGTGAAAAATATTTACTATATTATTTTTTCCTATTTTATATCTTTTAGTGTGTTACATTTGTCCAATTTTACAAAATTGACCTTATTTTATAATTTAGGGTTAGTTTTACAATATTCTAAATTTATTTAGTTAATATTGATTTTGATACTATTTCTATTTTTCAGCGATATCTTAGGCTTAAAATGTTGGATTAGAGTGATCTTAATACTATTAGAAATCTCAAAGAAAGTACTATGATTAGTGTTTTGGTCAAAGCCTAGTTTAAACTTCTTAAAGGCCTTATTTAGCCAAGAAGTTAAAACCATATTTTTGTCCCAACTGAGCTAGCTTTGATTTTTAAGCCATATCTAAAGTAATAGAGGTCTAATCAATGTGAAACTAACACTCAAATCTTCTTAATACCAGCTCTATAACTTTTATATTTATGTTTTTTAGAATTATGTTGCTTTAGTGATCTTATATAGATGGAAGTTAGACCTATAAGATTTCACTACTATAACTTTTAAAGTTAATTGCTTTGTAAAAATAGGTTCTTGACTTCTAAAAATTAGGAAGGCCCTATTCTTGTAATCCTAAGAGACATAAAATTCAAGTTTAATAGGGATTTAGGGTAGTTAAGATAGATATAAAGGCAAGAACACAGATTAAAGATTAGAGATTAGACTCTACATTCTAAGTAGAATTTAATAACACAATTTTCTCTCTTTTAGTTTTTTTGTTTTTCATCAATGGAAGGCTAAACTTTTGGAGTTAATTTAAGGATTTTGAAGCTATTCTCTAATAGATTATGAGATCTTGATTTATAATGTTAATTTTTTCTAATTATTTTTTCTCTTTTCCTAATTCTTTATGTTGATTTCTAGAAATTCCACTTATTGGATGCTGATTTAGTATAATTAGTGTTTATCCTTATAATTCCTGATCTTTTACTATTTTAATGTTGAATTGTAGTTAGTTAATCATGATTTTTCACATAGAAGCAGGGGATTGAGAGATTAATTTGGAAGTTTATAATTTAATTTCTTAATTCAACTAAATTCTATCTTTAATTCAATTTTAATGTAGTTTAGGAATTGTAGTAGTTGCTTAATTTAGCTAACCTTAATTGATCAAATCCTAAATGGTTATCTAGTGTAGGGTTCATGAATTATTGTAGTAGTTTTAAATAATTCAAGGTCAAAAAGTTAATTAAAAAATTAAATATTAATTGATCTGTGATTAATTCAAACTAGAGTTCTCAATTTCTTGAATTAGCTATTTTATTATTTGGTTTCCTTCCTTGCTATTTATTTTGTGTTTTTCTTTATTTAATACACTTAATTCAATTTTAATTCACAAAACACCCCCAACTTTGATCTTGTGTTAGTTCTACATACTACTACATTCTACATTTTGTTACATTCTATTGCATTCTATCCAGTATTCAATTTGTATACATTTCTTAGTGTTTTTAGTGCATAAATAATTAAATAATTGTGCAATCATTATTAGTAATAATTCAAAAAATATAAATTAAGGAATCACTAGGGGTATAACTTAGTTTGATATCTTATATTGCATTATTTTTAGCAAACTAGTATTAATCTAATTTTGATCTAGTACAACCTACATGTTCACCTCCCTATCTAGAAAAGTGAAAGGTTATGCTTATATGATGTTTTCTTTATCTACACATCATTTAAGTGATGCAATATGTAATAAGTTAGGTAGGTGTTTAAGATTGGTAGGATCTTATCGAGGTTTTCCACTTTTCTATGGATAAGGTAGAGGGAGCAAATAATTTTAAGGAGTTTTCTAAAAGAAATGTGAAGAATGAAGTGAAAAATGGAAATGAAATCAATTAACTAATTCTACATGACCTAGTCAATTACCTAAGATTTCATTAGCCAACTAAGTTAAGCATACAATCGATTGGTGAACATGGTCTTCTTTTTCAAACATTTTCATATTCCTTACATTCTCAGGCTAGTTTAGAAGTTTTTAACTAATTTCTATGCCGAACTAATTCTTGTTGTAGCATATCACTTAGATCACATCACTTTGTATCATGTCTCAATTTATAATTTTCATATCACATTATAATGCATCATTTTATATTGCATTGTACCGTATTGTGGCTTATCTTATCTTATCCCATTGTATTGTGTCACATTGCATTGTATTATATTCTATTTTATCCTAACATATCTCATCATATCATATTGCATCTTATCTTATTGGATCTATACTAAACAAGTAAGAGATTTATGTATGTACATTTTATGATCAAAATTAGCAAGCATTAGATTATGATGTATGCTCTTAAGCACTTCCACTAAATCTAATGTCCACTAAACTCTATATCCACTAAGATTGACTACACTCTAATATTAACTTGTTAAGATTTTATTTCTTGAACTATAACTGGTCTAACTAACCATTATGGCGAATTGAGAACCAATCGACACCATAATAACTAGGAAAAAATTTCATAGGTTTTAAAGATGATGTAAGCATCTTTCATGAGTGCAAAAAGTTTTTAGTGCAACTCTCTTGATAAATATTGTAAGTGCAAAAAATTTTCTACAATTTTTTCTTCGGAACACTTATGATATTGCTTTTTTTCTAAAATAACTAATGAATCTTTCCTAGCTGGTAACTACTCACTAAACCATAAATAATGTAAATCACATACATGGCATACATATATCACATAGATAAGTCATGACATAGTTGATGATACTTGAACATAGATACTATAATCTTAAAAATTTTAAAATAAAAGCTATGAATAAACCATAAATTAATAAATAAAGTTCCACCCCAACATTAGGTGGAAAATCATTTGGTCATACATTTTATATATACTTAAACATAAATTTATATATGCAAGCAACTTTCATATCATAACCATACATAAAACTAATGCGTAAGAAAATACTTGGAGTTTATAAATCATAGGCATACTTTTTGGAAAGTTTGGAAATCATTCCAAGAAATAATTATTTCTTCAAATAGAACTAATTAAACTTAGCTATATTCTAACGATCAGCTAGCATTTTATCTTGTATTGGTCTTGTCATTTTATGATTGATAACTTAAGTCTCTTCTTGTGCTTGTTTAGGCTTCATTCTGAGCCTTTAATTCCATTTTATTTCATGCATCGTAATTAGTTTATTAACAAACTTAGGCTTCCTAGGCGTTGCTAATCCCATACAATATGCTAACTTTATTATCCCTTTTTTTATACTGAAATAATGCTTTATCTACTCTTTCTTCCTAACTAAATCTATTTACATATCACATAAAAACATAATAATAAACATTTTAATGCTTTTTCCTAAGAGATAGACCTAGTTAATTTGTAATTTATTAGAAAGTTTCTATGAACAACATAGAATACAAGTTCAATAAGTCTTGACAATGATTGCACCACCTCAACATTAGTTAACTAATCACAGCCCTTGGCATGAGTTAGTATACTAGTGCATAGAAAGTGAGAAACTTATGATGTAATTAAAAAATATAATAATATGAAATGATTTTTAGGTGTCTTAATTTCTCTTTAATTATTTACATTGGTTGAGTAGGGAATAGTCCATTATCCTATACTTGAGCCCATTGGTTGGCCCTAAATATATATAATCTAATAACATTACCTTTATGCACTCAAGGCATCCTCACCATCTCTACATTAAAGGAAATCATAAGCAACTCTTTCTATACATATAATTAGCCTAAGCCAATATCATTATTCTCTTTATAAGTCATTAACATTTTCCACTTAAGTTTATTATTTCTAAGTACAAATATGACTAAGACTACTATTTATCTACTTGCAATCATTTTAAGGTTGACTAACAATTTATTTAGCAATACCTAGTCATAAAGACTAATATATTTTTTAAACTTGATTCATATTATTTAAGGTTAGTTGCTTAAGCTCTAATTATATCATTTAGATTCCTATAGTAGGTGTTATACTTATTTGGCTCCATTAAAATACCTTTTTGACATAATTTTCCTAATGTAAATATTACATCATTCTAACAAAGCTATAATGATACTAAATAGCACACAAAGGCAATAATTACACATCATTATTATTAATATCTCATATCATAGTTAGATTCCTATTTATTATTAATGAGTTTTTCTCCATTTAATTATGATGCGGATGGTAAATCTCTTAAGTTTATGGAGAAGATTAATCAAATTAAGTTACAGAAGAAGCCCTAAAATTTGTTATTTTTATTATCTATTTATTTATTATTATTTTGCATATTTATATGAAGTCTCACATCAAGTTGAATAAAATCTTTAAATTTAGGAGATTAGTATAAATATATTAAGTCCCATATCACTTAAAATTAGTATATGTATACGTGGATGCTTATTATATATATATATATATATATATATATATATATATATATATATATATATATATATATATATACTCCATTGAGGAGTTTTATTCATTCGATATTCAATTTAGAAATTATAAAAATATTTCATTCCAATATTATTCTTTTTTTAAGTGTGCTAGAAATATATTTCCCCACTTCTACTTTTCATCCTATGTGAGGCAGCATCAAAGCTCAATCAATAGTCTAAGGTTCAAGAAAATTCCTAGTAACAATAGAAAAGATGGTGACAAACTTCCCATTGATAATGATTATAAGATTAAAGTTTTTTAGGCAATGATATAAGCTTAAGAGATAGTGATATGAGCTCAAAAGGAAAGGATGTCCTACAAACTCTATAAGATTCATGACATGCTTGCAACTTCTGAATAAGTGCCAATAGGTTTCATGAAAATTGTAGAGACAAATGTGTTAGAGATGGTGTCCTTCAACTAACCTATGAATTATCATAAACTTGTAGACTTAAAAAGAGAAACCATCAATGAAAACTTTGAAGATAATGCCAATAACATGGAAAACACTCAAAGATTTCATAGCCATATTCACAATAGAAGATGAAGGCCATGAAACAACTATTAAACCAACCATCATTAATGAAGGCCAAAAGTTTTCTATGATAATTCAAGCTCTAAATATAAAGAATACTAGACAATGAGATAACTCAATTAAAGAAATAAGTTGTAACATCCTATAGTATTATTTAAAATTTTATTACTTTAAATGCTTTGAAATATTTATTTTAATTAATGAGAATACTTAAATTATATTCATGTATGTCAAGGTGAGACACAAACATTTTATATTTTGATTGAATAAGTATTATTACGATTTTATTTGATGAAAGCATTAATCAAATATATTTTTATATAATTAATAATTATTGGGATATTTAGAAGTTTGAGAGTAAGATGTTTATAAATATAAGTATTATTTATGGAAAAAAAAGTTTTCCCCTATAATTTATGAGATAATTAGAAAAGTATTTTTGGACTCCTAATTTATTAGATTAGTATTGGGATAAATTGGAAAAATAGGATAAATGAAATTACTAGTGAAAAGGAGGAGGGATAAATTTTTAGATGAATGAATGAGAGTAATAAAGAATGGAATAGGTAATGCAATTAGTCAGCTGAGATTGATTTTAATTAGAAATGGAAAGGTGAAATCTAACAGGGATTTGAGCTTATAACACGTGAGGAGCGCTGAGTTAAAATTCATGGCTCCATCTTTTTTTCTAATTTCTCTCTCTCCCTTACCATTCTTAATCTCTCTCTCTGTTTTCTTTCTCTTTTCTTTTCCTTTCTTTGATAGATCACTGCTACTTTTATTGTTCTGTGTCCAATACTACTAGCATCAACTATTACTAGTGCATTTTTGTTATAATATTGAGGCCAAATATGGTTGGAACATGGCCTCCTTCCTTGCACTACTATTATTGTTGATTTCTAGTTACCAATCTAGCTATTAAAGTGCTGCTTATGCCTTCTTCAAGTAATAGTTAATGTGTAAGATTTTCTCTATATTATTTTATTTTATTTTATACCTCTTAATGTATTACATATGCTTAATTTTATGAAATTGGTCATGTTATGTGATTGGGTGTTAGTTTTCCAATGTTTTGAAATTATTCAGTTAATATTAGATTTTTTAGCTATAACTTAAGCTTTAGATGTTAAAATTAGGTGATCTTTCTATCATCAGAAAGCTTAACAGATGATATAAAATTTTTATGTTTTGCCAAAGCCTAATTCACATGTTTGGAGGGTAAAAAATGGTCATGAATTTGATGCTCTATTTCTATTTAAGTTGAATCAGTCTCGATTTTTAGGCCATATCTAGAGCTTCAGAGGTCCAATCAAGGTAAAACTAGTGCTTCAAGTTGCATAAGACCCTTCCCAACAACTTTTATGTTTTAACATTTAGTGAAAATATATTGCTTTGATGTTTAAACAATGATTGGAAGTTAGGTAACAAAAATTATTGTAATAAAATATTGTTAGTAGATTAAATTGTAAATTACGTCATAGGTGTCTATTAGCAAGGCCCTATTCTTTATAACTTTAGGAGACATATTAACTTGATTTATATGGTCTTGTAGGATAAGGAATTAGATCTAAGGGTTTATACCTCCAAAGATAAGAATACATAATTCAAGATAGCTTTTTTCTCTTCTCTAAGTTTTTCTTTTTTATCCATGAAAGGCTAATTTTTATATTCATTCAAGAAATTTGAGGCTTATCTTAGTTTGGATTATAAGATCTAATTGTAATGTTGAATATTGTTAATTGATTTTTCTCTTCTTCTAATTTTCTAATTTAATTTTCTAGAATTGCATGAATTGGATACAAATTTGGCATAATCTATGTTCAATATTGTGATTTATGGTTTCAATTTGGTTTTATGTTAAATTTTGTTTAGTTAATCTTCATATTCATGTAAGAAAAAAAAGGTTGAATAATTAAACTAAAGGTTTTTAATTTAATTAATTTAGTTGAATTCTATATTCAAATTGATTTAGATCTAACTTTATAGATTATAGTAGTTGCTTAATTCTACTGATTTTAATTGGCCAAATCCTGGATAATAATCTAACATAGGATTCATGAATTATTTCAAGGGTTTTGGATGATTCTAGGCTAAGAAATTAATTGCAATTATCAAATATGTTGTGGTCTACGATTAATTAACTAAAAAATTCTTAATTTCATTATATCAATTATGTTTCTCTAGTGTTTTTATGGTAATTCTGTATTTTGTTTCTAATCTTTAATTTTGCTTAATTTTTAATTAACCCCCTAATTCAAGTTTATTTACATTCCTGCATTTTATTTATATATTATTTGCTTAATTGTTTAAGTTTGTAGGATTAATTTTCACTTTTATTTCCATTTATTTCTTTTTTCATTATATAAAAAGGTTAAATAATTCTATAAACATAATCAATAAATTATTGTGATAGCATATATTAAATAGATCGCTTAAGGTTTGATCTAGTTTATTGCCTCATACTACAAACCTTTATCAAATAAGTAATTTCTAATTTTGATTGACTTTGACAACCATTAATAGTCCTTTAGTGCAAGGTGAAATACAAATCATAGGAGCCTAGCTAGTGTTGTAAACTTAACTACCACATGATTGCTAGTGATCTAACTATTTTCCAATGGCAGTGATTAGCCAACAACCTTCCTTAGAAATTGTGAGTATTTCTATATGAAAATTGCTAATATTTTTTATGATCTAGATTGATCTAGAAAATTGATTTCATGTATATTTGAAATATATGAAGATGCTTTCAAAAAAATATGATTTTTTTGCTATAGGATTTTAAATATTTTGCTTAGAGTATTTCTAGGTTATTATTCCTTAAGATTTTGAATGATTTAAATTTAATTAAAAAAAAACTCCATTTTAATAGAATTTGAAGTACTTGATGAATCTTGTGAAAAATATGATTTTTATGATGTAAAATCCTAGAATAATATGATTAGAATATTTACAGAGTGCTACATTCTAATGTTTTGGATGATTTATGTATGACTTAAGAAACCATAATTATGTAAAATATGATTTCTTTGAATTAAAGTTAGAAATATTAGAAATTAAATGTATAGTTTTATAAAATGATGTGAATAGATCATTCCTATAACATAAGGTTTTACTACTTTGATTATCTTATGTTTAATTTAGGAAAAGCCCATTTTTTATCATTTTATTTTAGTTACCTGATATAGAACTAATAAAATAAGAATTTTATGCTGTAGAGTATTAGAATAGCATACTTAGAACATATCTAGAACATCAAATTTAATACTTTTAGTGTTAATGTTTGATTTGGAAAATCCTGAACACATATGACTTTTTTTATTTCTTAAAGAAAAGTTAAAAATATAGAAAATAAGAGTATGGTTTTATAAAAACAATGTGATTAGAGTCTTTTTCAAGCAAAAAAATTCTAATATTTTGATGTTTTATACTCAATTCAGAAAAACCTCTATTTATGAAAATCTTTAATTTTTGGGTGATAACTTTAAAAATATAAGAAAGTGATGATATGGAATGATAGAAGGGAATAAATAAAATCTTTTTATAGCATCAAGTTTTAACATTATTACTTGTATAGTCTTGATTTAAAAATCTCTATACCATGGTATATTTTGATTTTAAAGGATAATATAAAAAAATATAAGAAATTAATGATCTAAAGTGTTAGAATATTATGATTTGAATCTAAGATTGTAATATCTGGGAAGAAAACAAGCAATACCAATACATTTACAATATCCATTGTGAATTATGGAGTATAAAGAAAATGGATAGATAAGAATGGAGTACTTTAGGATTCATAGGGTAAATAAGTGTTATCATGTGAGTATATCATGCCTATAAATTAATGTTTTGCTTATATTTGTTCAAATGTTACATTTTATATTTTCCTTATTAACTATACTAATCCACATATGCTTTTTTATATAATATCTAAGTATATTTACAAATAAAGAGTCTTAGTTTTAATATTTGTGAATATTTACTTTATAAACACTAGTGAAATGAATAACCTGTTGGTATACATATTTTCACATGTTACGGTCCAATATTTCATGGTCATGCAAGAAAGGTGTGGAATTATTGTTTAGTAGAATAGTTACAATTACTTATTTATGTTATATTCACTATGGTGTTGGTTTAGTATATTTTGTGGCATACATATTTTTATATTGAATGAATGTTGTTTGGCTATGCCAAGAAGGCATGATGGTGTTAATATTCATTATTGGTTAATTAATATTGGCTTGTGATGATAAATTATTTATGTTATGATTAGATTGAAATCATGTTTTATAAAGCTTGTGCTTTACTGTATGAAATTACATTAATAATTATGCCATTAGTGGCATTGAGATAAGAAATGTGATGGTAAAGATGTTGTGAAAGGTAGATGGAAAATTCTTAATACAAAAGAGGTAAGGGTAAAAAAGATGGAAAGGTAAGTAAGGTGTAAGGTGGACTTAGGAGTCAAAAGATAGGTGTATGTATTTTCTTTAATAAATTGTTATGTATTGTATTGTGAAATTGATATTTAGTTATTTCAAATGTTTTCATTTGATCTAATTGTGATGATATGATTGTCATTAAGCCACCAATGTCTACTTGGGAACTAGTTGACTACCTAGAATAGGTTTTGTGTGATATGGTAATGATATTGTGTAAAATGAATGGTTAAGGCTATTCTAAATTGTGATGTAAAATAGGAAATTTGAGCTATGTGCAAGTAAATATGTCAACCTGAGAATTGATATTGCACGTTACAAAATCCATGATTTAGGTTGCAATTATTTTCCATTTTAATACTTAACTAGTATTCAATTATTTTATGTAATTGATTCTAAGCATGATTATGGTAGATATGTGCTCATTGAGTTCTTATAACTCCTTCTTTTTATTTTCAATGTTTTTATGTTGAAATGAGTGCATTAGATCCTTGTTGCATCTATGGAGAATAAAAGACTACCTTGTTAGGAAATTAATAGTAGGATTATAAAATTAGTTTGTTTATGTAATTCATACAATGAGGTTGTGTATATTCTATATAGACTTTATGTTATTGTCAAGTTTGCTCACTGAGTTCTTATAACTCATTCTTTTTATTTTCAATGTTTTTATGTTGAAATAAGTACATTAGATCTTTGTTGCATCTATGGAGAATAAAAGACTACCTTGTTAGGAAATTAATAGTAGGATTAGAAAATTAATTTGTTTATGTAATTTATACAATGAGGTTGTGTATATTCTATATATACTTTGTGTTATTGTCAAATTTGAAGAACTTATAGGTTGTAAAATTTAAGGCGTGTGGCCCTTGAGAGGTACCCTAAAACAAGGGAAACTTTATTCATTTTTTCATAAAATTTATAGCAAACTTTGAGTCACCATGGAAATTGAGAAGTTTCTATTAGGCGCATTTAGTATAATTAAAGATCAAGCTAGTTGAAAATTAAGTGGCAAGATCCATGCTAGTCACAATTAGTTACAAGTTGTGATGTGGAAATTAATGCATAAAGGTTGATCTTCCTAACTTTAATGGCAACCTCAACATTGAAGACTTCTGTCATGTCCCAAATTTTAGGCATATGACCAGCATAGGAGGTTATCTGAGTGAGTTCCTACTAGCCTCACCTTCTTAAAATGTAGAATATAACTAAATAAATATTTCTTTATTTTTATAAAGAATTGCATTCAGCATTATCTTAAAATAAAATGGATATAGTTTCCCCTATCTTTGGACATTTCTAGAGGGCTATTGGCCTTAAAATAGGAAACATGTGACTCAAACAACAAAATATGAAAGACCATGCATGAGAAGAAATTAATATTTTTATAACAACCACATAGCCATGACAATGCTCAACTCTATTCTAACTATCAAATTCACTCACATGATGTCTTTGATCTCCATAAAAGTAGTAAAGTTTGCTAGTTTAGCTTTCTCCTAAAAATATTGAAAATAGAAAAAGTGAGTTATAATAACTCAATAAGTGTATATCCACTAAAATTTATAAGGAAATCATTAATATATAACTAATTAAAGAAGGTAAGCATGGTATATTTATAAAACAAGTTCATCTTTCTAAACTTGTTAGCATGTGATAATAAGTTTATTTACCTCATACCTTGATCTTTATCTATTCAAAATGCTATTCCTATTTGATCATGAAGTCTTTAGGAAACCTATAAGGCCTTAGTACAATTTGCTACACTAGATTTATACAAACCAACACATAAGAAAACTCTTTTTAAGCATTCAAGTATAAAGGTTCTCCAACAAGACTATCTTTTCCATTCGAATCATGGTTTTAGGAATAATAATCATTTTTCATATAAGCTCAATTAACATGCCTATACATTCACCCACAACACATCAAATTAGTATAAAAGCAACAAATAAAGATAAAAAGGAAAGAAATAAACCTTCATATAACTCTTAATCAACCTTACATTCCTTCACAAATCCATCCTTACCCCTCCAAGGTTAGCCTTATATACTTCATAAACTATTACTAAAGTCAATGCTCACATACTGCATTACTCTCTTATCCTTAAATGCATGCCATGTAAGTCCTATGGATTGTAAACATGCATCACATATTACATCATCAATATCACAATAGTTTATTAACAAGCTTGATAACATATTAAGCAATAAAACTACCATATCTCCATTGCATGGCCCCAAATAATCATTCAACAATAGTTATCCACTTTATATATATAACATTAAGATTGTTTAACATAAAATGAATGTCAACATTGTCATGCTTTTATTGCATGGCCCTAAATAATCACTTAGCAACAATCACTCTAGATATATAAGTACTAACAATCTATAGCATATGAAAATTTACAACATTTCCACACCACTTTTATAGGGCTTCCAAGTATATTCAACAATAGTTTTTATGGTTTATATATTCATTCCTCATTATATGCAACATACAAATAAATCCATCCTACTAAACATAACTTTACCAAGTAAGCAAATATACCATTCTATATTCACAAGCATATAAGAGCATCTAGATATGCATGTATATATATATATTGATACATACACATTTAAATGAAAATATAGAATTTTAAATTTTAAATTTAAATAAGGTATACATTCACCTTTAAATGCCATTTCTCTATTAATTTTTCCAAGTATCTAAGTTTATCATCTTTACTATCTACTCATCCATCTACAAGAATGAACCACAAGTAAACTAAAACTACTCATTTATTTTCTTATAATCCTTCATCCATATACTAAATATTCAACTCTAATAAACTAAATCATAATTCTTTATTTTATTAAGATTATTTTAAAAAAGATCTAAAATTTATATGTAGATTAGGGTTCTTGGGTTAAGCTTTAAAATACATAAAAATATTAAATCTATTACTTTAGATCAACTAACCTTTTCCTGAAGAGGCTACCCCTAGCTCGGTGATAACTAGAGTGTGGTGAATCTTCAATAAAAAGGAAGGGTCAAATGGCCCTATCAATGACTAGTTTTCTGGTTGCATTTTGTGGCCTTTCTACACAATGTCAACATCCCATTGGCTAGAGAAAAGGACATTGGAGAGTGGTAACAAGTGGCAATTTAGTGTGATGTATGGAAAAGAGGGAAGAAAATAGAAGGAGAAGTATACAAATGAGAAAGAGAGCAAGATAGAGGGAGAAAGGGTAACAAGAGGAAGAAAGAGATATGAGAAAAAAGAATAAAAGGGGAAAGTTTTTATTTCATGCTTTAGGTGTAATTTTATCTATGCATGATTAAATATTGCCCATTCTTTTGGCTTAAAGACAAAAGGGAGAAGTTAGAATATGATCAGTGTAATATAACTTAAAAACCAATCTTAACCTTTCATTTTTCATTAAAAATCCTTTTGCCTATGAAATCACATACACTTATACCCAATTTTACCATTTTTTTCCTTATTCTTTTCTCATAACTATCAAAAAGATTTAATAAACTTAAAGGCTTAAATTAAATGTCTCAAAAATTTTATATATTTGAATCAAAACATTTATTAAAGCTTGTGCAAAAACTTTTATAAATTTCCATGTTTGTAATATTTTAAATATTCGTAATTTTGTGAAAGAGACATTATAAAAATTATTCAAGATACTTTGAATGACATGTTATTTAAATAAATAAATAAAATTATATTATTGCTTAATAAAATTGAATACCTAGATTTTGTATATAGGCAAAATGAATAAACAATTAGGTATTCAAAATAATTATTTCATTTTTGAAAAATACTAAAATGGGATAATTTAAATAATACAATTAATTTAATTCAAGTACTATGAACTTTTAGAATTAAGGGAGTTGCTAAAATAGCCTTGGTATTCTAGCTTCCTAGATTAGACATACAAGGCAGAGAATTTCTTTGACATGATAGACATTCTAAATAATATAAGAGCGAAATACGGTGCATACAAGCATAAAGAAGGAGTAGTTGCTTAGTGGAACAATCTATAAAACAATCATTGAATGCAAGGAAAAGAACCTGTAATAATATGAGGGAAGATGAAAAAAATTCTCCAAGGAAGATTTTTCCTTCTAAACTATGAATAATATCTCTTTTAATAATATTAGAATTATGTTTAAAGTAATCAAACTATGACTCAATACACTGAAGAATTTCTTATGCTTTCAACATGATGCAACTTGATAGAGATGGTTAAATAACAAATAGCTCATTAGATTAATAGGTTAGACTTCAAGATAAAAAATAAAATATCTTTAGCTCCAATATAGATAGTAAACGAAGGACACAACATAACATTAAAGGCAAAAATGTTGCTATCACAACAGTTTCTATATTCTTCAACTATACATTCATTTTCTTTGACATATGTCCAAACAAGCTAGAATAAAGAGAAGCTAAATTCAAACAAAGGAGATTAAACATCAAATACAATAACCAAGAATCTTTATGTCAAACCTATGCCAAGCAAGTATTTTAAGTACAATGAGATTAGACATTAATCCAACAAATGTTGTATAGGCCAATCTATCAACATAATAAATTATATTGAAGACATGAATGAAAAAGATAATATTTTTGAAAGTGGAGAGTTAGATGATATTGAAATTGTTAACAAAGAAGGAAAGCATGTATCTTATGTGGTTTGAAAGTGATTATACACTTCAAGGAAAGAAGATTATCTCAATGTAAAAAGACTTGTCACTCATAATGTTCAATTAATTAGAAAATATGTTATATAATTATAGACGATGAAAGTTATGATAACATTGCATCAACTATATTAGTCAAACATTTAAAGTTACTAACAAAAATTCATCTCATGCCCTACCAAATCAGAAAAATCAAGAAAGGACTAGTTGTGAAGGTGGCAAAAATTTACAAAATTCCAATCTTAATTGGAAAAACTTACAAAAATTAAGTTATTTGTAATATGATTGACATAAATGCTTGCCATTTTTTACTTGAAAGGCGATGGTAACATGATATAGATGTAACTTATGTGTCAAGAAAATATTTATACTTTCTGATGGAAAGATAAGAAGATAGTTATTTCTCCCATTAATAAAAAGTCAAACAAACCCAAATCATTTAAAGGAGAAGGAAAATCATTTCTCACTATTTCCAACTTTAAGGAAAATTTTCTTAAGGACATTAAAGAAGCTTAAGAGACTTTTGCACTTGTTATTAAAAGGAAAGCAACTTTTGATGCTAACATTCCAGTATTAATCTAACACTTGTTGAAAAAATTCAAAGATGTCATTTCAAATGATTTACTTAATGGACTTCCACCAATAAGGGATATTCTACATTACATTGATTTGATCCCAGAAGTTTACTAAACTTAGCACATTATCACATAAGCCTAACAAAAAATAAAGTCTTAAAAGAGAAGGTGGATGAGTTAATTTGCAAAAGATACATCTAAGAAAGCATAGGCCTATATATAGTTCCTTCACTGCTAACATTAAAAAAATGGAAGTTGGCATATGCATGTTAATAGTCATACCATCAATAAAATAATTGTTAGATACTATTTTCTAAAACCTCCCCTAGAAGACATGTTATATTAACTCCAAGGCTTAATAATGTTTTCCAAAATTGATTTAAGTAGTGGATACCATCAAGTTTACATATGACTAGGCAATGAATGGAAAATAGATTTTAAAATGAGAAATGGCTTATATGAATCACTAATAATGCCATTTGAGCTATCAAATGCACTAATTACTTTTATACATCCTATGAATCAAATACTCAAGCCATTTATTGGAAAATTTGTTATTATATACTTTGATGACATCTTGATTGTCACAACGTATTTCCTAAGCTTATGATTGGTGTAAAAGGTCACTTATAAGTGACATACCACAAGCCACCCACTCTAATAATGCTAACTTAAACTCAAGAGAAATCTCCTTATTTCTATAAAAAGTAGCAAGGCTATCATTTAAAATAAATGGACAAAGTCTCGTTTGTTTCTAGACACTTATAGTGTGCTGCCTACCTTAATACATGAAATCTATGACTTGAAAGACAAATACTCAATATTGTGCACAAAAAGGAGATAATATTTTCACTAATTATTTATAAATACACTTAAACTATATTTCAACTGTCAAAATCATTCAACACAAAGTCTTAGATTTCTATGAGAATAGCAAAAATTAGTAAGTCTGCCATAAAAATATTAGAAATTAAAATAATGAGTTATGGTAACTTAATAAGTATACATTTACTAAAATTTGTAACAATGATCAAAATATATATAGAATTATAAAAGGTAAGTATAGCATGCTTAAAAAGATGAATTCACCTTTAAACCTACAAGCCTATAATAGTAAGGTTAGTTATCATATACCTTAATCTTTATTCACCTTAAACCACTACTCTTGTTTAGCCATAAAATCATTAACAAATCTAGAAAGCTTTGCAAGTCACAATAATGAATTTACATGAGCATATATATAAGGAACTCTCTATATGCATATAAACATAAAGTCATCTAAATAAAACAATTTCACACTAATCGCATCATATTGATGTAAAAATAATTAATATATGTATATATATATACACACACACATGCACATGCAACATACATATACACACATACATTCAAAATTCCATATGCATACACTAATATATTCATCCATTTCCATAAGGACACAACATACTAAAATAGTATAGAAGTAACCAATAACAATGTAAAGAAACCAATAAACATTTGTGACTCCTAATTAATCATATACCCTCCATAAGTTCATCCTTATCCCTTTAAGGTCAATTTTATACCCTTCACAAGTAATTTACCAAATTCAATTTTCACATATCATATCTTTTCTCCATTATAATCCATGGGATAAATGCAAGTCCTTTTGGTACTGGATCTCATATGTATAATACTTTTGACACACATTATCATTCTCATACATCCTTTTGACATCAATTTTCATATATACCTTACAATTGAAAATTCATGATAGCAATTCCTTCTCAAATATAATGATGATAACATTAGGCAACAAAAACACTATGCTTCCATTACATGGCCACCAATATCCTTTCATCAACAATTAACTTAATTATATAAGCACTACAAGTTATCATCATAAAACAATTAATTGAATTGTCATGCCTCATTTGTGTAGCCTCAAGGCTCCTTCAAATAAAGTTTACATAAACAATATGTATTTTTCATCACACTTAATATGTAAATATGTAAACAATTTAATGATACTAATCATAAAACCATTATATAAATATTAAAGCTTTCCTATTCTCATAAATGACTATATATGCATAGATATATGAATACCTTTATCTAGATATAAACATAATTCTATAAATATTCACCCATATAGCCAAATAATAAATTCAAGGTTTTGATAATTTAGTAATGCATACACTTACTGCTAAATGCCATTTTCATCTTAGGATTCCACTTTATCCAAGTTAGCCATCTTTGCTTATTACCCATAAATTTACAAGAATAACTCATAAATAAATTCAAACTAATCATTTAGTTTTCTTATAATCCTTCTCTATCTGCCTAATATTAATATCTAATGATCTAAATCATAAGTTCCTTATTTTTCTAACATTTTTTAAAAGATTTAAAATTTACATTTAGGTTAGGGTTCTTAGGTTCAACTTTAAAACACATAAAATATTAAAATTTTATGCTTTGGATAGGGATATCTCATCCTAAAAAGGATTCCTCTAAGCCAACAATGACCAAAAAGTGGTAGTTCCTTAACACAAAAAGAAGGGTCAAATACCTTGTTTTGCTCTTTCTTTTGCTAATTGCAATTCATGTTAGTTCCATGTTGTTGGCTTGTAGTTACCTCTAGAGGAGGAAATAAAGCATGTAGTGCAATAATAGCATGATAGAGATGGAGCAGAGTAGTAAGCACTTGAGAGGAGAAGAGTCGAGATGGAAAAGGCAAAGGAGAGAAAGAGAAAAAAGAGTCCAAAATAAGGGTTATGCACAAAGAAATAGAAATAAGGTAAAAAATGCAATTTGGTGTAACAAACATACTGAAATTGAAAGTTAGGAAATTTTTTACCATTCATACAATATAAATTTGAAAAGGAAATATTATGATAAGATGATCATAATGTAACTTAAAAATAGAATACAATTTGAATTACCTATCTTTCATGAAACCCATTTTCCTATAAAATCTCAACCATGTATTCCCAATTTTGTAAAAGAAGCATCATAAAAATTATTCAAAACAACTTAGGATAATAAATTCGCTAAACAAATATAATTATAATATCACTAGGTAAAATTTAGATATCTAAGTTTTATCATGAGTAAAATAAATAATTATTAAATAATAATATATAGAAGTAATTATTTTATTTTATTAAATATTTGTTATAATAGGTAAATCTACTAATACAAACTAATTTAAAATAATCATTTTAGATCTTTAAATTTTTAGAGAAATGACTGAAATAAATTTAGGTTCAATAAGCTCTTGCTCCCTCAAAAGAATCCGCTCTCAAATTCTATCAATACAATACTAGGAAAGAAAAAAAAAGAGGAAGGTTATGGGAAAATAGTGGTAACTAACCATGGACATCATAGAATAACTTTAAAGAGAAGATAATGCAAAAAAAGGCATATACCCACTATAGTTAAATGAAAACAAACTCTTAGTTCTACTTAAATGTTCATGTTTCCTTAAGCTTGGGTTTCTATGATTTTTTATGCATTACCATCCTTCACATGATTCCTTTTCTCAAATTATTCATTCACAATTGAAATCAATGGTATTAACTAGCTTTCTCACAATAACCAATTCCTATTCTAACCTTAGCATCTTAAACAAATCATATGCATATCATAGATTATACCAAATGCATAGAACATATACACCTATTGTACATCTCTTTTGGACTAGCTAGTTCCACCAAACTTGCTTAACCAAGGTCATTAATAAATTACCTACTTCTTTATGGTTACTCTTCTAATCATGTTTCTATCAAAATAATTCTTATTGCATCTCAAAACTTCCTATGGAATGTTCTAAACATTATATTCTAAACTTTAATCATACATACTTACCTTGCACTTCTAAAGATTGTAAGCATCAACAAATTATATGATTAGAAAATGAGAATGAATAAACTGATAAGGATAAAGGTTTGTGTAATTGACTAAAGGACTATTTTATATTGTTGTACCTATTAGTATCTACCTCCTGTATAGTCATTTACCATAATATTCTAACCTTAACAATCTAAATATCATTATCATTTGATAAGGGTATCTACTTATGCAAACTAAAAGAATGCTAGGATAGTCCATTGGATATTAAAGGAAACTAGTCAATTCAATTAAAAGTGAGAGGAAAAACTTTAGCAAAACCAAAATCAATAATCTAACAAATGAATAGGAACAAGCAAACATGTTTATTAAATAATTCTATCTCCGACATAAAATTCAAAGCATCACATTCCTCATAAAAATAACATTTTATTTATCCATTTGTAATCAATTCATCAATTTTATCAATTCCAAAATCAAAGGCAAGATAAAAACCATATATAGGACTTCAATAGAAAATTCACATAAAGCTAATGCACTATATACACTCAATCTCTAAACAAATTTTTGATGTGTCATCTTATCATTAACTTTCATATAATCTTATAGATAAAATCTATCATTCAACTCATATATGTATACACTAGTATGATAGTGCACATTTGTCCTTAAAGGTCAAGTATCACATTTTCATATTATGTACGCCTCTCTGCATAGCCTTATAGCCCAATTTAAGCCATTAAAAGCATAGAAATTATATTCTAGGCTTATTACATCTTGTTAAGATTCATAGTAGCCACTATGTGGGATAGGGGACTGATGGTCAACTATTGGTAACCTAATAGTCGATCATTCGTCACTAGCAAAAGGTCCTTCCAATGAGCCAATAGTTGATCATTTGTTAGTGAACAATTAATCATTCATTATTGAAATTCCCACTATCTAGAGTTTTAAGACAATAATTGACTATTAAGAAACCAATGGTTGACCTATAGATTACCCAAGGCAATTCATTATTTATTTTTTCTTAAATTCATACTTAATGCATCAATATCATTATTAGCCTCCACTTTGCTATAACTACCCCATCATAACTTATTAGATAACCCAATCTCATTACTTAACCTATCTAAACATCATTAAATTAATACAAACTTATATGGATTTCATATATTGTATAAAAAATCCAAAACTTAACCTTACCTCACCACCACTCACAATTCTTTTGAAATTTAGCTAAGATTGTCTACCTCTAAAAGTTTACCTTACACTAATTGTATTTCTTTATTTAGTTTGGAGTTAATCAAAAGTTTACTTACCTTATTTCTAAGATCCACAAGTGTTCTAACTACTTCCATTACAAATTCAACTTCTATGACTATAAGGTTGCAAATTTAACTTTTTATGAATACATAAAATAGCCCAAATTACTAAGCTTTGATTTCTATACTTCTTATAAATAAACTAGCTAGTCTTTAATCACACTCAAACTTTGATGACCCATCGCATCTCATCATAGTTATGGATTAAATCCAAAATCAATCAAGTGCACCTATATAAATTTTCCTTCACTAACTTTTTCCCCAATATTCATTCCATTAGTTACCATTCAAGCATCTTTAGATATTTCTCTAATTAAAATCCCATAATACCTATAAATTGATTTAAGTCCACTTCCTATCTTATTAATCTCAAATATTATAAGCTTAGCAAGCTTTGCATACCTGATGGTTACTTTCCCTAATAACACATAATATAATATTTACCTTGTTCACCAATACTTTCCCTTTAATATTCATATTTCATGTTATTATCATTTGATATTTTGAAAATTCAAATATGTACCACTATCTACAATTCTTTAAATTCCTATAATCTTCTTACAAATGCCAACTCATCATGCCTACATGTATTAAAGCTACTTACCTATGGATCATGACTCTACATTTGCTACTAAAATATATCAAAATCTTAAGTTAGAAAAAAATCCCTAACTACTAATGTCAACCTTAAATTACCTCCCTTAAGCTAATCTAACAATAAAACATTATTTTAAGTTGCTATTTCTAACATGTAAACTCCTTTGACAATGTACACTTTAAACCAATCAATCATACTAGTTCTCATATATCAATTAAGGATATCTAGTTACAATTATAGTATTCAACATATTTACATTTTCCTATTATTAATAGTTTTTGCATGCAACAAGGTACCAAATCATTTTAAAATACTTAGGTTTTCCTACTTTATTGAGGGTTATTCCCTATCTTGCTATAAATAAAACATTACCATTATTACTTGCTAGTTATATTTTAAAGGAGTAACACATTCAATTCCCTTCTCTTATAAAGTAAATCTTAGAATGACATATTCAACTTATTTCTATAATTATTGCATTCAATAGAAACTAAATACTAGCACTATTTTCTTATTGCTCACTAATTTAAAGTTAAGTTTCTAATTATAATTTCCATTGTTTCCTAAGTAAATTATTAGAGTTCTTTATCACCTTGTTGAACCATTATTATTCCGATCATGAACTTTTTAAATCAAGTAACCTTCCTTAACCTCTAAATAATAATTTATCTACAATGATAAATTATGAGAAAATCAAACAAAGAATAACACATTAAGAATGACATAAATTATAGATATTAATGGAGATCCAAGGAAAGCCTTAAAATAGTCATATCCTCATTCATGATATTAATCATACAATCATGAACTTGGCATGCCTAGCTAAATTTGATAGTTGGAATCTTCTAGCCTATGCACCCTTAGGTTCTAGACCATATTCTAATACCAACCTTATCATAACCTATTATTCAGGCTCGTGATTAATGTAAGAGGTCACCTACGAGTGGCTTGCCACTAACTTCCCACTCTAACAGTGTAGACCCAAACTTAACAAAAATTTACTTATATAAGTAAAAAATAGCATTATGACCATTTAAAATAATTGGATAAAGTTTCCTCCATATCTAAACATTTCTAGTGGGCTACCATCCCTAATATGTGAAACTTGTGACTCAAAAAACAAATACTCAAGATTATGCTTGAAAGGGAGATAATATTTACACTACTTCTACATAAATATACTAAAACTCTATTCCAATTGTCAAACTTATTCACCATGCTATTTTGGACCTCTATGAAAATAGTAAAAATCAGCTGATCTAACCTTGTCTTGAAAATATTAGAAATAAAAAGAATGATTTATGGTAATTTAATAGGTGTAAATCTACTAAAAGGCACAACAGTAATCAAAATACATGTTGAATTAAAAAAAGGTAATTATAGCATGCTTAAAAAGACACATTCACCTTTAAACATGCTAGACCACAATGTCAAAGTCACTCACTATATACGGTTATCTTTATTCCCGTTAAACTAATACTCTTATTTAGTTGAAAAATCATCAATAAATCTATAAAGCTTAGCAAATCATAATAATTTTATATGAGCAAATATACAAGGAACCTTCCATAAGCATACAAACATAGAGTCTTCTAAATAGAATTATTTCACACTAATCCCATCATATTTCTATGAAAACAATAAATATATATATACACATTCAAATTTTCATATGCATACACTAATACGTTCATCCATTCCTATAAGGATGCAACATACTAAAATAGTATAAAAGCAACAAATAACAATGTAAAAAAAGCAATAATCTCTTTATGACTCCTGACCTACTTTTTATCCTCCAAAACCCATCTTAGTCTCTCGAAGGTTAACTATATACCCTCTACAAGCCCATCTTTATTCCTCAAGGGTTAACCTTATACCCTCTATAAGAATTTTACTAAATCTAATTTTCAAATATCATTTCTCTTTCCCTTCACAATTTACATGATGAATGCATATCCTTTTTGATACTAAATCTCATACATTTAGTACTTTTTCATACTTACTATCATTCTTGTATGTCCTTTTGAAATCAATTTTCATATGTGCATTATAATCCATAATTCATTACAAGAATTCATTCTCAGACATTATAATAATAATAATCTTAGGTAATAAAAACACCACACCTCCATTGCATGGCCACAAAAATCCATTCATCAATAATTAACTTAATTATATAAGCACTATAAGTTATTATCACTTAAAAAATTAACAACATTGTCATGCCTAAAGTGCATGACCTTAAGGTTCCCTTAATAATAGATTGCACAACCTATATGTATTATGTATTTCCCATCATACTTAATATGTGAACAATTTCATCACGCTAATTATAAAATCATTAAATAAATATTAAACCATTCCCACTCTCTTAAATAACCATGTATACATAGATACATAAATATCTTTATATATATATATATATATATATATATATATATATATATATATATATATGTATATATACATAATCTTATAAATATTCACCAATATAGAAAAATAAAAGGTTTTAATGCTTTAGCAAGGTATACATTTACTTCTAAATGCCATTTTTATCTTAAAATTTCAAAATATCTAAGTTAGCCATCTTAACTCTTAAATAAATTTAAACTAATTTTTTTCTTTTCTTATAATCCTTCCTCTATGTACTAAATATTCATCTCTAATGATTTAAATTATAAGTTCCTTATTTTTCTAAAATTATTGTCAAAAGATCTAAAATTTACATTTCTATTAGGGTTTTTAGGCTAAGTTTCAAAACACACAATGTTACTCACCCCGAGACTTGGCCTAACTCAGTGATAGTTGAAAAGCAATGGTTCTCCAACAAAAAAGGAAAGGCCAAATGCCCTATTTTAACCTTTTTTTTTCTAACCTCAATGGACAATTCTTCCATGCTAATATTGTGCCACTATTGATTGAAAGATATGAGGAAATGCACAAAGCAATGATGCCAAGTAAAGGTAGAGCCAAAGTGATGGTGGTATAGGAAAAAAAGAGCTGAAAGAGGGAGATTGGAGGAGAAAGAGTGTTTGAAATGGAAAGTCATGATCAAAGAGAAAGAAATAAGGTTAAAGCCATGATATAGTGTAACAGGCATATCGAAACCAAAAGTTAAGATGATCTTGGCTATTCATTCGACATAATTTTGAAAAGTAAATATCATTATAAAATAGTCATAACATAAAAATAGAATTCGATACAAACTACCTATCCTTCATGAAATTTTTTTCCTATCAAATCTTAATGACATATTCCTAATTTTATCAAAGGAACATCATAAAAATTATTCAAGACAACTTAGGATAATGCATTATCCATATAAAAATAATTATAATATCATTAGGAAAATTTTAAATATTTGGATTTTGTTATAAGGAAAAATAAATAATGATTAAACAATAATATATACAAGTAATTATTTTATTTTACTTAAAATTTTTTATAATGAGTAAATCCAATAATACAAACCAATTTAAAATAAAAACTTTGGAGTTTTGAAATTTAGAGAAATGACTAACATAAATTTAAGTGCTATATTGATATATAGTAAAAGTATAAATGAGCACAAGAGTCACTTAAGAGAAGTTACAAATGTTCTTCATGACAATAAGTTATGCATTAACATGAAGAAATGTAACTTTACAACCGATCATTTAATCTTCTTAAGAGCTATCATAAGCACTTAATAATACATGTTGATGAAGAAAGGTTATGCAGAATTAAAGAATAACTAATGCCAAAGAACATTAGTGAAGTTAGAAGCTTCCATAGTTTAACAATATTTTATTGAGAGTTCATTTAAAACTTTAGTTGTTTTGTTGCACAAACCACTAATTGGTTAAAGAAAGGGAAGTTTCAATGGATAAAAGAAACTACAAAAATTTTCCTTAAGACAAAAGAAAATTTAACCATGGCTTCATTATTAACATTAACTAATTTTAAAAATTATGTTGAATGTGATGCAAATGGAGTTGGAATTGGGGGACTTCTTTCATAAAGAGATAAATTAATTGCTTTCTATAGTGAGAAACTTAATGAAGTACAAAGAAAATGGTCAACTTATAAGCAAGAGTTATATATACTAGTACAAACATTATACCATTAGGAGTAATGCTTAATTCCTAAAGAGTTTGTCATTTACTTAGATCATGAAGTGTTAGAAAAATTCAAAAGCCAAAACTACCTAAACAAGATGCATGCAAATAAGCATCATACTTAAGGTAATTTGCATATGTGATCAAGCACAAACAAGAGCTTCTAACCCTATTGTAAATGCTTTAAGTAGAAGAGCAAATCTACTTATTACTTTTAAAAAAGAAGTTTTTGGATTTGAATGCCTAAAAAATTGTACAAAATAAATGAAGATTACAAAGATATATGGTGAACTACTTATTGAAGTAGCCAACAAGTAATTTTTATATGTTAAAAAGTTACTTATTCAATATCCTAAGTAGCTAAGAAGTGACTTTTATATGTTAAAAGATTACTTATTCAAAAGAAATAAGATCTACATCCTAAAGGTGTCCCTTAAAAAAAAGATTATTCCCGATCTTTATGAGACCATAATGGACATCTTAAAAGAGACAAGAAAATAGCTAATGTAGAAGAGCAATTCTATTAGCCTCAACTAAAGAAAGATGTAGGAAACTATATGTAAAAATATCTTATTTGTCAAGTTTCTAAAAGGTATACTTAAAATATAGGACTTTACATGTCATAACCTATACCAAATGACATTTAAGAAGACTTATCAATGGATTTTTTGTTAGGTTTATCCAAAATACAACATAGTATAGATTTTGATTTTGTAATGGTTTAAAAATTGTCAAAGATGGCATATTTCATCCTAAGTCACAAGACTTCTAATGTTTTGCATATTGCAAGATTATTCTTTCAAGAAATTGTTAGAGTCCATGGTGTTTCTATAACTAACATATTTGATAGAAGAATCTCTATCACATTTTTTTCCTTACCCTCTAGAAATGTTTTAATGTAAGTTTAAACTTTAGTGGTACAACTCATCCATAAACTAACTAACAAATTAAGGTAATAAATAGAACTTTAGGAATTTTTGTTTGTCGCATTTGTGGACATAAGCTACAGCAATGGGATTTCTCACTAGCTTAAGCAGAGTTGCCCATACTAATGTAAAATATAAATTAATAGGATTCTCACCTTTCATCATTTATAAAAAGGTTTCAAAACATAAATTAATACGATTCTCAATATCTAAAGTTCCTAGTTCAAGTGTAGCTATTAACTATATTGAAAAACAAGTTCAATATTTCAAGAAGATGTCAAAAAGAAGATTAAAACCTCAAAAGTGAAATATAAAGTAATGGTAGATAAGCATAGAAGAAATAAAACATTTCAAGAAGGGGATATGATCGTGGTTTTCTTAAGAAAGGAGAGATTCATGATTGGAAAATACAACAAGTTATAACCAAAGAAGCATGGGCCATATAACATTTTGAAGAAAAATCAATAATAATGCATATGTTATTGATTTACCTAATGATTAGGAAATTTCAAAGATTTTTAATGTTGCTGATTTATATGAACACTTTTCATTTGAAATGTTAACATGTCCAAAAATTAACTTAAGGTTGAGATTTTCCTTAGTAGGAGTGACTAACGCGGTTGTTGAATTTTTTATATTTATGAAGAAGATGAATTAAATTAAATTAAGAAGAAGTCCTAAAATTACTTATTTTTATTAGCTGTTTAAATATTGTTATTTTTTATTTTTATAAAGTCCCAAATTAAGTGAATAAAAACTTAGAGCTTAAAAGATTAGTTTAAATATGTTAAGTCGTACATCATTTAAATTATGTGGGATATTTTCCTAAGATTAATATATATATACACACACCTTATTTGGGAGTTTTATTCTTTCAATATTCAATTCAAAAATCAATGAAGTATTTTATTCTAGTATTATTATTTATTTCTAGTGCCTTAGAAATACATTTTTCCACTTTCACTTTCAATCCTGCATCAAATTATATAATCCTATTCTAGTCCATTAAACAAAAATGTTTGCATAATTTAAAAACACATAATATATATAAGTACAAAATTTGGAAAAAAAGATCCAATCAAGTAGAATTCCCATTCACCTAGTTGAGTGGATCATTGCAATCATTTCCTAACAATTAACTTTATTATCTAGAAAGTTTAACTCATCGTAATGGTATGCCTTATATTTTTTAGGTAATAAAATGATCAAATAATCCTTAATGAATAATTTTAATTCAAAATCTACTAAAGTCATTAGTGATTTTTTACCCTTTAATTCGTGAAACTAGGCCAAAGATGCATTCAACCCTTTCTTTAGTAGAGTTCCAATCATCAAAGTTCCTTTAACAAAATTAGGATAAAAAATGCACAAAATAAGGTTACGAACTTTTTATTCCTAGTTAGGATGTTCTGGTTGATTAGATTTAGTAGAACTGATTTATTAGATAAAGTAAAATAATCCATTAGTTATTTTACCTCCAAATGTGATAGTCTTAAAGTTAGTACACCTTGTTAAGCCTAATCTAACTAAACTTTAGTACACCTTGTTGAGCCCAATCTAATTAAACCCTTAAGGAGTATTACACTTGAGCAGAGGAGTTTATTGTTCTTTCATTACAGTGCTCTTAGGTTAGTCTTTCTGCTTAAACTTTAAGCAAACTTTGATAGAAAGTTTAAGATCAAGCATGTCATTTATATAAAGGTAAGGAAAAGATCTATAAGCAACACAAAGTTTTTACACGTTGTATAAGGAGATAAATTCATGTCCTTCTCAATCATAGTTGGATTCTTGATATGGGTTTCAAAATCATCCTTAAAGCTAATCTAGTTATTCATGTTCGACCTTTTTCTTTTCATCTCCAAACCAAACTTTACATAGATATGAAATTTTATATAAAATGAGGAGATTAATTTACATGTGATAAAACATGTATCCACTTAATTCATTTATTTAGTTTATTCAAGTTAAGTTAGAACTATCTTACTAATCAATAAATCAACCATTATACTCCATCACACTATTAAGATGAACCAATATAAGTTGCTTTTAATCTAAGGAAATTAATATGATCAAATAATGGATGATAATGTAAAAAACTAAGAAATGTCATAAAAATAAGTTAAAATATATAAAATGCAATATTAAAATAACTTAAATTGAAATGTAAAACAAAGAAGTCTTGCATCATTTGGACTTAATTCAATTACACCTTAAAATCTACATACTAAGGTCAATCTTAATGATTAAGGTTATGTAGTTTGCATGTGGACCTATAGTAGATCTAGATTTCAATTTTAAAAAAATAGATTTGGACCTTTATCTTTTGTTCAAAAAAATGATCATACAATATCAACTCCAAGTAAAGCTTTAATATCTTATAAATTTAAGCACTATGCCAATGGTATATAGTGTAGTTCTAAATGAGGGAATATGATAGGCTAAACATGCTTTATGGCTTCCAAGTGCAATTTAAAAATTTTAAGGCAGTTATGTTAGCTCAAAAGTTCAATGGAACTATAAGCTTCACTATAATGTCCATAAAGCCAAGTTTAATGTAAAGCAACCTTGAATTTCAAACCTTAAGCTTTATATTTCTTATGTTTTAAAGTGTTTTTCATTTCAAAGCTTGCTTCTCGATTCAAGGTAGTACTAGTGGAAAGTCAACTTTTGTGGCCAAGTATGCATAATCACATGTTTAAACATGTATTTCCTTTCATATACAAGCTAAATCTATGCTTAGAATGACCTAAGCTTGCACTTCTAATTCAATAATCAATCATATGTTAACATTAAAGCAAAATATGTAATAATCAATCTCATATCACATAAACAAATATGGCAATAAATCTCATGCAATAATCATGTTAAAAAGGATACAATCAATCTCATGCATAAATGTAGATAAAAGATACAATCAATGTCATGCATATCATAAATTCAATATGAAATTAATGCCATGCACATCATGGATTTAAAATAAGAACTAAAGTAGCTAAATTTAAACATGCTTGTCTCCTTAAATATGTTTGTCCCTTAAAGGACTTAAAGATTAAAACGTTATATCAAGTAGAATTTTACTACAATGATGGATTTAAATGTTTACTTCAATAAACTCTCCCTCTCAAGGTGAAACTTGCACAATGAAGAACAAAAATTAGTTACATCTAGGTATATTTAGTAGTGTGTGAAATTGGATAAATGAGCAATGTTAGCAAGTAATATTACTAATTTAAGTTCAATTGTGGACCTAGGTTAGATTATGAGCTTGTTTTTTGTGTACCTAAAACTAAGGATTTTAGAGTCTCTATATATCTTAGAAACTCTATATAAATAAAGCATTAGGGTTTATTAAGTTTTATGTAATTCAATTGTCTTATTTCAATCAATTATATTATTTATGTTCTCTTCATAACTTTATGTAGCCTCTCCTTTCTTCTTACACTTTCTAAACCTTCATTAGTTTCTCATCATGGTATTAAAGCGGTATCATCCACCATGAGGCCTATTAGTTTGTCATGCTTCCAACATTCTTAAAATAAAACTTATTACCATTACAATAGTTAGATTACTTTTTTTTATCCTTTTCTATTTTTATTTTTGTGTGAAAGCCCTAGTCATCTATAACCATAGTGGTGACACCAGTGTATATATTTAGGTGCTTATTAGTTGAATGAATTCACTTTAATTGTTTAAGAATTCATATCTAAATAAGTTGAATTAAAATTCTTACATTGCAATGATGCGATGGTTTTACCTTAAATTATAAGCTTAGTTATGTTATGTACTTATTATTTTGCATCCATAGTTAAAGGTTTTAGAATTTATATATTTCTTAGGAGTTTTATATAAATAGAGCCTTAGACTTTATTAATTTTTGTATAATTCACTCATCTTATTTCATTCAATTATATTATACGTATTCTTTAGCAAATTCTCCCTAACCTCTTCTTTCTTCTTGCCTCACTTAAATCCCATAGTTTCTCAATAAGGAAGTATTTTTAAATAGGAAATGAAGTTCAATATGCCGCTAACTCCCTTTAATGCTTTATTTCCAAGCTTGGAAAGTGTTAATCCTTATACATTTGCCTTAAAACGCAATTTTTGTTAAGTGATAAAGTTTTTTGAACTAATTTTCTACTATTTCTATTGATTATAGGTCTAAATTCCTAGGTGTGACTTACGTTTGGATATAAATGCAAATGTCGAAAAAAGGGTTTGAATGACCTAAGCCTGTTGCATATGCCCATCTAAGGCCACACAAATTGGCATTAACTTGCCTCGGTGATGTGGTACAAGTAACGTGGTTTAGCAAATGTCCATTATTTTTTCATAGATTTCTTTTATTTTCCTATTAATAGCTTCTTATTTGACTTAGGAATATAATTTCTCTAGTTTATTTAGAGTTTTGTTTTTCGAGTCCTAGTAAACATGCACTTTTGATCACATTATAAATTGTAACGTCATTTATCTACAGGCTTATCATTTTTTTAGCTATAAGAATTTTTTCTTAAATGTTTCTATTCTTGAAGGGCATCATAGAAAAATTTTACTATATTCCACTAAGTCAATAGGTCCAATCTATTATATTTTGATGCTTGTTTTGTCATTTTGATCCATTCCCCACTTTCCTTTTTTTAGTTTCCTTTTAGCCTTTTCAATCATATTTTACTTTTTTTGTAATAGTTCATTTTTGTTTTAAAATATTAGGATTTACTTGTCTCCTTTAAGGAAAAATGAATTATTTACTCACCCTGACTACTCTTCCTAAATATTATCATATAATTACTGATTTTAAGTCATAGCTATTACCCAAACAATGAACTTGTCACCATGAGCTCACAAAAGTGCTAGCAATTCTAAAAGTTTTTTATCTTTTCAATTTAATCATAAATTAATGTCTTCTTGTGTCAAATTCATGATTTCTATGTTGAAGTAATAGTCTAATACCACTAGGTTAATTACCCTAGTACTAGTAATTTTTAAAACTTAATGACATTTGAAAACATTAATGGCCATTTTCATTTACTTATAAAAATTTTAAGATAGTTTCCTAAATTCTTTAATGATAGATCATTTTTTCTTCAAGTTATTAATTTGAGATCCCTTACTTATATTCATTTTACTTAGAAATTTCAGTTACGTTAATTAATATTACTATCATAATTAATGCGTCATTCTTTATATATATATATAAGACATAGTCATCAACCTTTTTCATGAGATGAAAATCCTTCTCAACTTTTTCTTACTCTCTATGATAAAGTCTGTTTACTTTTATGATGAATTCTTTCGTAAGTTCTAAAGGCAAAGTTGAGCAGAATGGAAAAATTTACAATTGCTTCTATTGTAGTAGAGTCCTCAAAACCTCTTGGGCTTTTAGGTGCCATGTACAAGCACATCATGATGTGGCTAAACTGCAAAAGTATGAGAATTTGCAAGGTATTCTCAATAGATCCATTAATAATACCAACTCTAATCTTGATATCTTTGTGAATGGCGCTTATCCAATAAGCCTATTGATGTTCCCATAGTCAATCCCTCTGCGTGCAGAGGTAAAAATGCCCTTTTTTGACATTATTTTTATATTGGCTGAAATTTAATATAGATAAGTTGATCATATTTAAATGCAGGGCATCATGTTGATGATAATGCAAGACATCTCCAAACTCAGGCAACCATATCTCCAAATGTTTCATATCCAACAACTAATAAGATGCCACCATTGCAATTGGACCCATTTGGTCAAACTTTTCTTTTGACTTATCTCTTGAACCCTTTAATAACTTTGTTTGATTATCTCTTGTTATGTTGTAATTAATGAAAATTTGATTACTTGTTGTGGATCTAATTGCATGAGTCAATCTTATGGATGAGTTTTTAATTCTTTATAAAGATTTGTCAATTGTTATTTCCTTCCTTCATCCAAGATTTGATCTTAAATTAGCTTATTATTATTGTTGACTTTTTTTTGTAGGTCAAACTCAATATTTAGGGTCACCTAGTCAATATGACAACAATTTGGATTTTGCTTATGAAGGAGTGATAAAGAATTATCAAGGTGAAGTTAGAGAAAATGAAATCGGAATGACTATTAAGAAAAAGCGTAAGATGATGTCTAACCCATCAATTAATAATGGAATAACAAAACCTCAAAGGAAAGAGTTGCTGCTTTTCAAGGATACGGAGAAATATTCCTATGTGGATCTTCCAACAAAAGCTGAAGGAAAATATGAAGCAAATCTTGATCTCTCACTCAATCTGAAGTTCTAGTTATTTGTGAAGAGAGTTGTGACGAGTGGGGGGATAACAGGATTTTTTTTCTCTCCTTTTGTGCAAGAACAAATGCTTACATAAAGAAAATTAGCTTCAAAAAGAGAAATTTATGTGAGAAAGAATTAAAAATAATAACAAAAGATATCCAAAATGCAATTACATTTTCTTTCTAGGAAGCCTAGCCATGATTATTTTATAATTTAATAACCTTTTGCATATATTTTTTTCATTTAAACATTTTTAGGGTGAACCAAGCATATTTTAATACTAATTAATCTTTTGCTTCTTTAAAAAGTGAAAACAAGCAGCAATAAAACCAGTGGCGCTCGATTTTTCAGTTACAAATATGACAGTTATAAGAAAGGTGGAAAATTTTCTAATATTATGGTGGCATTGATATTTCAATCCTATTATTTTTTGTGTTTTAACAAACTAATAAGATATATTGACATATAACTAAGGCTAAGAGACTAGTTTTTACAGTAGTATTGTAAAAATTCTCAATATCACAACTATCCTACTAATAAAGTGTGGTTTTTTTGGTGAATGAAGTTTTTTCTTTACAATTGTCAATGTTTTGGAAGATTTTTTCCCTCTAATTTCCTCTCTTTCAATTTCTAAATATGCCACTATTATGACAATTTCTCCTCTACATTTTGTTATCCTTTTGTGAAATTTTGAGTTTTCTATTTGTTTCTAGTCCAGACTTATCTATCTATTCATTTTAATTTTCTTTTATTATTTCATGCCCCTATTATTTTAAAATTTTAAATCTTGTTTATTAACTATATGTTAATTTACATTTTAAATATCATTTCTCTTTATTTTATCTACTTCATTGCATGTTTTTCTTTTCTATTAACTCTTATATTAATTTATAACTCACATTATATTTCTTTGATCTACTTATTACATGTTTTAACCTATTCACTCCAATTATTCATAACTAATTAGATAATAATATTACTGATTAGTATAGGTATAATAAAATATAATTTTTTATGTTATTATAAAAATAGTTTACATAAATTAAGGATTTAATATAATTGAATTATTTATCCATGTATTTTATTTTTAACTCTTATTACATTACAACCCATGCATTAAGGATGATGAAATATTTCAATTTGATAATCTCCCATAGGGATTACCCCAGTAAAGCTTAAGGATGGAACAATTTATTACCCCTAAGACAAGACGTGGAGCAAGTTTTTAACCTAACCAAAATATTGGAGATGAAATAATAATATCTTACCTTTCTCTATGGAACTCTGTTACTATGAAACTATTACATTGTTATCCTATATGCTAATATGCATACTAACAATAACCAATATATCCAACCAAACCATCTTTGGTTAACCATGACTTCCTTTACCTAATGAACTTGCAAGCAAGTGCAATTCCTCAATAAATTGCTCATATCCAATCAATTTAATCAGATTAACTCATAGACTTATCCTCTCAATCAGGGCCAAACTTAAATATTAGTTATTAACAAAATTAAAAGCAAAATACCTTCTAATATGTCTAAGGCAATCTTTTTGCTAACAAGCTTTCAATACATTGAGACACAACACATTGCACATATGCCAGAAACTTATTAAAATAAACCCAAGTATACAATTGCAACCAAAGCACAAGTCTTTACTTATTTTTCCTATAATCCTACTAACTTAAGCATTAAAGTGTAATCGGCATACCACTTCCACTATGTATACATGATTGTTTATTGTCTATATATGTATTTTAACTTGATCAAACCACACTCAAGCTAGTTAACCTAAATAGGAGTTGTCATTTATCGCAATTTATGGCTTTCCCTACCACCATCTTTCGTCATGCTCATATGGCATCTTCCTAATCTCAACAAAGGGAGATATCTTCTCAATTTCAACATTGGGATATATCTTCCTTATTTTAATGTTGAGAACTAGTTTTCGATGATTGCATGTCATTCTCACTATAAGAAATCAATGTTGAACCATAGAAACTAAGCATGACATTTTGTCAAAACAAGCTTGTCACCTTCATGTAAAAATTAAAGCTCTCTAACAACCTAATCAATGGCATTGTGCAATACTACCACTGCCTACTAACTTGCAACCTCTTCCTTCGATGGTCCCCAACATATTACCATTACCTTTACCAATTCCTCTAACTAACCTCTTACAAATACCAAATACAACCATATAATCCATGTTAGTCAACCTATCCTTATTTCAACCCCAACAACTTGTAGCACTGCTGACATTATTAGCTTTAGATGTACAAATCATTCCTCTGTTAAGACCCATAAACCACCTCCACCTTAAATAGAATAATCCCACCATTATTTCCATCCATAACCCAAAATCCAGAAGACCACTTTAGACTAACATGTGAAGAGTAAGATCCCCTCTTTCTATCAATCACCGAAAATAATTCCTAAACTAAAGCATCATGAAACCTTTTTTAACTTAATGTTGATATTGCCTATTCTTTATTGAAGTCATGACCACACCTTTACTAACCCATTTCAAACTTCCAACATATTTTAAAGCATATGATATGGAACTACTAACCTATTCAAACAATTAGAACCTTTCAAGCCTTCATGCTCCTTTTTGGAGCACTTGACACCATTCTATGTCGAGCATTCTCCATTACATTATGCAAAATAGGATTTTGATGGCTCACTTCACTATCAAATTGATTAATTTTAAATTTTAGACAACTAGCAAGGATTCTCATTGCCTATTTTGCAACCAACAAACCTCCTAAAAAAACATCAATAGCTTTAGTCAATTTTCGATAGGGTTATTCCAGGAATACCTCACTCAATTTAACACTTTAGCATTAAAAATTAAATACCTTAATGAAAAGGGATCTATTCATAAAATAATAGAAGGGTTATGTTAGGACACTTTGCTTTCTCCCTATCATAAAGGTCAACCTCTACTTAATAAGAACTCTTATCTCAGGTAAAAAAAATCATAAGTGTTAAGGAATAACATCTAAATCAATGATAGATCAATCGAGCTCAAGTAGATATAGGGTAAGGTAAAAAACTAAGAGAACATGATAAATTATTACTCTATGGCCACTTTAATAACTATGAACTATTAAATGCTCATCTAAGCAACATTATTCATGATATGAAAACAATTGAGCTAATGAAGCTTCTTGCCTTAACGAAAAGGAAACATCCACTAGCTAATCAAACCATGTACTACAAGTTTCATTAAGATTATGGTCACAAAACTAATGATTATGTCACATAGAAGGGCGAGATAAAGCATCTAATTTGAATAGAGCATTTTTCAAAGTACAAAAAGTATTAGCCAGGTGATCAAGACAATGAAGAACAAGAATACAACCTATATTTAAAGAAGGCTCAAACAAAATAGGAAAGTTTGAATAAACTTAAGGTTAGTCCAAGTCATTGAAACTATCACTGAAAGTTTCAATGATAGAAGTAGTTCAAATTGTTCCATGAAAAGGCATGCTAAGTAAATTTTCACTCTTAGACAAATATGTTAAAAAGAAAAGTTTAAACCTATTAGTTTCATGAAAGCAAATTTTAGTAATATCTACTAAGATCATGATGATCTAATAGTCATCATAGCCTTGGTGCATGATTATCTTATAAAATGCATCCGAATTGACCAAGTAAGGTTAGTTGACATTTTCTATTCAAAAATCACCAAAAAAAAAAAAAATAGAAGCATAACTAGAGACATATATAGGCCTTATAATGGTGTGCCTATTGATTTTGCAAGAATCAAGTGTAAGTTAAGGGCACGATAACCTCAAGAATCATACTCGACTCTAATTAGAAAATAAAATGGTTAACATCAATTTCTTGGTAGTATTAGTACCAATCACCACTTACAATGCTATCTTAAGATAATTATCATTGAATTAAGTGGGAGTTATCATATCTACACCATACTTGTTACCGAAATTCTATAATCCAAGTGGAATTAGCCAATTGAAAGAAGATTAGAAGATAACACAATAGTGTTACATGTAAGCTTAAAAGGAAAAGAAGTTAGCATCGATCCTAATATAGCATTATTAGTTAAAATCAATCCTCCAAAAAAATATTAATTGGTTAGTTTAGCTTAGTTGTAAGTTCAAGTGAATAGCCCACAATGACCAAACCCAAGGTTAGAACTTGAGGAAGTCAAATTGTTCAAATGGGATGATGTTCAAACAATAAAGATAAGAACCAATCTATAATTAGAGGATAAACAAATCTTGATGAAGTTGCTAAAGGATAATAGTGTGATCTTTGCTTGGTTCTTAGTAGATATGCTTGATATTGACATTGAATTCACTTACCATAAGTTATCCATCAATCCAATCACCAAGTTAGTGTAATAGAAAAAAGGAAACATGTAAGCAGAAAAGCAAGCCATAATAAAAGAAAAAGTTAACAAATTATTTCAAGCAAATTTTATCAAAGAAGTCCCCCACACAACATGGCTAGCTAATGTAGTTTTGGTTTAAAAAAATGAACAAAATATGAAGGAGTTGACTACATAACCAAAGCCTACCCTAAAAACTTTTATCCCCTACCTAATACTGATTAATTAGTTAATAGTTCATCGAGATTTAAAATTCTTACTTTTAATGACACCTTCTCATAATACAACCAAATGAAGATGCATCTAGATGATAAAGATAAAAGAGTCTTTATAACTTATTAAGGAGTATTTTATTACAAAGTAATGCCATTTGACTTAAAAAAATGCAAGCGCATCCTACCAGTGCATGATGAATGAGGTTTTTACTGAATAAATTGGAAGAAGCATGAAAGTTTATGTCAATGACATGATCATCAAGTCTACTAGCAAAGAATAACATTGGAAGAATATTGAAAAAGCATTTAGAGTCCCTGAGAAATACCAAATGTGACTTAATCTAAAGAAATGCACATTTGGAGTATAAATAAGGAAATTCTTAGGCTTTATACTTGTTGAATGAGGAATAGAAGAAAATATAATGAAATGTCAAGTGATTATTTAGATGAAAAGACCTTTGAATGTTAAAAAAATATAAACACTCAATGGTAACTTGTAACTCTTTCCATATTCCTAGCCAAGTTAGGCAATAAATGTCTTCAATTTTATAACCTTCTTAAATATTCTAGAAAACTGTGTCAAATAATGAATGTGAGGAAGTGTTCCTCAATCTTAAAGAATGTGGACAAAAGAAGTGCAAAAATTGATCTATTTCACTAGGAAAACATTACATGGAACTAAAATTATATACCAAATAATTAAGAATTTAGCATTTGCCTTGCAAATTACCTTTAAAAACTTAAACCTTACTTTCAAAGCGATTAGATTCTACATAAACCTAATATCATAAGGTGAACAGTAGGAAAGTTGATTGAATTTTTGGAATATGACATTGCTTATGAACCAAGAAAAGGTATCAAATCATAAACACTAACTAATTTTATGGTGGAAATAACTTAAGAAGAAGAAATAGAGCAGCCATTCAAATAGGTGATGTATATAGATAAATACTCCAACAAAAATAAAAGCAAAACAAGAATGAGAGTAATTTTAAAAGGAAAGAATGGAATCAATCTTGAATATTCACTCAAATTCAAATTTAGAGCCATAAACAACCAAGAAAAATATGAAGCCCTCATTATCGATCTAAAATTAGCAACAAAAATTGGTCTGAAACAAATATAGATACACAATGATTCATATTTAGGCATCATTTAGTTAAAAGGAGATGACGAGGTGAAGGAACTAATCTTGATTAGATACGTAAAAAGGATAAAATCCCTTCTAACAAAGTTAAATAAAAGCTTTTGAAGATACCATGATTAAAAAAATAAAAGAGTAAATGCATTAGCAAAACTATCAAGAATGAAATCAATAGTTAACAATCACATGTTTATACAAGAATTGATCAACATTCCTAGCACAGAGGAAGTAGAATGCTTACAAATTGAATTCCCTTAATTCTTGGATCAGCCTTTTCCAAACATACTTAAAGAACAAAGAACTTTTGTTCAACAAAAAGAAGGAAAGAAAAATCCATAAACAAGTAACTTATTTCTTCATGGATAACAATTAATTGTACAAATAGGGCTTTAATTTACTAGCTCTAAAGTATCTTCACTCGAAAAAAGCTAACTATGTCATAAGAGAGTTACACAAAGGAATATATGGAAACTATTTGGTCGAGGCCATTTTAGATTTAAAGGCTATCTGCTTAGGTTACTATTAGCCAAAAATAAAGAAGGAGGCTATCAAACTTATTCAAGATTGCAACAATTGTCAAAGATTTGCTAATATACAAAGATAGCCATCAAGGCTAATAGAAGCCATCTCATCCCTTTAGCCATTTGCAAAATAAGGAATTAACCTCCTAGGTCCCCTACCAACTGCCTTTAGTTAGGTTAAATACTTAGTGGTGCCAATTGACTATTTCACAAAATAAATCAAGGTAAAATTGTAATATCCTAAATTAAAGTTTTATAAATTTCAATGCTTGTGAAGATTTATTTTATTTATTTGGCCAATGTTTGATTTCAAATTTATACTTAAAATGATAAAATGATATTGATGGTAATAATTAAAATAAAATTATTTTTATATATTCATTATTAACTTGAAACTTATCTAAATATTTTCTATAAGGATTTACGGAATAATTTTCTTGTATTTTATTTTTAAGAATTGTAACAATTTAAAATATGTATTTTTAGGAATTTTAAATTTACTAAGTTATTATAATATATTCATATATTTATATAAATTTTTTAAGGAAGGATTAGAAATAATAAAGTTGAGATTTTAAATTAAACTAATTTTATAAAAATGAGTTGCCAAAATAAAATAATGGTTAGGATGAATTTGAGTTTTAAGTGAAGAGTTAGGATCAATTGTATTAGGAGATAATGGTCAAGATTAAAATGGAATATGAGCTTACCATGCACCACAATACATGAAAGCAAAACTCATAGCTTTTTTTTAGTATTTGTCCCTTTCTTTTTTATTTTATTAAACCGCCTCTCTTTTCTTTTTATTTTGGATGGCACTCTCTTCCTTTGATGGTAGTTCTCTCTCACTTCCTACTCTCCCTATTTAGTCTCTCTCTTTCCCTTTCTTTCTTATTTTCCTTCCTTTCCTCCTTCTCTTTGTTAGCTACAGCTTCACCATATTAGACCGTCACTATCATGCACATTGCCTTGCTAAGAGTTGATTTCCAGTGATGTGAGGAAAGCTCAACTTGACAACAACAAGCACAAGTCTTCTTCTTTACTCCAGTGAGTGTTCCTTTCTCGACCACTATTGTCTAGCAAGTAGCTCCTCTAGCTCACAATAGTTGAAGGTTGCTGAATAGAAGCTATGGTTAAAGGGAAAAAGAAACAAAACCACTCAACCCTACTTATCCATTAGTGTTCTAATAAGCCCATGCTAGCAATGAAGCTCCAGCAAGGTCAGCCTATTAAGATAAGTTAATTTGTGTTATGAATTTTTTTTATATTTTTTTGTTGTTAGGTACTTGGATTAGAAAAAAACTCATTTTGTGTATGCTTGAACACATGATGTTAGCTTGGAAAAAATTGATTTTTATACCATAGATTGTTAAATCATTGTGCTTATGATATTTCTAAAATATTACATTTTATGATTTCGAATAATTCATAACTGAGCTAGAAAACCCATTTACGTATAATTAGACAATTGGTAATAGATTAGAAAGTTATGATTTTTACATCATAAAGTGATTAAATAATATGAGTAAGATCATTGATAATATTTTCAATTGTGGTTGTATATTTTAGAAAATCCATGTAAGTAAATTTAAATATATGATGATGACCTTGCAAAAATAAGAGTTTTATGATATAGATTATTAGAACATTATGATTAAAATAATTGCAAAGTGTTATTTTTCACAATTTAAAAGATTCCAACTTGATTCAAAAAAATCTTATTTTATAATATTATACGAATACTTAGAATAGTATTGATGAAGTAAGGATTTTATGATAAAAAGTATTAGATTAGTATATTTAAAATGTAATTATATCATCAAAATAAGAGTTCTTAATAACAATGATTTTTTGGTTCTTTATGAAAAGTTAAAGATATAAGGAAATTGGTGTGTAATTTTATATAGTAATGTAAGTGATAATATTTTGATGGTTTTGTACTTTGATTTAGAAAATTTGTTATATACAAGAATTTCTTATATTTTGATGATAAGGTTGAAAATAAAAAAAGTGAAAATCTAGGATAATTTAATGGCATAATTAGATTACCAGTTAATTCTGGGAAATAGAAGAGACAAATAATAAGGAATGCTATTATATTATGATTTGAATAAGAGTTTGTAATATGTAGAAAGAAGATAAGTAATGTTTATATAATTATAATTTATATTTGCAATTGGAAAAATTAGGAGAAAAATGTGAAAAGATGATTATGGATATTTCGGAACTTCTAAGGTTGGATCAATGTTATTTGGTAAGTGTATATTTCATCATAGCTTTATATCTTAATGAAGGATAGTTTCACTATTATGAATTATATTCTCCTTATCGATAGCATGGATTTCATATTCATGTGTAAACCTAGTTCTGTGGTATATATGCAATTAGCTATTAGGTGAATGTTGATTGATCAAAGTACACAACAAAAATATGGTGGTCTAACGCATTAGCTACTGACTAATTGATTGTGATAGAATTATAATAGTTTATATTTTGATTGAGTTTAATAATGTCTATATGCTATAGTCATGTAAGAGAACATAATAGCTTTATTGTACTTATATGCATATATTGTTGTATGCTTAGTATTATCTAGCGATGAATTTAATTATCTTACACTAAATTTTTATAAACAATTGTGACACGAGAGTTGAGCTCTTATGTGTATAATATTTACGATCTACCATGGATGGCAATGGAAATTATGAACTGCATTAAAGCAATGACTTTAGAAATTATGAATGGTAATAGATCGATACTCTGAAAGCTAGAATGGAAACTTTTCAATAAACAATTATAAAGGGTATATGATTGATTTGAGAGCCAAATGAAATTTTTTTGCCAAATTGTTAAGAAAAGTATAAAATTGACTCTAAAACCTAAAAGCGGCTACACATATGTTTATTATAACTAGATGTGTGATATGATGTGATATTGGGAATTGTCTGTGATTGGATATTACTGTTGGTGTAATTAAGATGATTTATTTATGTTTAAGCCTTAATGGCTATTTAATGATTATGATGACTACCCAGAATAGGTAGTGTGTGACATGATAATGATGTTGTGTGCTATCGGATTGTTGTGATTTATAATAAGAAGTATAGAATTTAAGTTATGTGTAAGTGAATATTTCATCCAAAGCTTGATGTCACACATTTAGAAAATCAAAGAGTCTAGTTGCATTTATTTCTCTAATCAAACTCTTAATAAGCATATGACCATTTAAAATAATTGAATCATAGTTTAGTAATAGCAGATATATGCTCACTAAATTCATGTAATTCATTCTATCTTATTTTCACTATATCAAGTTAAGAAAGCTATTTAAGTAACATTTCTTGCAGGGAGAATTAAAGATCGCCTACTTAAAGGATTTGACCATTGGATTTCAATTGGGATTAAGATCAAAATTTGAAATAGAAATGTTATTAATTTAGTATTAGATGCATTGAATTGTTATCTGCATGTAAATTTGAAATTGTATAGTATTGTGTGAATGTTTCTTGCTATTGTATCTAAGAAAATTCACAAGTTATGTATTTTAAGCATACGCCCCTTAGGAAGTATCTAAAATAGAAAAGACTCTATCCATTTTTTCATAAAATTTAAAGTGAATTTTGAATTCCCCTAGAAATGTGGAAACTTCCATTAAATAAGTTAGAGTAAACGTTGTTAAGACTTGTGAAAACCAATATTGGGATCCACGCTGGTCATGATCGAGATTAGGTCGTGACAAGAACCCATCGTATTCATCATTCTAAGAATGCATAAAAAATCTTTTGAAAATCCATAATATGTAGGCAAAAATACAAATAATAGTTTAATCAAACATATTTGTTCTATAATATTGACTTCTTTTTATGCAGGTTTGGCTTGCTAGAAACATCAGTTTCTGATAATGGAATATAATTTATAGTTGAAAGCTTCATAAGCATTTGCAAAGGTACTCATTTTTAGGAAAGATTTATTCTTATCATAGAATTGATGTGCATATCACATATTCCCTCCTTGTTTAAAGCCTAAGAATTAAAAAAAAATTCACATTAGTCAAACATTATTAATCAAATAGTCAAGCAAAGTTCGCCAATAGAATTATACTTGAAAGATTTAAAAAAAATAGGTGGAAAAATTTCCAAATGCCCTATGGTCATATAAAATCACTTCACCTTTTGCCAATGGCTAGGAAGCTATACAACCAATTGAACTTGGGGAGACTAATGAATGACAAGAACACCATCATGAAAAATCAAATGGACATCCAAGAAAGGAAGATTTAGACTCACTTCTCAAAGTCCAAAAAATGGCTTAAATCAAGATCGAACAATATAAAAGGAAACCGATAAGCTATTTTAATAAAAAGGTCAAGAAAAAAGAATTCTTTAAAGGATTCCTCATTCTTTAGCTACCTGATGGCACTCATAAAAATTCATATGAAAGCAAACTAGCCACAAACTAGGAAGGACCATTTAGAATTAGAAAGAATATAAGAAATAGAGTATTCATACTCCAAAATAGTAAAAGGTGTATCATTCCCATGAACATGGAATGCAATCCATCTTAGACATTACAATGTAAATATCTAATGAAATAATCTAAGTATTTCAATTAATCATGTATTAAAAATCCTAGCAATCCCTTATATTTCAATTAATCATGTATTAAAAATCCTAGCAATCCCTTTGGAACCATAAAAACTCGAGCAATCCCCCTTAGCATCATAAAAGCCTAACTAGTCCTCTTTAGAAATATACAAGCCCAAGTAGCCCCCCTCAGCACCATAAAAGCCTAAGCAATTCCCCTTTACACCCACATAAAAGTTTCGTATCATCAAAACAAGTACTAAAGAGTTAACTTGAGTGGCCTCTAACTCATTAAGGTTCATTGGAAGTCTAAATGTCAAAGATTTAGTCCAAGCAACCTTTAATTCTAACTCATTAAGAATCATTGGAAGCCTAAATGTCAAAGAGTTAATACGAGCAACATCTAACTCAAACTCATTGGAAGCCTAAGTTTCAAAAAATACAATCCAAATGACCTTTAAAATTATTAAGGCTCGTTGGAAGCCAAGTTTTAAAGAAGATGGTCTGAACAAACTTCAAAACTAATTAAGGCTCATTGGAAGCCAAATAACTTTCAAAATTATCAAGGTTTGGAAACCAAATCACAAAATAAATGACCACAAAAAGGGAAAAAGTTGAGCAACTTATCATGAAATAAAAAATATCAAACCATTACAAGAAGTGCAATTCTCATCCAACCAATCCAATTGTCATTTCACCCCTATAAAATTGACCGTGGAATGGATGTTCCAATTATGCCCATCACTACGTGATAAGTGATGTGTTTTTTAGGAGCACATGTTACTAACCACCTTTTCTCATAATCGTTTATCCCAATTGCTTTCTCAACCCATTAATCCATTTGCAGTAACCAATTGGTAACCATTTTTTCTCGTAACCACCTATTTCAATGGCCTTCTTAGCATGCCCAAATTCCAATTCAACTAAGTATAAGGAATCAATTTTAATTGAACTTATTTGCCATCAGTTTCAGCTTGCATTCTTTAACTAAATCTGATGCCTTCATTTTCGACATTGCCATTTAACCAAAAATTCATAAAATGACCATAACATTAATCAACTATTCTTTTTGTTATAAGATTCAAAAGGTTGAAAAACAATATGTATATATGTTAGTTTGTCACCCCAAGCTTGGAGATTATGTTGCCTTGTAAGTTCCTAATTGCTTAATTTTACTTTTACTATCCATATATAACCACAATAATTATTATCGAAACCCCGTTAATTACAAAAATTTAGTGTAAGGGAGAGTGCAACCTCTCAACTACAAGCTACATTTGCAATTGCATTAACTTCAAATACCTACTAGCTTTAGTATTATCTTGGAAAGTTTCATTTTGTAAAATTGTTCTTGAAGTTGTATACATGACTAGAAAAACAAATGTTGCAAACTTGATTTCAACATCTTTAAAATTACTTTCTTTTCCATATATATATATATATATATATATATATATATATATATATATATTAATTGTAATAAAATAATAGGTATCCTGCGAACACACGGGACATAAACTAATGATAAATAAACAGGAAGATAACATACAAAAAGAAGGTCAAAAAAAGAGCCAAATCATTTTATCAATGGTTAACAATATGACATATAGCCTGTTTTACGATGTTTCCTAATGAGTGAAATGCGCATGTCTTTGTACTTTACGAAAGCAAAAGCAAATGATACCCAGATCTCTAAAATCTGATACGTTATATTCCATATGTGTTGACATAAAGCAAATAATAACAAACAGAGCAGAGAATAATATAGTATATGATACATTATTGACAAAAGTTCACATCCTCTTCCAATTGAAGACCTACGACTCAATTTTGGGAATGCAGATTCAGAATTTAGAATATCGTTGCAATTGAAGACCTGCGACTCAATTTTGGGAATAATATCGTTGAGTAAACAGAGCATCAATGCCGGAACAATCTATATGTTCGGTCCAAAATGGCAACACATTCACTCATGTTTGAGCATTAGAAATTCTCAATCTATAATCCATATTAACCAGCTATCATTAAGAAATTATCGTATAGAATCTTGAGTCCTCATCCTAGGATTCTGTATGTATTTATGGCAAATCAGATGGTACCATCTACCATGCTAACATAGTTGCTATGTTCTTTCAAAATGGATTACACTGTGTAGTTTTAAAAAGCATCTTCTAAATTGTAATGCTGGAGAACTCTACACATAGTTCAGAGACAATCTAAACAACCAAATGAATAGTGGAAAGACAGCAGAGATTAGAAAGTTAGGCACATGCACCTTCTTCTTCCTCAACATTTTTTGTAGGAGCATAAACAGCCCAGACATTTGAAGCTTTAACCTTCTTCCTCAACCTTTTTGCTGAAGCATAAACAGCATCAGCAAACATTTTAACCACAAAAACAGTTGTTCCTACTTTCTCAGTGTTCTTTCTACGTATACAATCACTAGATAATATTGACCAAGATGTGCAAGAGATCAAAACAAAGATGCTAATTGTGCCTAAAATTGCACAGGTTTTTGCTCATCATATGCATGACAGAATCAAAATAGGTTAAGCAGTTTAAATCATATTAGGCATTTGTTCAGTTGTGTGTCAGTTTTTTAGACAAAGTAAGTCTATCTAACATTACTCAAATCAAAAAATGGTCTCACCTCTTAACAGTTATATATTACAATAAAGCTCAAAACAAGGAATATATATATATATAAGGAGATTACAGCATACTTAGTTTTAATTTTAAAGGTCAAACAAATAATTGGACCTAATCAAGCTTAATGACTACGAAGACACATATCCCGTTCAGTGCCAAAAATCTGTTTGAAAGCCCATAAAACCAACAAGTTCTAAGGATCAATGAGGGGACCTTGATGAATTCAAGCTTCTGGTTCAAAGTGTGAATCTTCAGCCTGCTTTCATCCTTTAATCTATTTGAAGAATGCATCGCATAATTTAAAAGATATCAGGAGGAAACAATAAAGGTTGTGCCCCCAAAGTCAAAAAATCTCAAACAATTAGTCATACAATTTGTTTTTCCGCATATTAAACATAAAAATTAAACAAAAGAATAAGATCCTTCCTATTTCATCTGTCACCACTCTATGTGTGAGCACTTTAAGCTTTAGTGGTTTTCACTCTGAATCAACACCATATATTTGAGAGCGTAAAGAAATAGTAAAATTCTTCTAGAATAGCGCATTGATTAAATTAAAAGTACTAAAGCATGACCAAAATTATCATATTATTTCATCAAGATGCCAGCAATAAAGTAATGCACCAGTCACCACTAAATAAAGTTCAAACTAAAGGTAAATAACATGCAGAACATAGAGATTTTTATAATAATTCATAATTCATAATATCATGGGAAAAACCCCAGACAAGCTGACCAGTTAAGCACAAAGATTAAACTTCCAATTTTGAAAATTGAGGTAGGCGAAGAAGATTTGCCAAAACAAAGCCAATAGGCTAATAAACCCATAAACCTGACCTTCAAAATTAAAAGCAACAGATAAAGATGTAGAAGAAACTTGTTAATAAGAAGACAAATGAATGTATTATTGAAATTGCATTCAGTACAATCAATTCAGTAGCAAATATCAGTTGGAAGGACACGTCAAGGAATTTGTTTAGTATTTGATAGCCCATAGACTATACAAAGCAAAATACACTTTAGTACTGGACGTTTGTATTGACAGAGAACTTTCTATCTAGAAATTATATTGATAAATTGTATATTCCTTGTTCTATATATAAATCCAGGGCAGATATGTTCATTATAGAGGAAAATGTTAAACTAAAGGGCCAAGACACACATGATTGTGTTAAGGTATGAACTCACAACAATTCTGCGAATGACAGTAAGCATTATCAACTGTTGTTGAAGGTATGTACAATATCAATGAATGGGAAACCCATCTTTAAGTTACAGGAAAAGTCTTATTCTCTCTCAAATTTGAAACGGAAGGTGGTTTTGAAGGCTCCACTAATTTGATATTACAGCTAAACTCACCAGGGCATTTCATTGGGATCATTTTTGCTTCTTTATCTCCAGCAGATTGAAAATTACAAACACCAAGAGTCTTGTAATCCCATACAGTTTGAGATATTTGATCTTGAGGAAGACTCAATCCTTGATGTTTAATGGATTTGAGCAAATCAAAGAAAAACTTGGGATTTTCAAGTTTTATATACTCATGTATTACCTGCTCATGATCTGGAATCCAGTTTCTCGGGAATGGAGTGTAATCACATGATGGAATTAAAGACATGTTTGAAAACTGAACACCTTCAATTGCATCAACCAGCCCCATCCTTAAAAGATCTGAATATTCAGGTGCAGAGTTATTACTGCTGTCCCTCAAGGGATGGCTGAGATCTCGTGATGCTATTCCGTACACCTTTGCGCGGGACTTTAGCCTATACCTAGCAGCATACAATTTTGCCAAAGAACTACGAATAACATATGCGCAAAACCCAACAACCTTCTTGCGGTTATCTGCATACCTATACCAATCAGCCATGGTCTCAAGGAATTTATTCATTTGGGAGTTTGTATGAGCTTGACCAGAATATAACATGGGAGTACATGGCAGTGGCTCGGGGTCCTTATCACCCTTTACAAGAGCAAGTCGTCTAAACTGGCGAATGCATTGCTGTAAGCTAGCAGTGACTGAAAGCAAAGTCCCCACACCCTTTTCACTCACTATATTACCTCCGGATGCTGTGTAACGCAATGTTGGATGTATTACCCTTCTGCATATTATATGGTCCAAGAATTGGATTCCTCTTGCAATATGTTCAATCTCCAATTTTGAATTATCTAATCTTAACCCAAATGTACTGTCACAAAATTGAATAACTTTCCTCCTAATGTCCACAGCATCCTCCCTAGGTCCTCTGATCCCAATCAGGAAATGACCCCCATATCTTAAATAATCCATCTTTCTACTTTTCTCTTTCCCACTAGATGGAACAAATTCTGGCCAGGCAGGGTTGTGACAGCCATCATCAATTGAATATTTCCATATTGAATCAAACTTACATGGCCTGAAAAAATCTACTATCATTTCCTCCATCATGTGATCCAATTCATTAAGACAAATATTAGCAAGCAGAGGACTTAGAATTCCACAATGACCATAAGAAGGTACTTTAGCAGCCTCCTCTGGAGCAAAATCAAAGAATGTTCTTAACCAATATGGATCTGGTTTCGGTTCATTCTCCTTGAGAATCTTCTTCTTGGTACCCTTCCTTTTCTTATCCCTCTTCAACTCTTCAGTGTGATCACTCTTTGACTTACACCTTACTGGTTCTCTGAGTGCAGATTTGATCAAACCCAATACTTTTTTATCCTTAATAGCCTTTTCAAGACAACTCATTACCACACTTATATCCACATTGTCCAAAATTTCACTCAAATTGCCCTTCATAAACCATAAATACCCTGCAAAGTTACTCCTTATAGTCCTAATAAATGTATGAGCACTCCTTCCAGGTCGAAAAGCATGTGACTTTGATGAAAACCGAGCTTCAAAAACAGGCTCCAGAATCAGCAACAACACCTCCTGGACAACCCTGTCCTGAAAACAAGGTTCATCAGACTCTAGAATCGCTTGAAGTTTGCGCTTGGAAATTGATTTTCCGAGAGGCTTGTCATTGGGTGAACGAATATATAGATGGGTCTTATTGTTCCATGAAAAATGTCCTCGAACAACAGCATTGCGAAGGGTGAGAAGATCTTTCAGCATGTAGGTCTGAATGGCGTTGCGGGAAGGGAAAGTACCTGTCACGTTCGCACAGGAGCGCTGGTAGGCCAAGATCCAGAGGTCGAATTTGGAAAGAAAGCCAGTGAGATTGGAGAAGGTAGTTTGCGGTAACGAAGAGAAGGATTTGACCCAAAGGGAAGTGCATATTTCAATTGGGTCTTCTTTGAGCAACGAGTATGGATCCTGGTTCTTCTCTTCGTGTTGTTTGTGGCCGTCCTTGTTTGCTGTTTGCGGAGGCGGAAATGGGATTGATCGAGAGGAAGAGAAGGAGTGGAAAGGAGATAAAATTTTGAGGAACGAACGATTATGGCATTGAAGGTGTTTGATGGTTGTCCTCAATGACATTTTCTGTTACAACTCTTCGAAAAAGGAGTATACATTTGGTCTCAGAAGCTTACCCCGGCATTATATGGTAATGGCCGTCCGAGATTGAAGATGTAATTGGTTGGCTTGGCAATACTGGAAGGTCTCTTCAATCTACTAGTAGATTTAAGAGTAGATAGTTGAGCAATCATGATTGGATTGCAACGCACTGAAACCAACCCTTTTCTTTCGCTCTGCTTGTTTCTTCTGGCTCGGACTGGTTATAAGGGCCGGAGTGATTCTTCGCAGTTTGTATCCATTTGTTATGATAAATAAATTAATTAATAACTTAAATTTTTTATTACAATAAACAAATTTTATAATTTATTAATTTAATTAATAAATTATAAATTATAAATTAATTTTAAAAACATTTCATACATTAATTTATTAAAAAATTCTGATTTAATAAATTATTTGAAATAACTTATATCTTATAAATTATTATTTCTTCAAATTTTTTTAAATTATTCTTATTATTTTTATTAATTTAAAACACATGTTATTTATAACATAAATCTAAATATTATTCTTTTTATAAAATATAATTTATTTAATTTAACATAATTATATTTTATTTTAAATTATAAATATATAAAAATATGAATATAAATAGGTATATAATATAATAAAATATAATTAAATAATTATAATTATTTTATAAATAATACAACAAAAAATATGTAAGTAAATAAATATTTAATTTATGAAATATAATTAATTAAATATTAAATACTATATTTTTATTTTTGATGATATTAATTGTGTTAACATAGTTTAATTTTTAAATAAATATTAATTATTTTAATTATATATTTATTTTTACTAATATATTATTTTATGTCATCTTATAATTTTAACTAATTTGATAACTAATTTTATAAAATAATTTTTATATAATTAATTAATTTATCAATTATTAGTTATTATTTATAAATTATCAATTATCAATTAATTTATTAACTATTAACTTATCAATCATTAGTTACTTTATTAACTACTTGCTCAAAATAAAATTTTATTGATTCGATTAATAAATTATAAGTTAACTTTTAAATATTTCATGCACTAACTTATTAAAAATATGAATTTTGATTTAATAACTTATTTTAAATAATTTATAATTTATAAGTTATTATTTTTTAAAATTTTTTAAATTAATCCTTATTTTTTTATTAATTCACTATGTCAAAAAATATAATTAATTTAATTTTAATATAATTATATTCTTATTTTAAATTATAAATATATAAAAATATATATGTAAATAAATATGTAATATTACAAAATATAATTAATTATATTTGAAATAATTATATTTCTATTATAAATAATAATAAAATAAAATTTATACAAGTAAATATATATAAATTTATAAAATATAATTAATTAAATATTAAATATTATATTTTTATTTTAAATATTTTAATTATATTAATAAAATTTAATTTTTTAAATTTATAAAAATTATTTAAATTTATATATTTATTCATTTTAATATATTATTTTATATTATTTTATAATTTTAATTAATTTAATAATTAATTTTATAAAATATTTTTTATATAATTAAATAACTTATTAATTAACTTATTAACTTTAAATTGAGGGCTTGTATGCCGGTACCTTTCAGCGTATACGCTCGAGTGTAAACTCACACAAGCGATTTCTACCCAAAGAAAAAAAACTCACACAAGCGATTTAATAATAGCAAAGGCCAAAAGGACAGGCAACAAATGTGTCTTTCACACAGTAAGCTAGCCAATAAGCATTTGGTTTCGCATATGACTACGGAGCCGACTGCTTGACGCAAGTTCTTGGAGTAAATTAAATATATTAGGGAGTAATTTTTTATTTAAATTTTTTAATAAAATTTAACATTAATATTGAATAAGTGATATTTATTAAAAATTAATTTTATATTTTATTTGATTTATTTTTAATTTTTTAAAAATTATAAAAAATATTATTACATTTTTAATATTATTATAATATATATTAATAAATTTTAATTATTTTTTAAATTATGTATGTAGTATCTTTTGTACTATAATTTTTATTAATTCATAATTTTTATATTTTAAATAAAAAATTACATTTAACTCGTAACTTATAATTTTATTTTTTTTAATCTTGAAGAACTATATTATTTTGAAAGCAAATATATTACTCATCCATACAATCTTTTCATTCATTCATATACAATATTATCTCTATTATATAATTTGATACCAGTTATAATTCTATAAAAAATTTATCAATTATCAAATCAAAGATATTTGCTTCCTATTAAAATATTAGATATGAATTTGATAGAAAAACAATTTTTATTATAAAAAATTGATATAATTAAATATTATACATAGAAATAAGATTTGTATGGATCATCTCTTAATCTCTTAAGATGAATAATTTCTTATTTTTTATTTTAGTATAAAAATGTAAAATAAGTTTCTGTTTTAAAAAAATTAAGATGTCTTTTAAATATATATCTTAAAATTTTTAATATAAATAAAATAAAATAATTTAAATGAAGAAAAATATTGCTTAAATAATTAATATAATAAATAATTAATTTTATTAAATTTATATAAAATAAATAAATATACATAATTTTAATTTTATAATTGAATATTAAAATAATAAATAAAAAGATAATAAATAATATATTATAATAAATATAATCCTATTGAGAATTCTATCTCTATTATAATTAAATTTATGGTTATATTTACAATTTATATTTATGACTTAATGTTTAATATTTATTTTATATAATTTTATATAGCATCATTCTATTTATTTTAATTTTTAAATTATGAAAATAAAAGATTAAAGTGGCAATGAGTTAAATTAAATAAGAATATTTTTATATTTCTATTTATGAAAAATGTGAAAGGTTCTTCTTACCGATAGGGGTATGGGTAAGTGACTTCCAATAATTCCTAGTAAATAGAAAATTCTTAGAGAAACTTTTACTTTCTCCTTTTTGACGGTTTGTAGACAATTAAACAACCAAAGAGTTTACAACTTACTATACTACTTTTACGAATTAAATTACCTCTAAACAAGATATATCAACTAAAACAAGTGACTAATAGGTCACGATTGATATATGATTGATTATTATATTTATAATAAATGTATTTAATAAATAGAATGACATATAAATATATTAATATAAATAGATAAATGATTTAAATTAATATATATTTATTTTGATATGAATTTATATTAACAAAATAAATATATTTAAAATAAAAATATAATTATTTGAAATATAATTTATTATATTTTATGATAGTTTCATATTTATTTATTTGTTTATGTACTTATTTTTTTGGTAATATTATGTACTTATTATATAAAATAAGAACATAATTACTTTAAGTATAATTTATGACATTATATATTTATTTAAATATATATTTATATGAGTAAATTACACTTATTTGAGTTTTAACTTAATTACACTTACACTTTTTCAATTTTCAAAATTGTTTACTTACCTCCTTTTCCACATACATTAACATCTTTTCTATTTTATTTTTAACATATACTCACCCCCTACTTTTAAAAAATAAGGAAAGTAAGTGTATATTTCTAAAAATAGAAAAGAAGTGTGTGAGTGTAATTAAGCTGAAATTGAAAGGGAAATAAGTGTAATTTAACATATTTTTATTTAAGGAAAATTATATTGACTATCCTTGAAATTTGGCTCAATTACACTCGGCACCTCTCATTTTTCAAAATCATACACTTCTACCCTAATCATTCTTCCATCATTATAAAATAAAATTATTTTAACTTTTTAACTATAATTCATTCCTTAATATTATTTTTAATGACTAAAAGAAAATTTTCTTATATTTTTATATACAAATATGCTCTTTTATTGAAGAATAAAAATATAATGAGCTTACAAATTTTTTTCAAAGAAATGCATATTTATACATAAAAATATAGAGAAATAATTTTCTAATCATTAAGGATGATATTAGAGAAGGGATTATAGTTAAAAAATTAATGTCATTGTATTTCATAATAGTAGAAAAATAATCAAGGATAAAAGTATATAATTTTGAAAAATTGGGGTCATCAAATGTAAGGTAGTTCAATGTAATTTGCCTTTTATTTATATACAAATAATTATCTAAAATTTAATTAATTATAAGAATATAAGTTGTGAATTAATTAAAAAATGAAGTATAAATTTTAAAAAAAAATGATGAACCATAAATTATCAATAATAAGCTATCATATAAAATTTATTAAATTAAAATTTATTTTTTTAATAAATTAATATGCTATCTAGAGGCTAACTTATAACTTATTAACTAAAAAATAAATTATAAATTAATTTATTTGTTACATTAAATACAACCATAGTGCATTAGCTTATCATTAAAAAAATTAAAGAAATATTTTTTAATAGTTCATCATCTATCTTTTAATTATGTAAATTTAATGTTCTTTTTTAGGATAAATTATACTCACATACTTTAAATTTTAATATAATTATATGTACATCCATTTTATTTTCAGAAATATACGTTAATATTTCTTTTCATATACACTTAAGGAGGTGAGTGTAGTTTCTTTTCATTTTCAATAATCATCAAAGCATGTGAATTTTTCAATACATTGTGCAGAGAGGAAAAATTGATACAGAACATACATTACATCATATATTTCAGTCATATCTTATAGAGAAGGATAGCATCAGCCTAACCTGACTTTGATACCAATGAAGGAAATTCATACAATGAATTAAAATGCAGAATACTTACTTAATGATCGTAGGTGACGCTGATTTCCACTGTATGCACTCTAATTCATATGGTACACAAGAATTACACTGAACTCTTGCTTGCTTTTTCACGATGACTTCACCACCCAAATGTTGGTTCGTACAGAGAACTCAAAGAGAGAGAGAGAGAATCAGAAAGGGAGCTAGCACTATTCTGATTGTATGTTTAAAACTGATCTCAGCAATTTTACTATTCTAATGCATGGCTTCGTAACTGCTCTAGTAGTTTTCTCCCATTTTCAAAAATGGGGGAGGTGGTTATCAGAATAACCACCTCTAAATTTAAATATAATCTTAAATATTTAATATATATAAGATGTGGGTCTTCCATTATAGGTGTACCCCACATCTACACTTTACAGAGAGTATATGAGATAATATGAGAAAACATAAATAACAGAGCATATGATAAAATATAAAGTAGTATCATGGCAATGTAATATCAAAGGACAGCATATCATATGGTCAAGTAACATGTGGCAAACAAGCTAGTTACATAGTATGTTGAAGCAAGATTCAAGCATGAGGGGAAATAAAATGAAATCATAGAAATTTTCAAAGAAAGTAAAAGTTAGTCGTGCAGAACAAACTACAAAAAATTAGAGTATTTGAGAGATAAACTAATAAATGAGTTTGTATTAAAAGATCAGCACTGATCAAAAGTACATAACAAGATAAAAAATAAGTTAAAAGTCAATGAATAGGATAGTAGACTTAAAACAATGAATTGCAAGATGTCAAGGTATGCAATAATATATAAAAAGCACTAGATAGGGCATGCAGAAATCACATGAACAGGCACAGATAATAATTAGATAAATTAGAAAGAACCTAGATATACATATCTAACTTAGAAAAAGCTTATGTGACAATAAACTATTAATTGAAATAGTTAACCATAATGCAGATACATGTTTATCAATAAAGAGGCATCAGAGCATATACATAATAGTGAAGTATTAAAAAGTTTATAATAGAAAGCATTAATTATATTAGAAGTGGTTAATTTAGATCCATATTAAAAAAAGGGACAACATAGAGAATATATAAATAAATATGCAATTATACAAAGAATCAAAGAACAATAATTAAACAAACATATGATTGGATCCATATTAAAAAAAGGGAAAACATAGAGAATATATAAATAAATATGCAATTATACAAAGAATCAAAGAACAGTAATTAAACAAGCATATGATTGGATCATAATAAGGGATTGTCATTTAAGATTAGTGATATAAATCATCATTAGTTAGTGCTGAGATCAAATACATACATATTGTTTCAAAAAAGATAATTTAGAGGATAATTAAAAACTAAAATTATTAGGTAAAAGAGCTATACTAACTTAACAATTTTAATTGCATATATAAGTCCTAAAAGTAGTGTCCTAACACTTAAATGCATATGTTGTCCTATGCGAACAAAGTAGCTAAACTAGGTGTAATGTCCCGAATTTTCAATTCTATTATTTGAATCTTTAATTTCTGAGGCTGTAGAAACGAAGAGCATGATTGAATTAGCCTGGTGGGTGAATCTCAAGTTGAAAGGAATTAAGCGCAAGGTAAACGAAATTTTGAAGGAAAACGGATAGTAGGGAAAGAATTAATTTCCCTAAATAGTATGAATGATCAGAGGAGGTTAGAAAACCCTAAAAAGGGAAGTTGTCTAATTCTGATAGTGTAAGGAATTTTAAAACAGACAGAAACCCTATGGACTAATTTGCAAAAGTGCAGAATCGGGTGTGGTTAAAGTGAAAATAATCAAGAATTTGGGATCTAATATGAATAACCAAGAATTTGGGGTGCAATATGTGATTTTAATTAGTGTGACCAATGGATTTATGACAAGTGTCATTATTAGAAAAATATTGGCAAGAATAGCCTTACTAATTGGTGAAAAAGGACTAAAATACCCTTGAAAATTTTAAAAAGGACCAAAATGCCCCTAGAAGCTTCATGAAAACCCCACTTTCTTCTCCATTTTTCCAAAAGCTGCAGCAACTCCATGAAAGCAAGCTTGAACGTGTGAGAGAGAGAGAAGGAAGAGAGAGAAAGTTTCTCTTAGCTTTTTCACCCAAAAATACTTAGATTCAAGCTAAGGTGTAGAAGGAAAATTTGTTCTTCTCATCAAGCTCTATCCATTGATGTGCTTGGATTGAGGAAAAGCTCAGGTTTGATTAAGTTTGGGGAGCTCCAAGTGAGGATTTTCAAGTTGCACCAAGAGGTAAAAATGTCCTCCTCTAAGAGCTCTTTAATGTACTCTTCTTAGTTTCTTGAAATCTTGAGGTTGGTGTGGTTAAGGGTGATTGAACATGGAGTTTAGGATGATTTGAGTATGTTTAATGGTGTTTTGGATGTTGTTATGCTAATCTATGGCTTTGGTTTTGTATAAAAACAGCAAGAAACATGATGAACACATTTGGATTTTAGAGGTATAATGGTGCATGTGTAGAGTTGGCATGATATGTTTGGAACTTGGCTAAAAGGATGAAGTTAGAATAATTTCTATGAAGCTTAAAGCCTATGAAAGATGAAACTTTGAATTGTGAAAGTGTTATGTGCATTTTTCCTTTTGAGAAGCCAAAACTATGGATATGAAAAAGAAGGAAGGAAGGAGTTTTAGCTGTTTAATGTGTTTTCGGAGGATCAGCAAGGTACACGGGGTAGAACACGGCCCGTGTTGTACCCCGTGTTCCTCGTCGAAGCTGATCAGTGTGCTACACGGGGTGCAACACTCCCCGTGTTTACCTCAGGACTGAAGGGCAGTAAGGTACACGGGGTAGAACACGGCACTTGTTCACCCCCAGTGTTCTTTGTCGAGTAACCCAGTGAAGCCTCGAAGTGAACCAGTAAGGAACACGGCCCTGAACACGGGGTATGGGACCCCCGTGTTCTTTGTTAAGTGAACTTTTTGGCTTGATTTCTTCATGTTTTGCATGGCTTTACCCCTAGATCCTTTTCTAATGTTCATATGTGTCATTTCAAGGCTTGAAAGCAAAGTATAGAGCATCTAAGTATGCATTTAATTAAGTGGAGAAAGTAAATAATACATGAGGATTAGGGAAAGTGATGATGTTCTAATAAGAAACTATGATGTGTATTTGTATAGACTGAGGAGTTCCAACTTGGAAAGGCAAGAGGAAGTGTGAAGAAGTTTTTAAGTAAGAGCAAAGGGAACATCACATTGGAAGCTTGTAAAAGGTAGCTAGCTTTATCCTTAAGCTATTTTCTATTTATATGATTTTCTGTATTTTATGTCATTGTACGGAATGTGTATGAAATTGTTGTGCGCACAACCCAGGAAGACAGTGTGATACTGTGTTAGGCCTATGGCTCGAGTTCCCCGGGGATGACAAGTGTGCGGTACCTATGGCCCGATACCTCGGGAAGACAGCGTGATGCTGTATGTTAGGCCTTTGGCCCGAGTACCCCGGAAAGACAGTGTGATGCTGTATATAGGCCTAGGTACGATTATCTGTGATGGCCATCTAGATATTGATATGAGTCCTCGAATAGGCTTGATGATTGTTGTGTACAGTGTATGTTTCTTACAATGGTATGGTATTGAATAAGATGAAAATGTTTAAATGATTTCGAAACGTATGATTTATTTGCTTAAGGATCTGGAATGGCTTGAAATGTTTTTATGGCAATAGCTAGCTACTAGGAAACTTTGTTTCTTATGTTTTCTGTTTTGTGACTAACCATTCCAAGTAATGCTTCCAAAGGCTCTCATGATAAAGGGCAATGATGTTTGAAGTTGTAAATAATTGTATAGTTGGTGATATTGTATATGATGGATGTATATTTTGTAAATTGAACTTTTGTATAATTATATTACTCTTGTTCATGTTGTATGAAATACAGAAATTTGAGATATTCCGTATTAGCTTGAGGTAGATGGCGAATGAGTACGTAATAATCATCTAGTAATTGAGGAATAAGGTGTTAATAAGTAAGGGAGTTACACTAGGTTACTCAAGGCTTAGAAGGTGTTTTATTTTAAAACACAAGTAGTTGCAAAATAATCGAAAGTTGAGCTTGGAAAGCATTTATTTTGCCTAAAAGCCTTCTAACTTCTATTTCAAACATATGAATCCTGTCATCTCTAATTAAAGCAATAAATGAAGATAGCATGTTTTATGTAAATACTAGTGGAGTAGAAATGGGGTTACTTGGTTCAATGGCAGCTTTATGTGGCATAGGGTCATTAAAGAGTGTGAATCAGTCAAAGTTAGTAAAGATGGAGTGTAAAGGTGAAGGTGAATGGTTAGGTAGAGTTATTATTGGTATAACGATAAAAGGAGTTGGTATTTGAGAAATGGTATGGCTGAGATCAAACCAAGAGGTGGTTTATGTTTGATTGACCTAAGGTAGGTGAAATACGGGTTAATTGGAGTTAGAAGGTACTTGTTCGACCTAGATGGACCATTTTCTAGGTTCTTTAGTTTTAAAGGTGAAAAATTCAATGATGATTTGATAATTTGAGCATTGTATTGGTAAGAAAGGTTTACCTATTTCTTTAAAGAAAATTTCTACAAGTTTAAAGCAAGAATAGGGTCATTCATTAAGATGTTTAGCCTTGAGCACCAATAACTATAATAGAGTTTTATTGAAAATAGATATAAGGTTATCTTTAAAGGACTAATGCTATCACCAAATTCTTATTATTATGGATTTGGTTCAAAATGTTCTTTTTTAAAGGTTTCCGATGTAGGCTCAAAGGAATCTTTCTAATCTTCTAGTTCAAGAAATTCTTCAAGATCTTCATTGTCTATAAACAAAGGATTAAAATAGAGTTTTTCGTAATCTTTTTCCTTTTTAGAATTTTCATCATGTTCTTGCTCTTCTTACTCTTCCTTCTTCTTTTCTTCCTCTTTTCTATCTTCTTTATTTTTCTACTTTTCCTCTTCCTTTTTCTTCCTTCTTATTTCTCTTAATTCAACATCAATCATCCTTCCTTCTTGCTTCCATCATAGCTTTTTCTTCATTAGAATACCCTATTTCAATTTCTTCATCAACTATAGTGCTTTCATCACTTAACTAAAGCTCAATGATCTTTCTTTCTTTTATTTTTCTCTTTTTAGATTTATAATAGTTAAGAATGTAACCTACTTCCAAGACTTGATTTCATATCTTTTTTTATTATAGAGGTGCTTTTTTTACTTGCTTCTTTCTTTTTATACCACTACTCCCGTCCCTTTGCTCATTTTTAAGCAATTCAGCAACTTCTTTCATTTCTCTAGCATCCTTTTCTCTTTTTTATTCTTTGCACTTGCCTTTACCATTTCCATCAAAGGTTTCTTCTTTTTGTTTTTTCCTAATTTCCACCATATCCTCTTTTTCTTATGGAAATCCTTTTAACTAATAGTATTGTGGCTAGCACACTTATCTCATTTTCTTTATCTGCATCTATCCTATCAAAATCATCATCGTCATCTAATTTTATTTTCTCAATAATTTTTTTAACATTTTTCTTTTCCTTACACCTTTAATTTTATAACTTTAGTTTTTTAAATTTATTTTTTTTTTTACATTTCCTTACTAGTATTTCTTTTAGTTTGTTGTATAACTTAACCAATTAGCATTCATTATATTTTCCCCACTAACATGCATTCCTTTTTTAGTAGACATATTAACATTGAAATGCTCAAAATCTTGGTTATTATCATGTTATAGCCTAATTGTGCATTTACCCTAGACTTTATAGAGATGAAATATTTAATATCAAGTACCTTAAATTAGTCTAATGCCTAGTGTAATAATCCAAAATTAGGTTAATGGATTTCTATATTTATAAATATTTATTTAATTAATTAATAATTGAATTTGAATCTTTTTTCTTTTAAAGCTTTAGGATATTAAAATAATGTTAATGATAATATTTGAAATATATTTATTTTTATGATGATTATTGATTCGAGATTCGAAATTCGATTAAAATAATATTTATAAGAAACTCTTCATAGATTGACAATTGATTTTAGAAACTATGAGGGGTAAAGATTTATGAAAATAACTAGCTGTATTTAATAAATATTTTTTAAAAAAATTGTGAGAATTTGAAATGAATTTATTTTAAAGAAAAAGCTGTTAAGGCCGAAATTTTTTTTCAAAGTCGGTGCCCTCTTTCTCTCGAATTCTGTGCTTTCTTTTTAACCTTTTTGCTACTGTCTTTTCTCTCACAAACTCTCTCCCATTTCTTTTAAAATTTCAGCAGCTTCTTACACATGTACACATGGGCCCTGTCTTTCTTGATTTTTCATTTTTCTTTTTCTCAAGCTCACTGCTACTGTCTTTGCCTCTTTCCTCACCACCCTCACTCTCTCTCTTGGAGAATTTTCCAGCACACTTTTTGGATACACTCTGGACTTCCAGCATTTCAGCCTTTCTTCTCATACTTTCATTGCCATTTTCTGGTTCCCTCCACCCTTATTCTTCTTATTCTCACACAGCTAGCTCTTTTCTTGGGTTCTCTTTCTTCTCTTTGCCAGAAAACTTACTGGCCCAATGGCGAAAACCTAGCTGCTATTGCCTTGTACGGGCTCGTGTGTTGTTATTTTTGCTATCGTGCCACCAATTGTGGCTGTTGCTGGAGGAGAACAAAGCTGCACAAAGGGCAGAAGGTTACAAGTTTTCCTATTTCTAGTATCATTGCCTCTCCCTTTTCTTTTACGAGTTTTTTTTCTTAGTTCTCTCCCCTGTTTCACTGCCCTCTCTCTACTTCTCTCCTCACCCAGCATTCTCCCTCTCTTCTTCCCTTAGCTTATTTCTCTCTTGCTAGAATTCCTTTTCATCTGTGACCGCTGTGTGTTGCAATTACAATCATGAATTACCTCAGCAGGCATTAACCTTGGGCACAAACAAAAGAACTTCATGAACGGTGATGGAACAAAACAGAGTTCATGGTTGGCGTTGGTTGAACGAAATCCTAAAGCCACCTTGCCGAACCCACCCTCCTTCATGCCAATCACCATCCATGGCAAAATAAGGTCTGTGTAACCCACGGCCAGCATTGGACAACAACAAAGATATAATTATGAGGTGAATAAAGTTTTATGTTATAAAATATTAAAATAATATGCTTAAAGTAAAAATATAGCATGCTATATCTTAATTTATGATAAAGATTTAATGTTTGATCTAAGAAATTCCATTTGTGAAAGTTTGGGCATGTATGATGACAGCCTTAAATAAATTAAAAATAAATATAAGTCCAAGGGAAATAATGAGAACTATTTTAAAATATTGTATCTTAATATCATAAATAATTTGAAACTAATTTGAAGAAAATCCCCTTATAGATATTTTGAATATATGGTAATGATAAAAAAAATTATAATAAAATAAGAAGTTTCGTGACATAAATTTTCCAAAATAATATGATTAAAATGAATACAGAATATTAGATAATTTATTACCGTAATTTGATAATAGGAGAAGATAAAGTTGAGTTTTTGATTTGCTGGATGACTCCAGGTGAGTATATGTCTTACCACTTCTTATTATCTCATTAAAAGATATTTTAAATATTGAGTTGTATTTTTTTCTCATCTTATTATCTCATTAAAAGATATTTTATATGCGAATGTTGTGAATTGAACTTTTTGAGACTATGAAAAGTGATGAATGATGCTAGAATGATGATATTGAATATTACAATCAATGATAAAGAAATGATATAGAAGTCAGATGGAAAATTCCCAATGAATTATATGAAATAGATATAATATTGATTCAAGAGTCAGACAAGAAATTCCTGACTAATAGTTGAGAAAGGTATAAAATTGACCTTAGTACCATAGAGTAACCATATGTATATTTATTGTATTTGCATATGTGACATCATGTGACTTTTTGTGATTGACTCGTACTGATGATGTATTTGTAATGATCTGTTTGTATTTGAGCTTTAATGACTATTTGTGTGCAATGCCTACCCGGAATAGGTAGTACATGATCTTGAATTCCAATAGAAAATTTGAGACTCCTGTGATTGTGTTACTTGAAATAAAGCTTTAGTCTTGTGCATGTGAATTTCTATTATATAGTTCCATATATTTCAGGAATTCAGAAATTGATTTGTTATTACCTTTTAATATACCTAAGTTGATTACTTACAAATTAGTGGTAGTTATATACTCACTTGATTCTTAGAACTCACTCTATTTTATTTCAATATTTTCAAGATTTTAATTTAAGCTTTATAATATCCATGGAGAATTAAGACTACCTTATTTGAAAATTTTGACAGTTGGAATTAGAAATTATTAATTTATGTGGTGTTAATTTATTGTATGCATATAAGTCCGAAATTGTATTGTACTATATGCATAATGATTTTGTCATATCTGGATAATACATGTTTTATATTTTAGGGTATGTGGCCCTTAAGAAGTGTCTAGAGATAAGGGAGACTTTATTTATTTTCTGTAAAAATATTAAAATAAATTTTGAGTTCCCTTGAAATTTGAAAACTTTCTCTAGATAAAAAGAGTGAAAAATTATTAAGATTTGTGGAAACTGGTAATGGGATCCACGCCGGTCACGATCAAAAGTGCGTCGTGACATCTAGTTTCAATTATCCGAAGCAAAAATGCTTCAAAAGAACCAAGATTGCTGATAGTTCCTCCCTTAGGAAATAAGATTTTACAAATATAGTAGTGAAGCACTTTCCTATTAAAAGAACTAATTTGCCAAAGGGATTTTTGTTCAAGAGCCATTCTTCATTATCTTGAACCACTTTTTAGGAACATAACTCTTCTCATTGATAGTTATTCTATTGAGATGTAAATAGTCACCTTCATTACGCACCTCCAGGAGTTAATTCATCAATGTGAAATCAATTTTATGCTTTTGTCCATTTAAGAAAACCAAATGTGCATTTCCTTCTTGAGAGGGTGCCAAGTTAGTAAAGAATAGGATAGTATGCTTCTTACAAACCCTGACATTTAAATTTAAAAATTTCTCCTAATCCATTTTCTTTATACGTTGAAAATAGGTTACATTTTCAATTCTAAATTCAAAACATCTACTTTTCTAAGCTTGATGAACTTTTTGATTAGAAATTCTCTTTCAAATTTAGTCTTTATTGTTGCATCTCAAAAGTTTTCTTTGTTAAAAATGGAAGGATCCATTTTTTTAGGTTAAAGCAAAGGTGAAGATTGATTGGGTTTTTAATTATAAAAAATTAAAAATAAAGGCTAAAATATGGTGGTTTTGTAATCTAGCAGTGGGACACAAGGATGTAAAAAAAGTTAGTTTTAAGAATAGTTTTGCAATAAAAATTTTAAATAAGTAAAAGGTTATGAGTATTAGATTGAATTAAAGGAGTATGAGTGTTAAGAAAAAATAGTATGAAATATAGAGAAAGAGTAAGTTGGCTTTTTAAAAAAAAGAATAAAATTAAATGAAATTTTATTAAAAATAAATTAATTAAGTTAAAATAGCTATAATTCCTTGAGAAAATATTCAAATGATGGTAGGTTTTTTATTTTTGTAGAAAAACATAATTTACAAGAGAGAGAAATTTTTAAGCTTGAGTTTTTTGATAAAAAGTACATAAAGGTACAAGTTAAGTGCAAATCATATTTGAATCAAAGTACTTAACATTGTACTTTTGAATAGTAAATTGAATGTTATGAATGATAGATTAGACACTTAACTTCTCCTCCATTTTTTCAGAAGAAGAATCATAACTCTCCCTTTAGTACCATGAAATAGTATTTAGCTTGCTATTTTGCTAGCTAAAACTTATTTCCAAAAAAAATCTAATTTAATACTTTTATATTAATGCATCTAATGTTACATAGGCACACAAAAGCACATATATTCATCATAAATGTATAATATCTAATCAAATTCAACCAATCCTAATTCTTTTCTAATAAAGCAAAACCTACCTTCATGTAAAGGTTTTGTGAAAATATCTACTAATTAATTTTTAGTGTTTATAGATTTTAGCAAGATATCTCCTTTTTGTACATGATCTCTTATGAAATGAAACTTTATTTCAATGTGTTATATAGGATTTTTCATTAAATTACAAAAAATAAGAATAGAAGGAAAGTTCAAATCATAATATTCTATTTGCCTTTTCATCCATAGAATTTGAGTGCAACAGATTCCTATTACCATATATTCAGCCTCAGTTGTTGAAAATGCAATTGAAACATGCTTTTTGCTATGCCAATATACAATTCTTTGTCCTAAGAATTGACATGTTCTACTAGTACCTTTTCTTCTAACTTGTAACCTCCAAAGTCAACATTTGAATATTTACCTAGGTCAAAAGATACCAAAGCTTACATTTTATTATTTTTAGTAGATATCTAAAAGTTCTTTTAATAGTACATAAATGAAATTCTTTAGAATTTGATTAATATCTAGCATATATAAATAATGAACGTAATATCCAATCTACTTATAGTTAAATAAGGAAGTAAGCCAATCATACCTTTAAACTACTTTTCATCAACTACCTTAATATTTTCATCTTTATCTAATTTTGTAAATAAATTTATAAGAATGTCAATAGCTTTTGCATTTTCCATCTCAAATTTCTTTAAAAGCTCACTTATGTATTTTGTTTGATTGATGAGTATTCCTTCTTCATTTTTTAATTTAAAACCAATAAAGAAAGAAAATTTTCTCATTATGCTTATTTCAAATTCACTTTTTCATTAAATTTAAAAATTTATTGCATAAAAGGTCATTAGTAGATCAAAAGATAATATCTTGCATATAAATTTGCACAATTGGAATATTATGTTCAACGATTTTGATAAAAAGAGCATTATGTCAACTTTTCCTCTTTTAAAAATCATTTTTAGTAAGAAACTTACTTAACCTTTCATATCAAGCTCTTAGAACTTATTCTAATCCATACGAGGCTTTTATAAGTTTGAAAATAGGATTCAACTTTTCTTTGTTTTCAAAATTAAATGGTTGTTTCACATATACTTCCCAATTTAGAAAAGCATTTTTAACATCAATTTGATAGGGTTTGAAATTTTGGAAATATGGAAATGAAAGTAATATTCTTATGGATTCAAGTCTAGTTACAGGAGTAAATGAAAGTAACCTTATTGATCATACCTTTGAGCTACTAACTTCAATTTTTTTTTTACCATAATTCATTTCTAAATACCCATTTTGTTTCAATAATTGGACGATTTGAAGGTTATGATGTAAACTTCCAAACTTCATTTTTCTCAAATTGTTGTAGTTCTTCTTTCATTATTTTGACCTAATTTTCATCATTGAGAGCATCTTGTATATTCTTTAGTTCTATATAAGAAAGCACAACCAAGTTATTTTTACTTTTATTAGAGGATCTAGTTGTTATTCCTTAAGATGGGTCACCAATGATGAATTCATTTAGATAGCTTAGATGATTTTTTCATTCTCTTGGTAGACTTCCTCTATCTATTTAAAGTGTGTTATGTGATATTCTTTCTTGATTTTTTGCACTTTCATTATACTATTTTACATAACACTTAACTTGTCATTTTTTGGATATTATTCAAAATAACAACCTCTTTGCTCTTTTGAGATTTAAGGCTTATATTGGACTTCTTTGTTTGTTTTTGTTTGCTCCTTTAAGGATTGCTCTTTTAAGGTTATTTGAACTTTATCATCTCCTTGATTTCTCAAAGAAGATACATTAGATTCATCAAATACTATATGAATAAATTCCTTTATAGTAAGAGTTCTTTTGTTGTACACTCTATATGTTTTACTAAGATTAAAGTATTTAACAAAAATCCTTTCATTACTTCTTAAGTCAAATTTTGCAATGAAACATTTACATCCAAAAGCATGTAAGTAACTAATGTTGGGTTTTCTACCTATCTGTAGTTCATATGAAGTTTTCTTTAAAATAAAGGTTATAAAGCATCTATTTGAAATATAACATCATATTTATAACTTCAACCTAAATATATTTTAGCAAATTATTTTCATAAAGCATGTTTTTAGCCATATTTGATAAAGTTCTATTCTTTTTCTCCATAACCTTATTCTGTTGGGGAGTTTTAAGACATGAAAAGTTATAACTAATATCATTTTCATCACAAAAATTTTCAAATTTTTAATTCTTAAATTCTTCACTATGATTATTTATAATATTTGATATGCAAAATCATTATTCATTTTAAACTTTCTTGCAAAATTTTTCAAAGATTTAAAAAGTATCATCTTTATGTACAAGACAATAGACCCAAGAATCACTAAACCTTATATTTTACCTCCAAAGCTTAAAGTTTTAGTTAGAAAAAATACATCCATATGTATTAAGTTCTAAAAGTTTTGATGTAAAGACCATATTAATAGGTTGAAAAGATTATTTCACTTGTTTGCCTTGTTGACATGTGTCACATTTATGATCTTTTTCAAAATTTATTTTTAAAAAACCTATAACAAGATCTTTCTTTTAAAGGTTTGAAATAACATGATATTAATATGAATAAATCTTTTATGCCATAACCAACAGTCATCATTAATTGATGTAAGACATTTAAAAGATTTTGAAGATATATGTTGCATATTTGAAATATAAACATTGTTAACTTGTTTTCCAATAAAACAAACTTTATTTTTATTTTTATCTTGAACAAGGCAATGTGGAGATTCAAAAATTACTTTGTAACCTTTATCACAAAGTTAACATTATCAATTAAGGTAAGTCTCATACATATCTTACCTGTACTAGTGATTTTGGATTGGGTATTATCTTCGAGAGTGATAAAGCTACATTGATAGGCTTAAGAGAAGTAAATTTACTTTGATCTCTAGTTATGTATCTTGAACATCCACTATCTAAAAAGCAATTATCTTTCTTGATTTTGGATTTATGACATACTTACAACAAATGATTGAATTTTTTTTAGGAACTTAAATTTTTTTGGGTCCTTGGTGGTTAGTTAGTGCCTTTCTATTTTCTTATCATTTAAGCATCCCATTTTGATTTTTCTTTGTATATACTTTTTTTTCTTAAAAACATGAAGAAGCAATATGTCTTTTATCTTTAAAATAATTACAAATAATATAAAGACTTAATGAATGAAAAGCTTTCACAAAGAAATTTTTATAATATTTGACACAATATGAATAAAGATATTCTAATCCTTCTTTTTTTAAAGGGTATTTTTGAATACCAAAAAAAGTATCTAAATCATTCTTGCCTTTGATAAACTTTGTAAGATCATTTGTTAAAATATTTATTTTTCATTTTAAAGAAAGATTTTCCTTTTTCAAATTGGAAGATTGGTACTTTAACTTATATCTTATTTTCTAATTTTCTATTTGTAAAGTTTTAATATTATCAATCATTTTTGAAGAATTTTTTTCTTTTAACAAGGTTTGCTTTCCTTTTTCTATTGTTTTGAAATCATTCCCTAGTATTTGATTTTCTTCCTTCAAGGATTTGAGAACTTTATTTTCATTTTTCAATGATTTCAAATCCTTTTTCAAAATTAGACTTTCATTTTTCAAGAAAGTTTGAAAATAATTTTTCTTTCTCAAATTCTTTTTTCAAACATTTATTTTGCTTTTCTAAAGAAAAGTATTTTATTAAAACTTTATGAAAATCTTCCATTAATTTATCATAAGATAAAAAAGATTTAAGTTCATCATTAGTCACCTTATTATCTTCTTGACTTTTGGTTATGAAGCAAAAGTTGACGAAGTGCTTTTCTTTGGATAATACATCTTTATCATCCCATATTGCAATCATAGCTTTCTTCTTAATCGATCTTTTCTAGAACTTCTTTTTTAATCGAGGATAATCGCTTTTCTTGTATTTCGATCTTTTGCGTTCAAAACACACCATAGGTTGATTGTTGGTTTCACCTTTATTTTGTTCTTTTATTTAAATAGATGTAGGTTTGAGTCCTCCTTTTTTTCTTGTATATTCTATAGAAAATTTTGGCCAATAAAGCCAATTCTTGTTTCTTGATTTGCTTCTTGATCATGATAATTCTTTTCTTCATTATCTTTTTTTAAGGATGCTTTAAAAACTGTTGTTTTCTTCTTTTTTTTCATGATCATTTCTTATATATTTTTTTATATGCTAAGATTTTCCTCTTAACTCATCATAAGTTAAAGTAAAGAGATTATTTCCTTCTTGTATAACATCTACTTTTTACTGCCATATTTTTGGAATAGTTCTTAATTTTTTCCATTATTAGTTCTCCATCATCGATGAATCTTCCTAAAGCATGAAAATCATTAATGATAATTTAAAGCCTTTTAAACATTGACTCTATCTTTTCATTTTCTTCCATCTTAAATATTTTATATTCATGTATAAATATATTTATCCTAGTTTCTTTCACTTGATTAGTGCTTTCATACATCACTTTAATCTTATTCCACATAGCATTAGCAAAAGTACATTTAGAAATATTTTTAAATTCACTAGAAGTTACAGCACACATAATGATATTCATAACTTTAGCATAAGTTGCTTTCTTTTTATAGATAGCATCTGTTCATTCTTTTTCAAGCTTAAACACTTTTATTTCTCTTTTAACTTTTGTAAGTGATTTATAGCCTTCTTGGATGAGTTTCCATACTTTAATATTGGTGGATTTGATATAAATCATCATTCTAAACTTTCAATAATCATCATTTGCTTTATTAAAGAGTAGTGGTCTAGTTATGAAATGTCTTTCCAATTTATGATTTTGGCTAGAAGACTTCATTGCCTACAATATGTTTAACTCACAAGGTTATTAGACTTTAAAATGGTGAGACCAAGTTAGGACACCAATTGATTGAACTTATAAGCTAAGAGAGGATGAATTGGCTTTAAAAAAAATAACAACAAAAAATTGTATTAACAATTTTGTATAAAACTATGAGGAGTAATTTAAAAATTCTTAGAATTTTGATGAATATGTAGTTTAAAAATGTGATATAATTTTGAAAAGATTATAAATACCTTGCAAGCATTTCAATAATAATTTCTCCAAGAAACTTAGTATAAAAATCTTGTGAAAGAATAAGCTAGAGTGTTTAAATTGGGCAAAGTAAAAGAGTAAGGAACAATAATGACATCAAAAAATTTTCTAGAAGTTTGATGGTTCAAAAGGAACACTTTTTTTATTCTATTCCTATTTTCTCAAGTTATCAAGTTTCATTTAAGGTATCCACTATTATGATCACAAAATTATAATACCTAGATTTATGAAATTTAACTAATCTCCACTAGGATTTCCAAACCACCTAACTTTATAAGATTATACTCAATTTATACTAGAATTTCAATCTCTACCTAACTTTACAGGATCATCTCAACCTCTATTAAGATTTCTAAACACCACCTAACCTTACAATATATACCAATCTCCATTAGGATTTCAAGCCTACCTAACTTTATAAAAATCATCAATCTATACTAGGAATTTAACATATTCATAAGAAATCCTTTTCGCAATTTCACTAAGAGATCTTACAATTTTTCTCTCAAACATTTTTAAAGTGGATATATAAGTTTAGAATTAAGAGAAATATAGCAAGTATATCGACTAGAAGGAGAAAAACAAGAGAATGATTTGCAAGTTGTAGCTTATCGCTTGGTGTGTCTTCTCTAAGCCTATTTATAGGAAAAATTATCTTAATTTTAAATAAACTTGTCCATTAATCTTCCTTTAGCTCCCAAAATACTAAATATTTAAATTTAAACAAAGTAGGACTAGCTTTTTCCTCTTAGATGCATCAAATAAAAATCTCGCTAGGAATAGCAAGCACATCATGCTTTTGCTAAATTTTTTAATTTTAGCTCAAACTTTGGTCAAAAAGTGATGAATAATATTTTGTACTTTCTTGACAAGTTGGCTAAAACTTATGGACAAAGAAATGTTATTTTTATCAATTATGCACATGTAGGATATATTTAAATTTGAATTTCCTACTCCATATTTTGAAATTCTTTCTCAAAATTTGATCTAATAGTTGAAATTAAATTTCAAATATTAGCCAATAGGATCATTTCTTGATAACCAAGTTTTTATTATTTTTAAAATAAAATCAATAATAAAATGATTTTGGCCATTCTAAAAATATTTAAATGGACAAACCATATTAGGTTTCATAAATAGTAAATGAAGAGTGTTGGCCTAAGGACTTTTACAAATCAAAGATGGGCTTTGCAAGATATGATCTAATATAATTAAACTCATCAAATATGACTAATAAGTCCATTTTTAGTTAATCAAACATTTGGCCTAAAAGCATTCTTTATTTTCGATTCATCAACAACTATATTTGAAATTACCTTTTAGCATTATATACTTTAAAAATCACTTATAGTACTATGGAAACCTCCAAATTTTAAATTGTTTTTACAAAGCTTTGTTAGTCTTCCATTTTTGTGTATAGCTTATGCCCACACCCATTTGAAATTTAAGCCTAGAATTAATATTATTATGGTCAACCTAGCAAATAGAAGATATTTAAAAGTTTCAAATTACAAATACATATGTATAGTGTAATTTTAGATATCAAGCATGTAAGGAGAAGGTATTCATGATCTAAATTTCCTTTTAGCATCTTAGAGAAAGAAAATCACAAAAAATAAAGCTTAAACTCTTCTCATTGCTCCCTAGTTATTCCATTCTTTGGAGGAAGGATCTTTTATATATATATATATATATATATATATATATATATATATATATATATATAATGGTGGAGTTCTATAGGATCTGGGAATCAAAAAATGAGGAAGAAACTAATCTAGCTTATGAAAAATATATTCATGATCTATAAGTATGAATTTTTATCTTTTAAAATTAGGTCATGGTGCATTGTTTACCATTTGGTTATCTACATATCCTAAAATTGAGGATATGGTTCCTTTCATAATACAACCTATTTGACACAATAAAAGGATGACCTTATTGTTAATTTCAATCCAACTAAAGGCCTCTTCTTTCTTCACGTGCCTGTCATTTGGAAGATGCATTACTTTCTTCAAACTTGCAATCTATCATTAGAAAATGCTCCATCAATTGATTGATAGTTCTACATTTGTAACATAAATGCTAAATTTGAATAATTATAGCATCAAACTCAAATCATACCTTTATTTTTTTTCAATGAAGCCAATTGGTAAATTTGCAAAATACAATGAGAATTAGTGTTGAGACTTTTTGAAGACCAACAAAATTATAAATTATAATCCATATCTACATGTAACACATATGAACAAAATGGTACCTTTGTGAGCTTAACAAAATTCAATAAAACTCATTTCTAGTCATCAATCCAAGTATATATTTGAGTTATGTACATTGTCGAAGGAACGATGCTTTAGAGGTTTTGTATAGAGAGAGAGAGAAGTAAGAAGAGAGAAAATGTGAGGAGACGATAGAGAGGAGTTAGAGAGAGATTCTTAAAAAGAAAAAGTAGAGGGGAATTCTATGTTACCCATGGGAGTTTGGAATTCATGGATATGTGAGCCACTAGATGAGTTAACTTAATCAATGACTTTCTTCATCTAGTGGCCTATATTGTGCCACATACCCATGAATTTCAAATTTTCATGAGTAACATAGAAAGTACCAAAAGTAGATAACACACTCAAAGGAATTCCAAATTTTGAAAGAAAGCTTATCTTTGTTTTAACTTAATATTTATCCACTTCTTAGCCAATAAAAACAATTAAAGAGAGTATAGGATCAACTTGAAGCTGTTTTAAAAGCAGAGGAATTTTTGGAGAATTGGAAGCTTAAGATAGGGAGTTTCGTAACTAGTACTTAAAATGAATGAAAAGAGATTACATCTTTATGTTTAATCTTTTAAAATATAAATTATTTAAGTGAAGTTTTTTTTTTTTTGGAAATTAAAAAGTGAAGTCCAATAATTAACGATGGCTTTTATAGTAGTATAAAAGAAGATACTAACAAACTGATTCGTGAAAATTAGTTCATTTTATCAGCTTAAGTATCACCTTAGGGTTATATGATACGTTAATATCTTTCCCAGCTGTTTTAATATATATAATTGTGTTGCAATTATGTCGATTGTGATTTTTAGTTGTCAATTCTACGAAAATTATTATTATAAAAATAAAATAATTATCAAAAATGAGTTTGAAATTGTATTCGAAATATTTTATATCTATTGAATTGAAATTTATAAATTTATTCTATCATCTTATATTTAATAATAATATTTAATTTGCATCCAAAATTTAATTTCAAATTCCACTGTATATTTAGCATTGATGTTGGTGGGTCAAAAACCCAAAATAGAATACTATGTTTAATGAGGCCTAATGCCAGTAATTTATCTATTAAGCTGCCAAATCATAATTAAGCATAAATCCTTGCAAATCCACATGCCTCTTTCTTATTTTGTGAGCCACTACTACTGTTCTGGTTTTATGCAAAGCCTCCTATCGTTCAAACATATATATTCTTCAATTAATTACAGACATTTCTATCTTTACTTGCAGGCCCTTTAATTTATGCAGATCCGTTGAAACAAAACTAACAAAAACAAAGGAAAAAAATAAATAAAACTAAGGAAACTAACTACTTTGAAACTAATAAACAGAATGCAACAGAGGATTATTCTATGTTCTTTGATACAAGTATTATAAAAGGTATACTTCTGAAGGATTGCACACACACTGTTTTCTTCTGCTGTTACGGCAACAAAATCAAAATACACAGATCAATGCCCCAAAAACGAAATAAAAGATCTCAACAAACATCAACAAAACTCATGATTTCATAGTTTTAAGTTGGAGTCTCCAACCATAATGGCCGCATTTGCCCCCATTTTCCCTGGAATGGAGATCTCCATCAGAATTTAAAACCATAAAAACAACAACAACAAAAAAAAAAAATCAAATCTTTGAAGACAGCAGTAAACCAAAATCCACCACCTTCCTCTGTTTCTTTCCTCAGAGGAAATTGATCCCATGTTTGTGTAATGTACATTACATATACACCTTCAGAGCCATCCATGGAGATTTCAAGGTCTTGGAGCAGAGAGACGGCAGTGGATGGAGACGGAATTCGGTTGCTTATTGTGACACGGCGAAGAACCAGAAGGAGGCACAAAACCCTTGGGAAGCATGACGGAGAAAGCTCTGGACTTCAACAAGTTCTTTCTGTGCTTGTTCGTCTTCTTGATGTAATGGTGGTGCCTTGCAATGACGATGGGGCCTGTGTTCCTGAGATAGAACACTTGGTGATGCTGGGAAACGGGTTTTGGAGGATTCTGGATTTGGGGTTTGGCATCTTGAGAGGAAGAAGAAGGAGGAAAAGAAGCAGAGTGGGAAATGAAGAGGAAGAGGAAGAAGAGAGCGGAGAAGAAGAACTTCATGGACTGATTGGAGGGGAAAGAAAGCATGGAAGCGGTACAGAAGAGGCTATGGAGTTTTGGTGCATTGAGGTACGGAGGGAGTGAGAATGAGAAAGAGGGCTCTGAGATTGGGAATTAACGAGAATTCCAACGGTTTTGCTGTTTTTGAGAGAGAGAGAGAGAGAGAGAGAGCTCTGAAGATCGAAGAAAAGCCAATTTTCAGGGTTCTTGAAGCGTAACTTCGGGTTCTAAAATGCAAGTTTTGATAACGAAGAAGGGTATTTATTTTTTCTTTCTCCTTTTAAGAGTAATATTGGATCACTTTGTTCACTATTTTTACCATTTTTAAAAATAATTTTCTGTTTTTATGTTTTTAAAAAATAGAAATTCTGGCTTAATAAATTTTTTCGTAATTCTTTTAGGATATAATTTTAAATATGTAATTTAAAAATAAAAACATTTTTTTAATTTCTTTAGGAAAAATATGCAAATTCACCTATAAATATGACTCACATAAATTCTAAACTTTATATTGCCATAACTTCATTAAATAAAATTGATGGAAAACTAACATAAAAACTAAATTGATGCCAATATAAAAAGTTTAGCATCAATTTGATGTCATACTTATCTTTTAGTTAACATTTAGTTTGCAAAATTAATTAGGAATCTTAATATTTTTAAAAATATGGTTCTTATGAATTTAATTGTTAGCAATATGATATTCTCATATTTGGTTCAATCAGAAATATTTCTAAGAATATTACAATATTATATTTTAATTATTTAAAATATTTGTAAAAATATTATTAACTTACTAAAAATGTTCTTATTAAAAATTGGGTAGTTAATGATAGTAAATGGTAACTGATGGTAGTTATTAATAATAAATAATAGTTATTAATAATCATTAAGAATAGGCAGTGGCCGATAGTAGTCATTTGGATGAGTGATAGTCCACAATAAGTGATGATAGACAATGATAATCAATAATGGATAGTGATGAATAATAAACGGTAGTCACTAATAGTAGGTGATGACTATTAATGGTATTAACAGTGAGTGATCGTTAATAGTAATTATCAAATAATGAATAATGACTGACAATGGTCATCGAAAATGAGTAGTGGCCGTAAGCAATGGGCGGTAGCCGTAAGCAATTGGCAATGGTGGAGGCTAGTAGTCAATGATAATAGGTGATGATAAAATAGAATATTAATTGTAATAAGGTTGAAATAGAAAGATGGACAAAATAATTTATTTATATTAGTTGAACATTCTCATATCATGAGAATGTAGGATATTTACCTCTCTCTATAAGAATATTTTGAAGAAATATTAGGTTAAAAATATTTATGAGAATGTTTATATTTTGAGGAATATTTTTTTAAAATTTGAATCAAATATGAAAATCTCACATTTCTTTAAAACATTTTTAGAGAATATTTTTTAAAAATTTGAATCAAATAAGAAAATATCACATTCTCTTAAAAACATTTATAGAAATGTGAGAAAAATTTTACGTATTAAATGATACCTTAGAGATGAATTTGTCCATTTTCTTATATAAGTTATTTTTATAGTTATGGTCTGGTGTTTGCCATGAGCTTTGTGAGTACGAGAAAGAGACACATTTCTACCTTATTTAACAAAATAATCTTAAAAATATTTTTAATAACAAAAGAAGAAGAAGAAGAAAAAAAAAGACAAGATAGGAGGAGAAATTTTTTTAATATTAATTAATTGATGTAAGGTTTATTATAGGTCAATTTTACACAATATATATTATTGTCAATAAAATATTTTCACACCTTACACAAATAACGAAAATACTTTTTCATTATATATATTTTTTGTTCTACATTGATTTGACTTATATGTTCCTCAATTTGTTTCTGCATTTGTTCAGTCAAACATTCCCATGTTTTAGAGTCCAAAATAAGAAATGTGCAAATTCTTTTGTTGAAAATACATTTTGGAAGTACTTTTTAAATAAAAATATTTTTTATTTTTCTGCTTTCACTCATTTAAAGGTCCAATGCGTTTCTCAAATCAGTGTTAAAAATACATTTCAATTAATAATACATTATAGAATAAAAGACTAAAATAAGATACGGGGCAAATTCATCTTTGAAATATTAGTGTGACCTCAAATTTGTTTCTGAAAAATTAGTATTTATTTCATTAGAAAACAATTTTTGTAAAATGTAGTTATAAAATATTAAAATAAGAAAAAGTATTTTACTTGTTTAATATTAAATATAAAAAATTTGAGGAAAGCAATTTTTCTCTTTTTAAAAAAATTACTTTTTTCCATTTCTAAACTTTTAAATATCATTTTTTTAATCACTAATGTATATAGTATATTATCATTTCATTAATATATATGTAAATAATATTTTTTTTACAAAAAATACTTTCTGATGAAACAATTAAAGCCTAAATTAATTCTAAATTTTATATTGATATTAATTGAGTCTAACTCCATTAATTTTAGATGAAATTGGACTAAAATGATATTAATATAAAGTTTATAATTAATTTTATATTATAATTACTTTTTAGGGATAAATTTGTCTATTTATTCATTTATTTTTTTGTTGAAATTAAATAAAATATTTTTCTTCTTTACTCTTCCATACAATTACTATTCTTTTTTTTAAGTTGAAAATAATTTTTAAAAAGTACAATTTGAAAATATTTTCTTAAAAAAAAGTAAAAATATCTCCGCATAGACCCATTGTAAGGAGGTTGAGAAATGGGACCGACTTCCGAGTTTGTGAATTCGGAGTAAGAAGTTCTTACTATTTTAAAGGAAATACTATGGAAATTTCTCTTCCTAAAAATTGAGTATTTTACTATTAAATTATCTTTTATCAAATTTTAAAATAAATAAATTAAAATTAAAATTAAAAATATCAAATCGTTAAAATACAATTCAATTGTGAGAATACTCAATCTTTTAAAAGTTGAAATTCCTCATAATACGCATGTTTTAATTATAACATTGTATTTTTTAAATACTTATTATTGATTTTACTTACCTAGGTTTTGTAATTTGTGCCATAGAATTATATACTTTTAGAAATTTAAATATTTCTAAAAGTGTGATATTACTATATTTGATTCAATCAAAATATATTTTAAAAAATTTTAATGTTTATAAAAAAATAATTCCTAAAAATATAATTTTTGAGATATGATATTATTATATTGGTTCAACCAAAAATATCTAATACATTTTAGTTAATTTGTATTGTTGTATTTTTTTTTAAAAAATATGATTATATTATTAAAAACATTTGCAATGAAATTTGAATACTCAACCATAAGAGGTATGGTGGACGATAGTGTAAGATTGCAAATATCAATAAGTAATGACAAGTGGTAATTATCAATGTTTTAAAAAATGGACCAGTTATTAAATCAGAAATGAGAGAGGTTCAAAGTTTAATGGTTCAACTAGGTTGAATTGAAGTTGAACCAGAATTATAACATAAAGCATAAATTAAAATTTTTTATATATATAGTTAAAAATAATTAAGTTATCATAAAGTTAAATTTATATATATAACATAAAAATATTTAAATAAATTTTAAATAATTTCAATTTTTCATAAATTCATAATTTAAATTATCATAAAAAAATTAATACTAAACCTAATTTTTTGATTATATGTATTTCATTTATACATACAAGGTAATTTTTTACTATTTGAAACTTTAAGTTTTGAATATATACATAATATTAAGCAAAAATAATATTATTTTTATAAGCAATAATAATTTTTTAAAAAATTAATTGAATTGTAAAAATCATGATTGATTCACACGATTTGACTAGTTTGTCACTGGTTTACTGATATTTTGACTGATTTTATTTAAAACTAGTTTTAAAGGTTAATTAGACTAGTCAAACGATTTATTCATGATTTTTCTCATTGAACCGGCTAATTTGATTCAGTTTTTCATTCTTTGGTAATTACCCATTATGAGTATTGGTGAAATAATGTAGTAATAGTTGTTATAAGGCTTTAACAAGAGGTGGATAAAATAATTTTTTTTATCATTTGGAGTTATGGCATTTTACTCCTATTAAATTTAAAAATATACACATCAAACTCGTTAATTACAAAACACTCACTTAACTTAACTAACTATATTATTGAACTACATAATTTTTAAATAAGTTTTTAAGCAAGGATCAAAATAGCATAGTATAATTTTTTAGCTTGTAATTTTTGTATTATATAGTTAATAGAAATAGAAATTAGATTACATATATAAAATTTTAATTTAATACATAAATATGAATTGCAAAATTATGTACAAAAGATGATATGATAACTAACATATAATAGTATTGTGATTCTTGTTTAAAAAATATTAAAAAATTATATAATTTAATAAAATAATTAATTAAGTAAATGATATGCATTAATTTTATTTTATTATAATTAAAGAGTTTAATTTATAAATTTTTAAAGCTAGAATGGACAAAATGCAACTACTCCAAAATTGATAGAAGTATTTTGCATTTTTCGCTTTTCTTCATTTAACTAAATCATTCCCAAATCATATAGATGTCACCATCTGAAAATTTATTGGGAAAAAATTAAATTTAAATTAGATTTGAAAATAATCCTAAATTTATGAAGATCCTTTCAATATAACAAATATTTTAAAATATCTGAAAATGATTTTGTAAATCAAATATAGTTCTAGAAAGAGCAATGTCGTATCTTCCGAAAAAACATGCCAAAATTTGGGTTCTAAAAACACTTCAATGGTGAGATCAATTTTTCTGCCACAATAAATTTGGCATCTAACGGTAATAGAGTCTTCTACTTTTGGCACCCATTCGGCAATCATTTTTTGGGGTGTTTAGCATTTTTCTTCTAGAAAAATTAATTTTAGTCAATAATTTTAATGAGACAATTAATGCCACCCCGAAAGGCAACATCAATTTTGGCCAATAATTGTATGATATAGATAATGCCACCTAAAAAATTCAATGGTGGTCGATAATTTTAATAATATGGTTGCATCCATTGTTATCTTTGGAATATTTCTCTTTAGTAATTTTAGTTTGAAATAGTTTTAATGTGTTAAGCATATTGTCACTTTCCTTAAATAAATTAATTACATATTTTGTTATAATAATATTGTGTTGACACGTTAAGTGATGGATGCAGCCCTCACACAAAAAGAGAAGTAATACCGGTATGTGAATCCATAAGTTCGGCTGGTCGCACATAACAGTATTTTTTTTTTTTTCCAGAAGGAAAGGGCTATTTGCACTTTCCTTGGTAGGTAAATATTTACTTACTCTCTTTAATAGATTGCCGAATTTATAAAATTGTAAATTTTATTGTTTATAATAAAAGGATAATTAGAAAATGAATATAATAAAATGAGAAAAATATTATCCTCTTGAAAATTTCACTTTTCAACTTTTAAGAGATTTATAGAATAAATTGTTTGAGAGTATTGTTTAGGGTCACTCCTTGGTCTTACAATCGACATACACCAGTAGAGAACATTTTTCTCTCTCTCTCTCTTCCTTGGGCTTAAACAGGAGTACTCAGTGGACATGTACGCTGATCGTAAAATTTGGAAGTGAGAGACACTTGACTCGGAAAAAAATGATCGACATTTTTCAGTGTTTAATAGATTTTTTATTGAGTAAAAATAAAAACAGAATAAATTTTCTATTTCATTTTTAATTTTTTTTTTATTTTATCTTTATAAAATATTTTTGTATCAATTTGTTTCTTATAAAATATTAAATTATCTAATTTTATCTCTAAATAGATAAAATTAAAGATACTAATCTTTATATAAACACTAACAAAAAAATAAACTTAAATAAATTAATATTTTATAGGGACAAAATTAATATAAAATATTTTTTAAAATAAGAGTGAAAAAATGTAAATTTCATCGGGACAAAAAAGGAGTTTATTCAATAAAAATATATAAAATTATATGTTAATCAATTTTGTAAAAAAATTAATTTCTTTTATGATTTGAGGTTAGAGTTTGTATCAATGCAATCATGCAAACCTTAAAATTGGTATAAATTTTGTGAAAATGAGACTTCAAATTTTGGCTTTGTTCATAAAGTTAAATATTTCCTTTTTAAGAGTAATTTCTCGTTAGTAATTTAACATGGAGTGGATTTGGGTATTTTTATTATTGAATTAATATTTTTTATTGAAAAAAGGTGAAACACCCCTTCAACTTTAGGGTAGTTAGGTTGTACTTTATTCTATTTTGGAAACCTAAAATCACTCCACTAAATTTTACCAAATTCAAGATTAACACACATTATCAATTTAATTAATTATTTTATTAAATTATATAATTTTTTTATAAATATTTTAAATAAGAATTGTAATATTATACTATATTGATTTATTTTATTATTTTTTACATATAATTTTGTAACTTATTTTTTATTATTTAATAAAAACCCTATATATTTTATTTAATTTTTATCAGTTATACAATATAAAAATTATTTGTAATAAAATAATAAGATAAAATAATATATTATAATTTTATAGTTTTTATTTAAAATTTTATTAAGAATTATGTAATTTAATAAAATAATAAATTAAATTAATGATGAATATTAATTTCAAATTTTATATAGTTTAAGATGTGACATATATATATATATATATCCAAGATTTCGATGTTAAATAAAGTAAATTTAACTATTTTCAAATTGAAGAAAATATTTTTTATTTTTTATTTAATTAATTTACTTTACAATTTATTTAAAAAAAGATAAAAGCAGAGAGGATAAACTTCATTAGAACTATCCATTTCTTTTACCGCATTTTATGCAACTTCAGGAATGGAGGGAGTTTTCACTGCTTGATATTTCAAATCGTAATTTAAAGAACTAAAAGTAAGATGTCAGTTACTGAGTGCTGCCATAACGCAAGCACACGAGCTCTACATGACCCCTGGGACAACGTTATTAACTCTATTTGATCAGTACAACGCCATGATGGGGGGTTTTTAATGTTTGGCCTCTTTAATAATGTTTCCTTGTCAGCCTCGCAATATTGAGAAAAACTGCGCGTAGAGAATTTTAACATCAACCCCAAATTTAGGTACAAATCTAGACAAAAAATATTTTAGGGATTGGTTTATAATTCATTTAAAAATATAATAAAAATATTTTAAATTTTAGATCCAAGGTTATAAGAGAAATTTTGTAAGTTCATCCATTTTAGCCACCCTATCACAACATTATGCTTCCCTTCTTTCCAAGTCTTCTTGAGTTGAATTGCACTCATGAAATCAATTATTTGGAATTTAATAAACAATTTTTAAATTTGAAACTACCCATTTCTATGATTTTTTATTAGAAATTGTGATATTTTATTTTATCTTTAGAGGAGGTCAATGTATATTTATATGTAGTTTAAAAATTTATATTGATATGTATTTTTATTGGAAGTTTAACAAAAATATTCCTTTCATAATTCTAAAAAGATGACTATGTCATAAGAAAATTCCGAAGCTCTTGCAATATAATTTTTGTTGATAAAACTACAACTTTTTGTGAAATTGATACACTTGAATTTTGAACCAAATTTTAATTTCTTTAAACAAAATAAGAAATTATTGTTTAGTTTTTTTTTTTCCTTTGGAGATTTGTGTATGAGTTACAACTTCTCAGAAAAAATTTGAAAAATAAAAATTGTATAACATCCTTATGGAGGGTATTACATGCTTCCTGCTTATTGCGAGCATATTCATGAAGATGACAGTAACTAAAAAGGGACCTGTTAACTTTAACTACATTTAAAATGATAATTTTGATAAAAACAAAATATTTTAATTCGTTTAAGTGTGTTTCAAGAGCACTTGTTATATTGGACCTAAAGTAAAGCTGTAAGATTTTTAAAGACTTTTAGTTAAGATCTTTTTATTTTAACTAGAATTAATTGTAAAAGGAAATTAGATTCAAAAAGGATTTTAATTAAAATTGGAGAAAATATTTCTAAATATTTAAATCTTATGTCAAATTTTGGTTTTAAAAATTTGGTATTGTAATTGGAGCAAAATCATTTGTTTTGGATGGTAAAATCATTTTAGAAAATTTTTAATTATGCCTAAAAATGTTTAAACTTTGTTTGAAAGCTAGATTTTTTAAAATGATTTGAAATTGTTTTAAAGTAAACTTGCAATTTTGGAGAAGAAGCATTTCATGAAATGCTTTAATTCATTCAAGATGGCCTAAAAAGCACTTCGTGAAGTGCTTTGTGAGCTCCATTTCATAATTACAAAATGGCCTTATAAAATTGCTTCACGAAGCACTTCACCTATTATAATAATTTAGCCCATGCAAAGCAAAGTGCTTCACAAAGACTTCGCCTCACTAAAAATTTGAATTTTTTAACAGATAAGTTATTTCACAAAGCAATTCCTTTTGTGTTGATGTATTTATAATGGCTCTTTAATCTGTCTAATGAGCATTTAAATATTCCAACTCCTATATAAAGCCTAGAACTTGGTTTTAAAACATAAGAAAGGGCATTTACCGTTACATTAACACAAGTTTCTCATCCCTTTGCACTCTAATGATCAAAATCCTTTGAACTTTTTAAATTCAGATTTCTTTTTCTAATTTTTCATTGTATAATTAACTCTTGAGTGTTTGTGAGCTTAAATTTCTTATATTAAACATTTTTTCATTGTATGTAGGTATCTTTTAGCCAAAGTATGCTTTGAGTGAGGAAATTAAAAAAGATTTACTTGTAATCAAGAACAACATTGTAAGAGGCTTCTTCAAGTTCCTTCAAATTAAACTTAAAGAGATAGTGGATTAGTGAAACCTAAGTCAGGTAGGTTGGGTAGTAAATGTAATCCTTATAGTGTTAGACATTTAAAGTCAAACTACTATAAATCATTATATTTCATGTCCTTAACTTTATCTTTCTAATTTTTTTTATATATGCATGATTGTGTGCTAAATTATTTGACTTGCTTGCTTAGAAATTAATTGCTCTTAAGGCTAATTGTTTGTCTAGTGTTTCCAAGTGCTAATTGATTGAAATTTGAATAATTGATTGAAAATTGAATTTGATTTTAGAAAGATGTAAAATTCTAAAATTTAATTCTAGCCTCTTGGATGGAATCCTTAGTTAGAATTGGTATTTGAACTTGGCTTTTGTGTCAAGATCTTGCTTTTTCAAGAGGATCTTATAGATTTAAGTGATTCTAGCATTTTACATGAATGTTCTTCATTGAATAAACTTTCTAGTTTGAATAAACAATCTTGCATTTATTAGAAACAAAAGATGAAGGATTTCTAGAAGCAATCCAAAATTGATATGTAAAAATTGATTAAGAAAGAGTATAACCTACCAACCAAAAAGGAAAATAATCAAGATGTTTTAAAACTAAGATCCTATTAGAGTGAAGATGATAAGAAGAAACATTAACTTGACTCTAGGGTTAAGTGGATTTCACCTAATTCCTTATAGCCTAAGTATGAAAGAATATTCAATTCTTTAATTACAAAAGAAATGTAGGATATTTTTGAAGTTGCTTACATAAAAACCTCACATGTCAAAGAAAGCAAAGTGCAAACACTTGTTTATCAATATAAATTATTTAGAATAAATGATGGTGAGTCTATCAAGGATATAGTGTAAAGATTTATCACTCTTATTAATCAATTAGACAGGTATTCTTAGTAGGACTTTTATAGATGTAGATTTGGTTCATAAAATGTTTAGATCATTGATTATTGATTAGCAACCAAAGATCACTATAATCAAAGAAGTTATGAAAATTAAGATGCCAACTTTGCAAGATCTCTTTAGTAACATAAAGGAGTATAAAATATAGTTATAAGGAAAAGAAGTCACTAACCCTCAAAGCTTAAATTATCATTAATGAAAAAGATATTGATGATAAAAGTCAATAGGACAATCTTAACACTTCATTTGAAAATGATCTAACTCTTTTCACCAAAAAGTATAAAAAAGCGCTCAAGAGAATTAGCGGAAGGAGAAAAGTCCATCATCACAACAAGCATACAAACAAAGGGGAGGAAGCACCCAAGTAACTCTAACTTGCTATCGATGTAAAAAGTCAGGCCACATTAAATTTGATTGTCCCATTTTCTTTAAAAAGTAAGTGAAGAATAAGAAGAGGAAAAACAAAAGGTCACATATGAAAGCTCATCTTGCAACATAGGGAGGAGATAATGTTGACTCATATGGAGCAAATGACAATGATAAAAGGCAAATCTATGTTTGATGGCTTTTAGAGACAATAATGGTGATAAGGTATCTATCACAAATTTTAAAGAATCGTCTAATTTTGTGCTCACCAATCTTTGTGAGGATTTACTTAAGACTAAAAAGAATGTTGAACTTTCAAAGAAGATTATATCTTTTTTAGAAGAATACATTGAAAATTTAGAAAAAGAAAATGATGAATTAATTGAAGAAATTGAAACTTTAAGAAAATCTCACAAACATGTACCTTTAGTGAAAGTCTCAAGCAAAAACTACATGATTTAAATGAAACACTTAAGAAATTTACAAAAGGAAAAGACACTCTTAACACCTTGCTTGAAAAGAACTAATTTTAACAAAAAAAATCTTGAGTACATCCTAAATGGAAGGAATGCATTTTACAAAATTTGTTTTGTTAAAGAAATTATAAAAAGTCAACTTAACATCACTTGTTTCTATTGTGATAAAAAAAAAGGACATGAAATTTGTTTTTGTGCTTACAAAAGAAATGTTTAAATTGGGATGAAAAAATTTGGATTCCAAAAGAAACACATGCTACAACTAACTCAAATAGTTTGAAAGTAGATACCAAAAATAAAAAATTGATATTCTTATTATAAGTTTGCATAAGGTTTCAAAATGATATATGGTGTTTGGATAATGAGTGCTCAAGGTATATAACCAATGACAAATCCAAATTCTTTTTCTCGGCACTTAAAGATAGTGGAAATATGACTTTTGAAAATAATGAAAAGGATAAAGTGATTGCAATAAATAAGAATGCTAAATCTTGTATTGAGGATATTCTATTTGTTAAAGGGCTTAAACATAATTTATTTAACATTAGTCAATTTTTTAACAAAAGAAACAAAATTACATTTATTTTCACTTGTTACATTTTTAAGAATCATATCAATAAGCAAGTTAAGTTAATTGAAAAAAGATACAACAATATTTATGTAATATATATTAATAATGAATCAAATTTAAATTTTAAATATTTAATTAGCATGAATGAAGTTTCTTGCCATTGGCATAAAAGGCTTGCTTATGCAAGCTTGGATTTTATTCGAAAACGCTCACCTTATGAAGCTTTCCCCTGCTACAACCTCAAAGCAACAGTACCATTGTTCTCCATGTCCTAAACCTCAGTTTATCAATTTAAGTACTAATATATTAGCATAAATAATTTCTTATCTCCATTTACTATTACACTTCCTTTAATTTTGCCCTTTAGATAACTAATCTTCTTATATCTGAGATTTTATTTTAAGCAGTCAAAAGAATCAAGTGAATTAGGGATTTCCTAACGAAGCTGCTATGTTTAAAAATATTGTGATTTTATACTCTCAGACTACTTAGCACCTTCATAGGCGGCTGCCAGTAGCAACAGCGGCGCCAGAACAACAAGGAATCACTCGATTCCGCTCAGTGGCTAACGCGGGCCGCGCTCAGATAACAATCACGATTTGTGGCGGTTTCTGCATATTGGCCGCGTGCCCTGATGGTTGGAAAACTGGACGACAACGGCAACGGTAATCTGTGGCTAGAAGAGATGAAACAGAGAGAAGACGGGAGAAGGGTGGTGTGGCAGAGAGCGTGAGAGGAAGAACAGAGCGGTATCGAGAATAAGGAGGAAAGAAAGGCTAAGAAAAGAGAAAAAAAAAAAAAAAATCTGATTTTGGGTTGTGATCCCGCGTTCCTCGCGCATTATGAGCCCCTTTCCTTAACTCAATCTCAACCACCCCTTTTCCTTACCAGAATATTATATTAAATCTCAACTTTTCCATTTAATTACATTTTTTTTTATCAACTCAAAATTTTTAATTCCTACCAATTGTACTTATCCTAACGTTCACGATATTTTATTATGTTTCAGGGACCGTAAGAAAAATTCTTGGAGTTCTAGAGTTTCAAAGGAGATCACTTATTAAAGTATACAAAGGGATTATTTTTATTATTATTTGACATTAATAACGTAACAAACGATAATTGTATCCCCAGTCAATCATATCATAAAAAATTGATAAATTACAAGATTTTTGTTTGAAATTTTAAATAATACAATTTCACTAAATAATTGTTTTTAAGTCCAAAGTTGCAATAAATTTAAATTTTAAATCAGAAAAATAATTTGTTATTAATTTTCTTAAAAGAATTTGTCCTTCAACAAAAAAAGGAAAATTGAAAAGAAGCACATAATACAAAATCATATTATAAAATATTTAATTATATGTGGGAATAATCTTTATGAATGATCCATTCCTCTCTTACTAAGTGTTTAAAATATCCCCTCCTTATTGCAACCATTTTTATATATTTCTAACTTGTCTTATCAATTTTTGTTATTTAATTTTAGAGTTACTAAGATTACATCCCTATTTCTTAATTAGGATTGGCTACCTATTTATTTCACCACTGTGTACATCTCATATTCCTTACTATCTTACTTTTAACTTGATTAAGTTCCTATTTTAACTTATAAATTTATTGCTTACTTTTAGGAACTATAAGTAAATTTGCTATAAAGAAATGAATCAATAGTATTAGTGGATTATAAAAGAAAATAACAAAGATATATTCATACATACACATATATACACATAGACATATACGTAATGCATTTAGTTTTGGTATTGTTATATAATATCAAATAATGTTCCACCATTTACTTTCATACAAATAGTTATCCTTAAAGAGTCTAGTCTTTCACTATTACATTTGCACACAAATGTTCTATTAAAACAAGGTAAAGCCTAATGGGTTTTTTTTTCAAGGGTTCAATCAAAACAGTAATAAAGGATATAAAACAAGTTTATGGAGAAGATGTTCTCGTAGATGTTAAATTTATGATGTGATTCATTAGACAAATCATGCAATCTTTTAAGCATATCTTCTAAGATAGGTACAAATGTACACATACACACATTGTTATGATGAAATTTCTATTGAAAATGAAATTTACAATCTATTTGAAGGCATGCATCTATGACTTATATTTACTCAGTAGTTTACATATTTTGTCTATTATTGACTCACATAATATATAGCCAAGTATAATTTAGAACTTTAAATAACTATAGCTTAACCTATAATATAATCATACAATAACTAACTATTAAACTTCATTGGTCTAACTTAAATCAAGGAAGACACATTTTATCATCAGGTATATTAATATAGAATTGTTTAGTTAGAATCAGAGTGGTGTTTGAGTATAATACTCAAATACCAACTTTGGAAGCCAAGGTCAAGAACATATTCAATTACCATACACACATATTTCTATCATCTAATACTTCATAAGATCCTTCATTTCATAGAAATGAGTAATTTATTTCAACCATAGGAATCAACTCAAATCATCAACTTCAAAATATATCTACCATATAATTCATGCTAATAGTCAAAATTTTTGAGTTTAATGTGACAAATATATTATTTACTATTTCTAGAACTTAAAGAAGGTGACCTTTATTTTAAATATATAACACATATATATTTCCACCATTCATTTTTTCCTTTCCAATTGGAGTAATAGGTAGAATAATTAATAAACAAATTATAACTCAATCTACCGCCTTTTCAATCAACAATTTGAAGCTAATCTACTAATCACCATTTAATTTTGGCTAGACATAAGAAGACAATTATACAAACAAATTTATATTTATTAGAGAGGTAAACACCAATAAAAATCATAAAGTTGGAAAGTTTTGGAATCCCTTCTCTCAATGGTTACTCCATACTAAGCTAGTTAATATTATTACTAATTATCTCATTTATACTAAAGGCTATTACCTATTTTTTTATATTTAAAATTTTACAATTTTACTTCGTATCACACTCCATGGGATTTTCATACATGCACATACACTTATAATTATTCCTCCCTTAGACATATATTAAAATTTTCATAGCCAATAACATCTTAATATGACTATAAATATATGATAAATTACATTTGAAAGTGAGTATTCGGATTTGAATATTATCCAAGTATAAGATTTTGGAAGAAAATTTTAATGTTCATATTCAATTATTATATTCGAAGGCACTTTTTCTAAAACTAAGCTTTCTTGGGTAATTGATTATAATTGTTGAATATGGCCTAATGACATAACTTTTGGGTTTGTATTTGTCTACTGCATCCGAACATAGTTATAAAGTTTTTCCAAAATTTCATTCAAATTTGTAAAACCAAAAGCTATCTTTAACTATACTACTTTATTTCATTCTTATCCTATCAATGTTTTTGCATTCAATAGTTATCAACACTATTTAACTAGAATGATACATAAGATGACAAAATTTTAATTTAGACCACCATATCCTCTTAACATCGGTGATAAAGATACAAGTTTGTCATCTATATTAGAATTCAATTGAATAGTTTATTATACAATAATGAACTTTGACACAATATTTATCATTTCCTCTACTCTTACTATTTATCATTCACATTCACATTCCTAAGGTAAAATATTTAATTTACTATTTACTTAGTGTGAATAAAATAATGAAAGATTAAAATAATGTATCGTTTGACTACAATAGTTAAGTATAGAGCATTACTGTGCCATACATTTGACTATAATAGTCAAGTATCCATAGGAAAAGAGCATTTCTTTCTAGAGTAATCGATGATGGTACTTAATTATGGACTATTTCTTCACCCATAGTCGAGTACTACACTTTTTTATTCTTCTGAAATCTCAAAAATTTTCCTACAAAACTATACCCATTATACTTTATTTTCCTTTATACTCATAAGTTTTCATTCTACTTTAAACAACAACACATAAATAATAATTTCTATTTCTTCTTTATTCAAAGTAATAAGGATTTTTTCGACAATCCAAATTGCTTATTAAAGCACCTAAATTGCAATTTAGCTCCCATACCCATTTCCAATCTATAAATAAGTTTTTGTTTATTTAGTTAGATATCTTATTTACTCATTTAGCATTTATAAAAAAATAAAGAAAATATAAATATTAACATGAGCATTCTTTAATCAAGTTCAATCATCCTAATGGATTATTTACTAATTATTACCTCTTTTTAATGTTGAACTAGTAAATTCACTTCTAATTAAACACTCACCCTCTAATTTATTTCTTATTACTAAGCAAATTGACTTATATAATTATAAAGTTATCAATCTAGATTATTAGACCTTCCCCTTAAATATTTTATAACTTATCAACTTCTATATAGGTTAATCCTTTAATATGGTCTCATAATAATTATAGGTACTACAATCATTTTCACACTTCCACAAACATTAAAAAGAAAGAAAGAAAGAAAGAAAACATAGTCTATTAACTTAGATCAAAGAGGAAAAGACTTTATGTTATCTAATGCTACCCATATGTGTAGTAAACTCATATTTATCCATGTACATATGCCCACCCTTAAATTACCAACAAAAATTTATTGTATAAGTATTTTGCTCATAATAAAAGCGGAATTAGATATCCCATACTCATGCAACGTTCATGTATCACCACAACTACACATACTATTTCAAATTTATTCAAATAAATCTTCATTCTTCCACCTAGAAGAATATATACAAATTAAAACTTGTGGAAGAGTTATTAAATTTCTTTAACCATGTAATGTAAAAAATCATGTAGTAACATACTTTTTCATTTACCAACATTACAACTTGTCAACTACTTTAGGCCATATTCATATCTAATCAAATAATACCATAACATTTTTCCTTCGATGATACATATTAATTTATCCTAAAGGATAAATTCTTAAGCTATTCTATATAAACTAACATATGAAAATGAAATCTAAACCATAAATATTAGTGGAAATACAAGGCACACTTTTGGAATCAAATTCATTCATGCTTGAATTCATGATTATTGGTTGTTCAATTGTGAATTCCCAGTATGTCAATTTGAGTTTGATAGTTAAAGATTCTTGACCCAAATGCCCACAAAGCCAATACCATGCTCTAATACTACTTTATCATAATCCATTTGCCATAACCAATAAGTAACCAAATAACTTGCTTCTTTAACCTAATAAACTTAAGGATTTACCTTTTTGACTCCAACTTATTTAGCATTTTTTTATATGACTAACTTGTTTAATTTTAAGGACACAAATGGAGAATACATTTCCCTCTCAAATACATGACTCAGCAATATTATAGTTATATAACTATAATTTCAATGTAACCTATAACTCACTTTCAATAGGAGATTCTACTCATATACATTGAATGCCAATTGTTCAATTATCTAACTACCTCACTTTACATCTAAGGGAAACTTGGATTTCTATAAAATATAATCTCACTTAACTACTAAAATTATACTTGTAAAGTTATGAAAAATTAAAGGAATGAATATTATAACTTGGTGAATACATATCTTCCTAAACTATTTTAAAAAAAATTATGCAAGCAAATAGACTTCTAATTAGTCACTTATCAAACACAACTTACCTAACCGCAAGTCATCATATACAAGAATTAACAATAAGTTTGTGGTTGAGAAAAAAATCAATTGCATGGATTCAAACATAGAATATCATTTAATAATCTTCTTAAAATTAAACTAATAGTGGAATTCAAGATAACAAGTTAATTCTTCTTGCGACTTTTAGGTTTGCCTTATTCCCTTCCATAAATTCCATCTTTATTTCTCTAGGATCTCTCTTATTCCCTACCACCAAATGGCATATGGATCCAATGCAATGTTCATAACTCAATATGATTTGCCCTTAAGGTATCATTTTATATAGTATCCAATCTCTTTTACAACATCATAGTTCAATCATTATTATGATCAGATATCATATTATTACAAACACACGCATACTACAATAATTATATAATATACAAATAAGACAATCTTAGTTGTTTGTATAGATTTTATAAATTTTTCTAAAAAAATTGAAAAACCTTAGATAAATTACTTTTACTATCAATATAGGTTTTTTTAATTTTTTAAAAAATTAAAAAAATCTATACAAATGATAAAAGTTATCTATATTGATTTTATAAATTTTTTAAAATAAAATTAAAAAAATCTATATAGATAATTTAAAAAATTATTGTTAGTATAGTTTTTTTTACAATTTAAAAAAATTAACCTATACAAATGACATTTTGTCATTTGTATAGGTTTTATAAAATTTTTATAAAAAATAAAATACTCTATATAGATTTTTTTCATATATATAGGTTTTTTAATTAAAAACCCTTTTTCTCTACATAAATAACAAAAAATTATCTATATAAAATTTAAAAATTTTAAGATGGAAAAAATTTGGCAGTGAAAGTGGCATATGCAACATAGACAACTTTTTTTTTTTGCTATATAGATGACTTTTTATCATCTCAATAGGCTTGAATGATAAAATAATGCATGTGCCCCTCTCCTTAGATCAATATAAATGAAATTTTCAACTATATAGATGATATTTTGTCATTTTAATAGGCTTAAGGAGTAAAATAATGCATGTATCCTTTACTTTGGATAAGTAGAGATGACTAACAAAGTTATAGAAATGAATTTTTGTTATCTATATATGCTATGCTTATAAATGGCCATCATGTGCCATTTCCTTCATTCCACACGCATGCTAGGAGGGTTTTGTTCCTTTCTCTTCCTCTTCCTTAGAGTTTTCAAGCAAGTTCTCCCCTTTTCTCTTTAACTTTTTTACTATATTTTATACTTCTTTATTAATTCTTATATTTATTTTATTAAATAATCAAATTATATTGCTATATTATTGATTGAAAATTTTAATTGTTATTTCATTGTTTTATTGAAGTATGTTAAAAAAAAGCTTATACATTAAATTATTTTAATAGGATTGATATAATATATAAAAATAAATCTTTACTTCATTAATTTGTTTGATATAATTATTATTTACTACATTGCATGCATATTTATTGCTTTAAATATATGATAAGTATGAATTATTATTTTGTATAGTTTGATATGATTATTATTTTAAATATCTGATAATATTGATATAATAGTTGAATATAAACTTATTTTAATACTTTATTGTATTAGTTGGCAAAACTAATATTTTATGGAATTTGATATATTTATTGCATTAAATATCTAGTGAGTTTGATAGAAAATAGGACAATAAAATTATAATAATTTTGACAATTATATTAATAAAAATATTAAATTATATGAAAAATAAAACTTATAATGAATAAACATAAAATTTGACAATTACATGAATGAAAATATAAAATTTTTGATGGTGTAAAACATTTAGAAATTTAAGCAATTATTTAAAATACTAAAACAATAAATAATTTGAACATTTATAAAATCACTTAATTAAATCCTCAAAAATTACTGAATAATAAATATTCAATACTTAATAAAAGTATATCATTAAAAAATAAGGGAGAATAAAATATGTAATAATTTAACATTAGAAAAGTCATATAATTTTTATTAAATTATTAAATTATATAAAAATAAAAGTAATTAAAAAATGTAACAACTAATTTTGATAATTACAGTAATGAAACTTAAAAACTTTCTATGATGCTAAATATTTTATAGTTTAAGTAATAATTAAAAGTACTAAAAATATAAGTAATAATAGATAATAAAATGTATAACAATTTAATATTATAAGTAATTATATAATAATAATTAATTTATTATATTATACAAAAATAAAAGTAATAATATAAAGTAATAAAAATATAAATAATAATGGATAATAAAATGCATAATAATTTATTTTGTAAGTGAGTCATATAATAGAAATTAATTTATTATATTATTTAAGAATGAAAGTAATAATTTAAAGTACTAAAAATACAAGTAGTAATAGATAATAAAATGCATAATAATTTAATATTTCAAGTAAATCATATAATGATAATTAATTTATTATATTGTACAAGAATGAAAGTATTTGAAAAATGGGGGCATGATAACTTCATAATTATACTAATGAAAATAAAAAAGTTTCTATGATGTTAAATATTTTGAAATTGAAGCATTGAAAATACTAAAAATATACGTGATAATAGATAATAAAATGCATAATAATTTAATAGTAGAAGTAAGTTTTATAAATTTTTTTAATTTGCTAAATTATACAAGAATGCATGTAAATAAAAAATGGTCACATAATATTTTGACAATTATAGTAATTAATACTTAAATTTTATATGATGTAAAATATTTTATAATTTAAGTAATAATTTAAAGTACAAAAAATATAAGTAATGTTGGATAATAAAAAATGTTGTCATTTAATATTAGGGTTTAGTCATATATACATAAGAATAAAAGTTGTAGAAAAAGGATACTAATTTGTAATAAATTTTAACAAGAAAGTTAATCAAATGTATGCAATTTCTAATGATGTGGAATATTTATATTATTAAGTAATCATTTAAAATTCTAAAAAAATAATAGATAATGTGGAATGAGGAATTAAATATTAGAATATATATAATTCAATTATTAACATAACAACACATAAACTAGTGAGTTTAGAATATTGTTAAAATTATTATAATAAAAAATTACAACATAGTAAATTCAAAATACATTTGCACTGAAGCCTTAGACCTGTTCAATGGTCAGTTGGTCTTTCTAGATGAACCAATCTTTAAATTGTCTTAAAAATTTAGACAGTTTAGGATATGTCCTTCAGTTATTGTGCTTAACTTATTTGCTTATCATTTCACTTTACAAAATTTTCTTCTCTCTTTATTTTTCTCTAGGTGCATACTATATTAGTGTATAGTATACACACTTGGAGAATTATGGAGAGATATTGCTAAAATTTCTATATGTATGAAACATATCATGGATAAGTTGAGATAATAATTGTGATAGGGCTATAATTATTAGAGTTAGAGTGTTAAGGTGAATTTAGGGTACACAACAAAATGCATGCATATTTCAATCATACAATGACTTATAACATAGTAGGCTAATTACAACATATCTGTTAATAAAAGTTAGACAACCTTATGAGACTGATGGTCTAATAAGTACCGAAATGGTGCTGCTGTATTTGTAGAGAGAGTTAGAAACTTTATTGATGATAAGGGATTGGTAAAATGTCTATGTATGAAGTGTTTAAATGTGTTGTACATATATTAGAGACCATAGAAAAACAATAAACAATAGATCTAATTCATTGTACATGAATTAGGTCTATCATGGTGAATAGTAAATATTCAGGGCCAAAGTTATGCATGGGGCACCCTTTAATGAAACTAATGAGATGGTTAATATTATACATGACTTTATTATCCTTCATGCTACTGATCAAGTAGATAACAAGGATGGAGATCAAAATGAGGACACCTTGGGGGAGGATATATTTTATGGCCAAAGCTTTGATGACCTATTTCTAGAAGTTAAAATAGAATTATACCCCAATTGCACAACCTTTTCTTTGTTGAAATTCTTAGTTAAGCTTATACATTTGAAAGTGATACATAAGTAGACTAATAATTTGTTTGATTCTTTACTAAAGTTATTGAAGAAAGCACTACTAGAGGATAACAAATTGCCTAAATCATATTATAATACAAGGAAATGGCTCAATAGGTTAGGATTGGGGTATGAGTTAATTTATGTCTGTAAGTATGATTGTGTACTTTTTAGGAAAGAACATACTAAAAGTGAGACTTATCTAATTTATAGGGAGAGCTAGTGAATTGATAAAAACATAAAAAGGAAAAAGGTTCCTTAGAGGGTGCTACTACATTTTTCATTGACCCTAAGGTTAAAGCAATTATATGGATTAAGGCACATGGTAAAGGATATGACATAACATTATATAGGATAATCCATCAAAGATAGGGTTATGCAACATTTTGTTAATGGATAAGTTTGATAAGATTTTGATAGAAGATATTTTAATTTCTTAACAGAATCAAGAAATGTACAGTTGGCTTTATATACAGATAGATTTAATCCTTTTAGTGATGTGAGCCTATCATATAGCATGTGGCCTATTGTAATGCCACCTATAATTTGCCACTATGATTTTATATAAGAAATTCATTTATTTATGTTGATGTTGTTAGTCTTTAGACCATAATCTTTAAGAAAAGATATAAATGTCTTCTTTAGACCACTTGTTGATGAGCTAAAACAGTTATGGAGATAGGAGTTGAAACTCAAAATGCTACTTCTAATAGCATGTTTAAGATATGAGTGGCATTCTTGTAGACTGTGAATGACTTTCCTACACAAAGTAGTATTTTTGAGTGGAGTGGACATGGGTACAAAGTATATCCAACTTATAATGAAAATATGCCATCAATGCGAGTTAAAGGAAAAATAGCTTTTATTGGTGATTGTCGCTTCCTTCTGAGAAGTCATGCTTGGCAAAATAGAAAATACTTCAATAGAAGAACTGAAAGGAAAGCCCCTCCAAGTAGTTACTAATGACATGATCATGAACCAATCAAGTAAAGTACATTAGAGACCTTTTGGAAACATATACATTGTAATGAATTTAAGTGAAAGAAAGGTGTAGATAAACTTAGAGTAAGAAAAACCTTTTTTCTAAACTTCCATACTAACCTATAATGATTTTAGGGCATAACATTAATGTGATATATGTTAAGAAGAATATATTTGACAGTAATGTAAGCACAATGTTGGACATTGAACATAAATCATAGGATACAAACAATATAAGATGTGATCTAACCAACATGAATATAAGACCAGATTGCATCTATATGAGAAGAAGGGTAAGTGGATGAAATCATATCCTAGATATATGCTTAATTAGGATAATTAAAGAAAGTTTTGCTAGTTCAATAAAAATGTAAAGTTTCTTAATGGATTTGTCAGAAATTTTAGGACAAATGTGATCAACAATAATATTAAAATCAAAAGGTTGAAATCCTATGATTGTCATATTATTATATAATGATTATTGGAATCTATAATTTGAGTATTTTTGCCAAAAATGCTAGCATGTTTGACTATTTAATTGTGCAATTACTTTAACTAAGTTTATGCAAGAACTCTAAATAAGTAAGATGTCAAGTAAGCTAAGGAATGTATTATACTAATTCTTTGTAAACTTGGAAGGATATACCTTCCATCATTCTTTGACATAATGGTCCACTTGATGATGCACTTGCTTGAAAAAGCATTCTTAGGGTGTCCCATTCATGTTTAGTGAATGTACCTATATGAGAGATATATAAAGAAGTTAAAAGACTATGTCAAGAACCATGTTCAACTTCAAGGTTCTATTACTAAAAGGCATGTTATACATAAGGCATTAACATTTTTTTCCATATATCTGCAAGAGATGGAAACTAAATTCAACCATCCTCACTCAAATCAGGATGTAGTCAATATGGAAATAGAAAAGTGATTATTGATTTTTAGATCTTAAGTCAACCTATTGGCAAAAAAAAGTTGTTCATTTGGATAAGAGTGATCATATATTACAATATGATATACCATAAACAATTGTCTAAAATTTAAAAGTATCTAGAGTAAATCCTTTAAATTATCTAGTATTTCATTCAAGTCATTCTAGTTCTTAATGAATAATTTAAAATGTATAGTGAACATATGGAATAATTACAAGCACATGGTGGTAAAAACATTAGTTGTCTATAGAGAACTCGGTTTCTTCCCTAATTTTATGCTAAAATAATTCTTTATCATATTGTTACAATCTAATTCTTCATAATTTTATTTTATGGTTACTCTTATTGTTATTATTCTTCAAAAAAATTTATAAATGTACCACATTCACAAGAGTGGATCCTCTAAGGTGACTAACAAGCTATTATCTTTGGCTTTTAAACTAGGCTTCACAGTTATGTCATGTTTAACATGTGTTGTAAACAAAGTTCAATTTCTAATTGCTTCTTGATATACTATACATAAGACATAAAATATTGGAATTTTGATACTTAGAACTGAAGAAAACACATTCTATAATTTTTTAGAGGATGTTATAAAGTTAAGTTATTTAAATAATTACCCTGTGACTTTATTCAAATGTGAATGGTATGACACCAACTGTAAAAAGATGAAAATTATTATAAATAAGAATATAATAAGCATTTTTATCAATGCTCAATGGTATAAAGATAATTCATATATATTAGCATCCCAAACAAAATAAATTTTCTACATTGATGATCCTTTTAATGGATTGAACTAGAAAGTTATAAATAATGTGGTGCATCATAATGTATAAGTCTCCTTGATCATGATGATGTTAGTTTCAATAGCATGTCCTATTTATGAAATAATAACTCTACAAACTTTACACTTATAGTTAATTTTAGAGATTTCGACTTAATTACTTTACAAGATTAGAACCATGACCCTTATTATGCTTCATCTTCTGAAAGCTTCAAATATTAAGTAGCATTATAGGGAAAATGCCAAATGATAGGTACATTGTAGGTAATTAGTATAAACTCAAAACATTTTGTACATCACATAGAAGTGCTGGTTAGGTAGCATTATAAGCCCTTCCATAAAAATTGGATGCGAGTACTTAAGAAGCAAAGGAAACATGTTATATAGGGAGTCTATGTAAATATTGTTGAATATGTCTTCACCATTATTTTATGTTTAATATTAAGATTAATGGATTCAACAATTGTAACATTTTTACATATCTTTTAATGCAGTCTCGTTTTGATTTTATGGATGTTGAACCTGAGAAATAGGGAAATATGATTACTAATATTTAGTAAATAATAGCTAACTAATGCAAAGATTGGAAGTTCATACTCCATTAGAATTTCTTGGAACATAGAGGTTATAATGGCATTCGTGATTTGTATAGCACAAGGTGAGCTTATTTTACAGATATCTCAATAGATTATTAGGATAGGTTATGTATGTACTTTAATAATGACAAGCACAAGGTAAGGTTATAGTAAAATTAGTAACTTTGCACTTTCAACTTTCAATTAGTTTCATTTTGGTTATAAATGTTTTAGTCTGAATATATAAGAGCTATCCAGAAGAAATTCAAATAACAAGTTGAAGAAGGTATAAAATGATTGCCATATATCAAAGTCTATTGTAGTAGCATAACATAACAAGGTATTTCAACTTAACATTCCTGCATTGTACTATTATAAAAAAATCTTACTAATTGTTAATACCATGTTTTAAAATTAGCACAAAAAAATAAGAACACAAGTGAATTACAACTGGTGAAGGAGAATTTTCATGAGTGTTATACATATTATATAGGGGAATAGATGCATCTGAATGCCTAGGCTATTTATGTAAATAACTATTTTTGATTAAATAATTTTATGTATCATAGGAAAAGTTTTTTACTTAAACTTTATGATTTTTATCGAAAAATCAAGGTTATGATGTCAGAATTGGTCACCCAATAATTTTCATAGTTTAATATTTCCTTTAGCAGCTCCCCAATAGGTTCACTAGAGCTTAATGAGTTTGCTATTACTGATAAGATGCTAAGCATTCATTGAAGGCATAGGAAAGAGGTTGGTTATGTGCTTGTTAAGATGTTGTATGGCACCTCCAGCACCAGTTCATCCACTATAATATTTCTTTCAAAGTAGTAGCAAGATGTGAGATTTGCAAAAGAAATGCAAACTTATATTATCGAGAGTTAGTAGGCCTTAGCTATGATGGAACAATAGATTCTCTATCATGTACTAATGTAATAGCAAACTCACATTACCTTTAAGGTAATGCATGCTTCTTTATAGTCCATAGGATTCTCTCTACCTTATCCTATTATGCCTTTTCCTCCTCTTTAGATAAACATACCTTAGCTAAGAGCTCCATCCAGATTTACTTCCCAATCTCCTCCACTTTGCAACATCCTCTACCTCCTAGCTACAATGACCCTTGTCCTTACTCTAGCCACAACCATATTTACCTCTACCCTAACCTTCGGATATGCCTTTAGATGATGGTAAAAACAAGGACGAGGATAGCTATGATTATTATTTCATGTAGCTATTATATATATATATCATGCATTTACTTTTTATTTGACATTTTATATTGTTATATATGAATATGGTATTTTTTATTATATATTATTGGAAATTAGTTTTTTATTTATTTCACAATTGATATTATGATATTTTTAAATAAGTATTAATAATTATAAAAAATATTTTAGAGTGTATTGAATTTTTGTACACTATTGATTTATAAATAAATTCCTTGATTTAGAAACAAATATGTTAAAAAATCACTAAAATTTTAAAATTATTAAAAAAAATTTATGTGAATTGAATTTTTTTACATTGTTGATTTACAAATAAAACACCTATATAGATGACAACACTTTATACAAACAACATTTATTATCTACATAGATCATACATATACAAATGACCAAGTCAATTGAATAACTTAGAACCTATATAGATGACAATTTTCATTTGTATAGGTATCACCTATGCAAATGATAGTTATCATCCATATAGGTTCTAAGTTATTTAGACAACTTTGTCATCTATAAAGAAAGGCCATGCTTGATAGTTTTTCCACCCCATATAAATGATATGAAATGTTCTCTATGTAGGTGAAAATACATGTAAATCTATATAGATGACTCAATACAAATAACATTATAATCTATAACATCTATATAGATGATAATTCAACCTTATACAAATGACTTTTATTTTCTATATAGACTTTTTTTTTGTAATGCCATGTCACAATTTAATTAATATAAAAATACTAACAACTATTCCTATATTTTAGTGAGTACTCCCTATCTAATCACAAGTATAATTTCTATTAATTAGTGTATACACATAACAATATCACTTCTAATAACCATAAACAAGTAATGAAACAATAATATCAATTTTTAATCATAAGCATAGAGCTCAACACTAGCATATATATATACATAATTTAGATTACAACATAGCTTAACGGCAACAATTAAACTAAATCTTTATAACATAATCTTGAAAACTAATTGTCCATAATTCTTATATGTATATAAAGTGTAATGATTCTAACAAAGCAATCTCATTAACAATAGTTTACAAGCAATTCTAGTACAATTTCATTCATTCCTATTAGGATCAAAAACTTAATTGTATCCTTAAATTATGGCAACTAATTAAATATCTAAGTAATCTAGAGATATAAATAATAAGAAATGTAAATAAAGGTAATAATTTAAGGAGATATGTACTCACCTTATAAAGCATTCCTCTATTACAACCTTAAAGCAATAGTACTCATATTGTAATGTCCCAAATTTTTAATTCTATTATTTGAATCTCTAAATTCTGAGGCTGTAGTAACGAAGAGCACGTTTGAATTAGCTTAGTGGGTGAATCTTAAGTTGAAAGAAATTAAGTGTAAAGGTAAACGAAATTCTGAAGGAAAAAGGGTAGTAGGAAAAGAATTAATTTTCCTAAACAGTATAGATGATCAGAGGAGGTTAGAAAACCCTAAAAGTGGAAGTTGTCTAAGTCTGACAGTGTAAGAAATTTTAAACAGACAGAGACCCTATGGACTAAATTGCAAAAGTGCAAAATCGGTGTGGTTAAAGTGGAAATAACCAAGGATTTGGGATCTAATATGAATAACCAAGATTTTGGGGTGTAATATGTGATTTTATTTAGTGTGGCCAATGGACTCATGGACAAGTGTCCTTATTTGAAGAAATGGCAAGAATAGCCTTACTATTGGTGAAAAAAGGACTAAATTACCCTTGAAATTGTAAAAAATGGCAAGAATACCCTTGAAGCTTCATGAAAAGTCTTCTTCCTTCTCCTTTCTTCTCAAAAGCTGTGGAAGACTCCATTAAAGCACCAAAAACGTGCAGGAGAGAGAAGGAAGAGAGAGAAAGTTTCTTTTGAGTTTTTCACCAAAAAATAGTGAGATTTAAGCTTAGTGGTAGAAGGAAAAGTTGCTCTTCTCATCAAGCTCTATCCATTGGTGTGTTTAGATTAAAGAAAAGCTTAAGTTTGATCAAGTTTGGGGAGCTCTAAGTGAGGATTTTTAAGTTACAGCAAGAGGTAAAATTGTTCTCCTCTAAAAGCTCTTTATTGTGCTCTTTTTAGTTTCTTGAGATTTTGATGTTGGTGTGGTCAAAGGTGGTTGAACATGGAGTTTAGGATGATTTGAACATGTTTAATGGTGTTTTAGATGTTGTTATATTGATTTATGGCTTTGGTTTGGTGTAAAAATAGCAAGAAACCATGATGTACACACTTGGGTTTTAGAGGCATAATGGTGCATGTGTGTATTTGGCATGATTTGTTTGGAATTTGGTTAAATTGATAAAATTAGGATGATTCTTATGAGTTATGAAGCCTATGGAAGATGAATTTTGAGTTGTGAAAGTGTGTATGAAACTTCCCTTTTGAGAAGCCAAGGGGAGAAGGAGGTTTAGCCATGTAAATTGTGTTTTTGGAAGATCAGTAATGTACACGGGGTAGAACACGGCCCATGTTGAACCCCATGTTCTTTTACGAAGGCTGATCAGTAATGTACATGGGGCAGAACACGGCCCATGTTGTACCCCATGTTCTGAACACGGGGTAGAACACGGCCCATGTTCAACCCCGTGTACTTTGTCAAGTGAACATTTTGGCTTTAATTCTTCACGTTTTGCATGGTTTTGCCTTTGGATCCTTTTCTAATGTTCTTATGTGTCATTCCAAAGCTTGAAATCAAAGTATAGAGCATCTAAGTATGCATTTATTTAAGTGGAGGAAGTAAAAAATACATGAGGTTTAAGGAAAGTGATGATGTTCTAATAAAATCTATGATGTGTCTTTATGTAGACTAAGGAGTAACAATTGTAAAGGTAAGGGGAGTTATAAAGGAGTTTTTAGTGAGGGCAAAGGAAACATCACATTGGAAGCTTGTAAAAGGTAGCTAGCTTTATCCTTAAGCTGTTTTCTATTTATATGATTTTCTGTATTTTATGCCATTGTATGGAATGTATATGAAATTGTTGTGCACGCATTCCGGGAAGATAGTAGAATACTGTGTTTGGCCTATGGCTCGAAATCCCCGGAATGATAATGCAATTGTTGTGGCACAACCCGGGAAGACAGTAGAATACTGTATTTGGCCCATGGCTCGAGATCCTCGGGGATAATAGTGCAATTGTTATGTGTGGTACCTATGGCCAGACACCTCGGGAAGACAGTGTGATACTGTGTTAGGCCTTTGGGCTCGAGAACCCCGGGAAGACAGTGAATTGCTGTATGAGGCCTAGGTACGATTATTTGTGATGGCCATCTAGATATTGATATGAGTCCTTGAAGGGGCTTGATGATTGCTATGTGTGATGCACATTTCCTACAATGGTATGGATTGAAATGATAAATGATTAATCGTTTTTGAAATGTACGTTTTATTTGCTTAAGGATCTGGAATGGCTTGATGTGTTTTCATGGTAATAGCTAGCTACTGGGAAACTTTGTTTCTCATGTTTTTGTATTGTTACTAACCATTCCAGGTGATGCTTCCAAAGGCTCTCAGGATAGAGGAGAATGATGTTTTGAAGTTGTATTAAAATGTTTATATAGTTGTGATATTGTAAGTAATGGATGTACGATTTGTAAATTTGAACTTTTGTGTAATGACATGACCTTTGCCTATATTGTATGAGATTCAGATATTTGAGGTACTGTGAGCTAGCCTAGAGTAGAAGGCAAATTAATATGCAATAATTATCTATTAAATGAGGAATAAGGCGTTGATAAGTAAGGGAGTTACACATATAGTTCTCTAATTCCTAAACATCAATTTATCAATTTAAACAGTAATATATTAGCACAAATCATTAATATATTATCACCATTTACTATTCTAATGTTATATTTTCTTTAATATAGCACTTTAGATAATTAAACTTCTTATATCTAAAATTTTATTTTAAGCAATCAAAAGAATCAAACAAATTAGGGATTTCTTAAATAAGCTTCTACATTTAAAAATATTGAGATTTTATATTATAGGACTACTTACCACCTTTATAGGTGACTGCTGACAAAAACAACAGTGCCGAGATAATAAGGAATCATTATTCCACTTAATGGCCAGTGTGATGCTCCCTCACATTATAGACATAGTCATAATTTGTGGCTATTTATAAGGTTTAAAGAATTGGAAAATAATGGCAACGATAATTATTGGCTAAAAGTGGTGAAATGGAGAGAAGACGAAAGAAGGGTGGTGTAACAAAGAGGGTGAAAGGAAAAAAGAGAGGTATTAAGAATGAGCAAGAAAAAGAGGCTAAAGGAGGAAGAAAATTGATTTTAAGTCATGATCTAGTGCTCCTCACTCTCTATGAGCCCATTTCTTAAACTTAATCTTAACCACCTCTTTTTCTTACAAGAATATTTTACTAGATCTCAACTTTTCCTTTTAGTTACTTCTTTATTTGATTAACTCAAGGTTTTTAATTCCCACCAATTTTACTTATCCTAACATTCTCATGATAATTTAATAAGTTTCAAGGACTTTAAGAAAAATTTTTGGAGTTGTAGAGTTTTTAAGAAGATCACTTATTAAACTATAGAAAGCTGCTATTATTATTATTATTATTATTATTATTATTATTATTATTAATCGACTTAAATGATATTTTAAATAACAATAATACCTATAATAAATTTAATTATAAAAATTGATAAATTAGAAGATTTTCATTTGAAATTTTAAATAATACAAATATCTTAATTAAGTATTTCTAAGCCTAAAATTGTAGTAAATTTAAATTTTAAGTGAAAAAATTAATTTGTTATTGGTTAGGATGTTACATAACCCTAGTGTTTCTAGATTTTCAATGTCATGACCTAAACTTGATTGCAATTGTGTGGATCCCTTTACCCATTTTCCACTAGCCTCAACATTAATTGGATTAGTTCACCTTAATTAAAATTTCTCTTTTTTTGTGATGACTCAACATTTATTTCTAAATTTAAAGAAAAATGAACAAAATTTTCCTTATTTTCAAGTACTTTTTGAAGGTTACACACCTTGAATATCAAAATTAAGAAATAAGATAGTCTTAACAGCACAACATACATATAAACTAAATGATCTCAACATATTCTATGTATATAAACTAAATATAATCCACTCTTAATCCAAAATTTAGCCTTAATCTAATCCTAATTATCAAGTTCTCCTGAGATTTGTCTTAGATTCCCAAACAAGCTACACAAATTGATATTCTCAAGTTAAATCCTAGATATTTTAAAAAGAAAGGAATGAGTTCTATAAAATCAATGAATGTATATCAATAAGGAAAATATTACCAATAATTGAATATGATTTAGTTAAATAATTTTATAAAATAACCATTGAGTAGTTTACTAGTACTCATACTTGATAATTTTGGCCAATCATATAATCACAATATCATATAACAATTAAATGATTACATACACCTATTTTGTGAATCTTGAGTTACCCTTGTACCTTCCATAAGCTTTTCTATCCTAGTCCTTCCAAAGTATGCTTTATACTTTTCACATGCATACCATCAAGAATTTTCCATCTAATATTTACATTGCCTTTTTTCACTATTCTCTTGCTGGGCCATGAACCATTTTTATCACATAAGTTCCATTTGCATATTAACAATGTAAATTGATTCATAATATACATGGCACATGATTTTATTGCTCATAGCATCATAATCACAATCATAGTATAAAGCATCTAATTCATTATCACAAATCATTCTTATTCACAACACCACAATTCCAAACATTCTTACATTTTAATACATGCATAACCATAATGTTAAACAATAGTGCATAGTTTTAACCTAAGCATAAATTTTCATTAAAGTGTACATTCATCATAATTGAGCAATAGCCAGTATAATGCCTTCACCATATTATTCTTAAAGAGGCAATCAATAATCATTAACAAGGAATAGATAGTACACCAAACCATTAAAAAATAATTACAATACTAAGCATAAGAAGAGATAATCAAATTACACTTCCTATGTTGTACAAGCAAAGGAACCCAACTTTATTCATTAAATTTATAATTATTCAATTATATAATCTCTACATAAAATCAATAAGAAATATAATATTTAAGTAAGATAACATTTGGGGATAGATACATATTCATTTAAGAGTGCTTATTCACTCTAAGAATCCTTAAGTACTTCATTTCATCTTTTCCTTTTTCTTACTACTTCACAATTTACAATGATGAATTTTAAATATATTGGTATTACTTATTTTCTTTTCAAATATTATAATTCTAGATTCTTATCATAATATGTTAGCACTTAAGATCATCAATTTCTTATTATTTTTCAAGTGTTAGCTCATGAGATCAAAATATGCTATTATATAGTAATTTTTGAATTAAATTTATGCAAGTAAAAATATTAAAATGTGACGCTTTAATAAGACTCATTTCATATTGTTCTATTATCCTAGATCATTACTACCTTATTTTTTTTTTAAATTATCATAAAGAAATCAAAGATTCTTATAAATGAGGGATTTTTTGAATTAAGTATAAAATAACCAAAATATTATAACTTTATGCTTTAAAGAGGCTTAAGTCACATTATTTTAGAAAATTATATAATTAATTCCTAATATTTTTAACTTTATTTCAATAAAATCACCAAATCACATTTCATATATTTAAGGATTTTTTGAATCAAGTTCAAATCATCCATAATATTAAGATGTAATACTTTAGAATTACTCTAATAATATTATTTTAACATCCTATAACATAACACTCTTATATTTTCAAAATTTTCATATGGAATCCAAGTTATACATAAATATAAATTTCTAATTTATGCTTAAAATCTAAAAAATATTAGGAAATTTTTATTTAAAAAGACTTATTGCTACCTAAAGGAGTCATTGAAATCAAAAAGCATGGAGAATCATTGGCAGTAGGGCAGAGATAGATGCCCTGCAAAATGCTCAACATAATTGCAATTTAGACTTCTTCTACCTCCCACCTGCACAGTTGCTACATGATAATTGGATGATGGCGATAGAGCTGCTAGGTTGTTGGGTTTATCAAAGAATGGAAAAGGAAAAAGAAGGAAAGCTAGCATTAAATAAAAGGATGGAAAAAAAGAAAGGGAAAGAGAAGAAAAAATAGGAAGTGTTAGGAAAATAAAAATAAATGGGGGAGGGGAAATTAAAAAAAAAAGCTTTGGGTTTCACTTAGGTGTCTTTCATGTATATAAGTCTATTTTTGAAATGAAATTCTATCCACTTATTTGTAATACCACTCCATTCCCATTTAATCTCATCCACCTATCTCAAAATAAGTCCTTCTTGAATATTCTTTATCTTTCCCAATATTTTTATGATAAATTAATTACTTTAAAAACTCAAAAATAAATGTTTAAAAGAATACTATAAACTTTAAGAATATTATTTTATTAAACCATAAACACATGTTTTTCATAAATCTTTACACTTATCACCATTAAATATTCTCAACTTTGTAAAAGAATCACAATAATAATTATTTAAATGTATTTTAAAATAAAATATTAACTAGATAAATATAATTTACTTATCCTTTTTAGCTGAAATAAATGCTTTAGGGCATTTAAAATAATAAAATTTTAAATATTAATTTGAAGTGTAACATGCATTCTCTTTCTCTTCTCTTTATTTTATTTATCCATAATTTTTATTTATGTTTATTTGTATTACATTGAGGATAATGTAAGATCTAAGTGTGGAGTAATATGTTTTAGATTTCTTTCATGTTTTTATAAAAAAAATTAAAAATAAATTAAAAAGTGTGTCTTCCCTTTTTTATTCTTTTTTTTTGTAATTTTATTTTCTTTCTATTGATTGAGAGTTTACATTTTTTATAAGTAGGAAGTAATTGACCTTCATAGTTTTATAACATAATAGAATGAATGGTCTTACTTTTTGAATTTGGTTAGTGTAATGATGGATTTTGGATTGATAGATTGAATTTTGATAACATTTCTTACCATGTGAGATTTTAAGCCTTTGTTGAAAATTTATAATATTCTTTTTTCTTCTTATGCACGGTGTTCTTCCATGCTATTTATCTATTTAAACTTTTCTTTACTTTTTTATTAAGATTACATTTGCACATACATGCATAAATATGGTAAAAGTATTCTTTGTATGAGCTTAAGCCAAATAGTCAACCTTGAAATTTTATCTTTATTAAGCTCCTTTGAGCCTAATTACTTTTTATTTGTTGTTTAGTGCATTAGCATATTTTCCAATAAAAAATAAGTTTATTTATCTAGCCTTAGAAATTAGTAAAGTGTTTGAAATATTTATGAGATGGATTCTTGAATTACTGTGGGGTAGGTATATTGTAAAGAACCATTAATTTTAACTTCAAGATTTAATTAAAAAATAAAAAAGAATGATGAGAAGAAAAAAATAAATAAAAGAAAAGGAAAAAGTGAAAAAGTGGAAAAAGAAATAATAAGACAAAAGGAAGTGGAAAAAAAGGAAATAAGAAAGAAGTTGAGAAGAATTTGGAATTATAATATAGGCTTTTGCATTGAATTATAATTTTTCATAATTTGCCTATATATTTATGTTTCAAGTGTTATATTAATTTCTCTAGTTTTTACCTTTTTCACATCTTCATTATTTTTCCTTCCCTTTATCTCAAGCCTCATTACAACCTTGAACAATTTTTTTTTTAATAGTAAGGATTAGATTATAAGCAAGCATGTGATAGGAAATTTTCATGGAAAGAATTAGAGAGAAACACTAGCATTAAATACTTAAAAAATGGAGAGTGAATTATGTCAGAGCTTATTAATTTAACTTTTCCTTTTTTAATAAAGTTGCTACATAGATTAATTTTGAGTTTGTCAAGATTATTCATCATGTTGTGTTATATCTGTTGATAGCTTTGGGTATTTCTTGCTTGTGAATTTTGGAATTTATAAGTATTTGGAAAGTAAGTCTTTTATTCTTTAGTATTTCATAGAGTTGCGCTCGTTTGAGGACGTGCAAAGGTTAAGTGTTAGGAAATTTGATATAATACTTCTTGGGGGTTACATATGCATAATTTATTAGAAATGGTCTTATTTTATAATTAGGCTATAAAGTTGCAATGCTAATGGATTATTCAATTAATGTTGAATTTTTATACTATTTCAAATTTCTGACTATAACTTAAGTTATAAAGGCTCGATCTTTGCATTATTAGAAAGGTCAGGGGAAGTTCTAAAACTTTTATATTTCGGTTAAAGTTTAGTTCAGATGTTTGGATGGTTAAATTTGGTTATAAAGATAAAGTTCTATTTTTGTCGTAACTAACCTAATCATGATTTTTAGGCCATATCTGGAACTTCAAGAATCCAATTAAGGTGAAACTAGTACCTAAAGTTAAATAAGACAATAACCTAACAATTTTCATTATTTAGCAAAACTATATCATTTTTTTAGTCAAACTTGGGCTAGAAGTTAGATTACAAAAATTTACCACAATAAGCACTATTAATAGTTTAATTTATAAATTAGGCTATAAGATTTCAATTTATACAAGATATTATTCTTTGTAACCCTAAGAGCTAATCCTAACCAGCCTAATAGATAAAAAACCCTAGCACATTCATTTAAGGGAATTTATGCCTCTAAAGATAGCATCACATAATAGATAACATTTCTCTTTCTTTTTCTTCTTTTGTTCTCTTTTCTTTGGGAGAAGCCATAAAAGGCTAAACCTATATTAGTTTAGGGGAGCTTTATCCTTAATTTAGTTTAATTTTAAGACTTAATCTTCTATTTTTACTTTTAATTTGATTATCCTTTAATTCTCCACCCTTTCAAGTTTGTAATTACTTTGAATGATTGTTAATCTGAATCCACTAGTTGATTGTCTATTTTACTTTATTTCTAGGCAATTAATTATGATTTTAGGTTGTAATTAATTGATGAATAAGTAACAATTAGGATTTAGTGATTTAACATTTGGGTGAATCATTATTTGTGTATTATGATTTAAATTAATAATTCAATGCTAGGTTAGATTGCTAATTTGATTTTAGTCATTCCTTAAATCTTCATGTTATTGTTTAGGTGCTAGGCTTGAACAATAAGGAATTAATCTAGGTGCTAGGCTTAGATTGATAAATTAAGGACCATAAAGATTGCTATTGGGGCAATCCTTTGCTAATGGATCAAATTATAGTAATTTTGTAGGAATTGCCTAGGATAAATCAATTGATTAAGATTTGGAGCATCTTTGATTTCTATTTAGTTTAGTAGTTTTATATAAATCCCCCATTCCTTTTTTTAATTTGTAACTTAAAATTAATCGCTAATTCCTTGAGTTCAACTAGAACTTACATTAACTACTAGTTAGAGTAAGTTTAGTTAATAATTTTAGTGTAAACAACATGTATCAAAATTTTATGCCATTTTTTATGATTAGTTAATTGATTTCAAGTTATTCATCTTTATTTTTGCTAACTATTTATCTTATTTTGTTAGTTTTTATGATTTTCAATCTTTTGAAATGGAATCAAATGTGGAAAAAAAAAAGAGAAGCTCTATTTACCTAAAGATATTAAAGAAATGTGTTTTTTAAGAACAACCTAAATGTTTCTAGATTTGCACTCTCTTTCCTTTCTTTTAATTTTACTTATCTATATTTTTTATATTTATTTGTTTTACATTGAGGATAATATAAGTTTTAAGTGTGGGAAAGACTTTTAGGAATTCTTTATTTTTTAATTTAATGCTTTTAAATTTAAAAATAAAAAATTTAAAAAATCATGTTTTCCTTATGTTTTTAGTCTTTTTTAGTCACTTTCCGTTGAATGAGAATTTGCATTTTTTATGAATGGGAAGCATTTGAACTTGATGGTTTCATAATGTTATATGATAAATTATCTTACTTCTTGAATATGGTTAGTATAATGATGGATTTTTAATTGATAGATTGAATTTTAGTGACATTTCTTATCTTGTGGGATTTTTAGCCTTTGTTGAAAATTTATAGGTGAATGCTATGGTGCTTTTATAATTTCTAGGTTCTAAAACCCTAAGTAGTTAGATCAATAATTTTAAGAAAAAATTATTTTCACTTCTTAGCAAAAAAAATTGTTTTCACTTTCTATTTGGTACATTATAAAAAATAATTAGATAAATATGAATAATATAAGATTAATTAGATAGTATATATAAACTCTTTTATGATGTAATATTTAATTTAATACCATATTAAATAACATATATAATTGTATAATATCATATGATTTGACAACACAATGGAAAAGTGTATACATATACATATATATAATATTAAAATATATTATGATTGAATTAATTTTATTTATTAGCAAATTTATTTTAAAAGAAAATTTTGAAAAAAAGAACTCTTCAATTTTGGAGTAGTCAAATTTTTTTTCATTAACTCTAAAAACTTGGACTTAATAAATATATAAAAATTTGTCATTATATATTAATACTCATTATTCATTTAATTAATCATTTTAGTTAATTATAAGTTTATTTAGGAACTTTTTAACAAGAATTACAACATTATTACATATTAATTTACTAAATTTTTTTCTAAATAATTTCTCTAATTTTCATATATCTAATTAAAATTTTATACAATTGAATTCTCATTACATATATAATGTAGAAAATTTTCATTTCTATTCCTCAGATAGTATATTACAAGTTTGTAATAGTAGCCTATGACAAATAGATCTTGCCATTCAATTAGGTAAGCCAATAGAATGGAAAACCTTGCATCTGCCACTTTAATGCCAAATGGGGTTCAAAATTAGGGCAGCAATGCAATATGGCTTTATAAAAATTACATGCTAGCTTATTAATATTCCCAACTGGTACCATTATAATCAACATTCATAATTCATTCATATAAATCTCAATGGGGAACAAATAGTCATTTCACCCACCCCTAATTTTACTCATGGCACTTTAGAATTCACTAAATTTATGATATTCCCTTTCTTTTTTTATTCTTTTTGAGATTACATTTACATATACATGTACAAATATGATAAAAACATTCCTTGTATGAGCTAGTGCCAAATAGCTAACTTGAAATTTTATCCTAGTTGAGGCCTTTTGAACCTAATTGCCTTTCATTTATTATTTAGCTCATTAACATATTTTCTAATAAAAAATAAGTGTCTTTACCTAATCTTAGTAATTAGTAAAACATTTGAAATCTTTGTGAGATGAATTTTTAAATAAATGTAAGAGTGTGTATATATGTTGTAAAAAATATTAACTTCAATTTCAAGATTTGATTTTAAAAAAATGGAAAAAATGAAAAAGAATGATGAAAAGGAAAAAAAGATAAAAAAAAAGAGAATAGAAGAGAAAAAAGTGAAAAAGCAAAAAAAAAAGTAGAAAGAAGTGAGAAAGAATGGAAAAAAGAAAGAAATTAATAAGTGTTTTGAATTATAATTTGGGTTGTTTTATTAAGTTGTAATTTGTCATAATTTGTTTATATGATTATATTTTAATTTCTTTGATTTGTACCTTTTTCACATCTTCATTATTTTTCCTTCCTTTTCTCCTAAGCCTCATCATAACTTTAAATAAAGCCTTTTCGATTATTATATGCATGTTTTTTAAGTGATGGAGATTAAATGATAAGCAGGCATATGATAGGGCATTTTCATGGAAAGAATTTAAGGAAAACACTAGCCTTAAACACTTGAAAGATAAAGAGTGAATTATGTGAGAGTCTACTAATTTGACCTATCATTTTTAATGATGTTATTAAGATGATTAATTTTGATTTTGTTGAGATTATTTATCATGATATGTTATGTCTTTTGATGGCTTTGGTTATTTCTTGTTTGTGAATTTTAGGATTTTTAACTCTTTAGAAAGTAAGTCTTTTATTCTTTAGACTCTTATAAAGTTGTGTTTGCTCAAGGACATATAAAGGTTAAGTTTGGGGTAATTTGATATGCAAGATATTATTAAAATTATTTCCTCATACTATGCTTAATTGAATAGAATTAGTCTTATTTTATGATTGGGTCATGAATTTGCAATGCTAATTGATTATTCAATTATTTTTAGATTTTTACATTATTTTAGATTTTTTAATATAACTTGAGTTCTAGAGGTCTAAATTAGATGATTTTTATGCCTTTGCAAATAAAAAAGGAAGCTATAAAACTTTTATGTTTTAGACAAAACCTAGTTCAAACATATAGAGGGTTAAATTTAGTCTTGAAGATGAAGCTCTATTTTTGTACCAATAGACCTAGTCACGATTTTTAAACTATATCTAGAACTCTAGGAGTCCAATTGAAGTGAAATTAGTGCACAAAGTTAGATAAGACCTAACTCAATAACTTTAATGTTTAGGATTTAGCAAAACTGTACCATTTTGATGACTAGACTTATGTTATATGCTGACTTACAAAAGTTTACTATAGTAAACACTATTTGTAATTTAATTTATAAACTAGGCTATGGGCTTGCAATTCTTGCAAGGCCTTATTTTTTATAACCTTAAGAGCCACTTTAACTAGCCTAATAGATAAAAAAGCCTAACATATTCAGATTTAAGGGAATTTGTGCCTCCAAAGACAATACCACATACTAGATAACATTTCTCCTTCCTCTTTGTTCCCCTTTTTTTAGACGATTCCATGAGAGGATGAAACTATATCAGTTTAAAGGACTTTCATCCTTAATTTAGTTTATTTTAAGACTTAATGTTATACTTTTACTTCTGATTTGATTATCCTTTATTTCTCTACTCTTAAGTTTATAATTACTTTAGATAATTATTAATTTGGATCTATTAATTGATTATGCTTTGTGACTTATCTTTTGGTAATTAATTATGATGTTAAGTTATAATAAATTAATGAATGAGTAGTAATTAAGCTTGGTGATTTAACATTTAAGTTAAAAGAATTAGGATCTAAATTAATGATTCAATGCTTGGTTGGATTGTTAATTCAATTTTAACCATACCCTAAATCTTAATGCTATTTTTTAGGCGTTGAGAGGAATTAATCTACGTAGTAGGCTGAGGTTGATTAATTAAGGAACATAAGGATTGCTATTAGAGTAATCTTTGGCTAGTTGATCAAATTAGCATAATTCTATGGTTGTTTAAGATAAATTAACCGATTAAGGTTTTAAACATCTTTTGAATTGAAGCTTTTGTTATTGTAGATTTTCTCTCATTTAATAATTTTGATTTCTATTTAATTTAATAGTTTTATATAAATCCCCTTTTTCTGTTTATAATTTGCATTCTAAAATTGATCCACAATCCCTTGGATTCGACCTAGATTCTGAAAGCCTTGGTAACCTACACCCAAAAGGGGATGGATTGGGTGTTTTTAAAATTTTTCTTATTTTTGAGATTCTCTTTGAAAACCCTTTGATTTTAGGAAGCCATAAGAATGACTTTGATTTAAACACTTCCAAGAAAGTTTTATGAATATGTTTGCACTCAAGATATGACAATTGAAAGAATTAGTACAAATTTATTTATTCAACTATGTACTAACAAATTATCAAAAGATAAACACAGGGTTATTTAATCAAGAGATTGGCATATAATATATGATAATTCAATACACTTATGTGAAACAACTCATTCAATTATGCATAGATAAAATTCAAGAAGCTAATACATAAATTAATTTTCCTTTCAACTATTTAATCTTAAACCAATAAGATCAATATTGAAGCACAATTTATTTAACAATTTCATTAACTATGCATAGACAAAATAACAAAAAGCCATTGCATAGATGGATTCCTCTTTCAATTATTTAATCATGCAAGCATTAAGATCAATATTGAAGGATTTCCCTTTCAATCATTCAATTGTCAAAGCAATAACAATAGCAATATAGCACAATATGTCTAACAAATAACAATAGCAAAATAAAGTATATATAGTAGGAAAAATGGAGTAATGTTGCAGAAACAATAAAGAGATAGGGTAGAGAAATTAAGAACAAAAATTTATAGTGGTTCCTCTTTTGGATATCCTTATCAAGGTGTACATTCACTCTCCAAGTTTGTGTATCAATCCATTATCCTTTCAAGTTTCAATTAGCACTTGAAGAAGCCTTATAATTCCTTGCTCTTCCTTGGGCAAATTTACTCGTTATAAGGGATTCTCACCTTTTCAATGATTCTCTAAGGGATACCTTACCTTTTTATAGTTTTAAAGTGATACAAGATGGATATCAACTTAAATAAACTCTCTTGAAGAGTGGATAAAATAAATGAAGCACTAAGAATAGAGAAATTTCAAATGTAGAACTCAAATCATGATTTTGATGAAAGAATAAGTAAAATGATGTTAAGAAATGAAGTTCAAGCTTTCTCTAGATTATATTTAGCATTTCTTAGCTTATATAGGAAGCTTATGGAGTATTATAGCCGTTTAGGATTGTTAGGAATGAAAACTAGCCATTACTAGCTATTATTCATGCACCAGAATAGTTAAAATTGATTGGTGAATTGATTCAAGATGCCTAGGATGCTCTTTGGATGTCCTAAATTGATTCATGAATTAATTCACATAGATAGAATTGCAGACTCAAATTTAAAGAGTTATAACTTCTTCATTTTAAATCTATTTTGAGAAAATAACCTATCTTTGGAAATATATTTGAGTCTACTTTCAAATGGGACTAGTTTTATACACATATATAATGTAATTTTTAATATGTTTAAAAAATAAGCAAAGGTTAGAAATAGTGAATCTGTGAAATTTTAATTTTAAGACTTAAATTGTAAAAATCATAACTCTTTTATATCTTTGTCATTTTAAGCAAATAACCAGTGCATGAAAATCTATTTGAGTCTATTTTCATATAAAAATAATTTCATGCTCATATCCTTTGTAGTTTTTGAGATACAATTAAAGTAATGAGCAAAGATTAGAAAAGATTAGGTTGCAGAAAATTGATTTCTAGACTCAACTTGAAAAAATCATATCTCTTTCATATATTAATCATTTTAAGCAAATAATATGTATATGGAAAGGTATTTTTGTCTATTTTCATGTGAAAGAGGTTTGATAATCAAACAACAAGTATTTTAGGATTAAAAAAGTAACCAAAAGTCAAAATTGAAAAAATTAAAACCTGATATCTTATTAGTTTTTGAAATTTACTCATAGGCTATCTTATAAAAATATTATTGTGGGCTATATTTTTAAAATATTTTAATCAAGTTAAGATTTTGAAAACATGTTTGAGTTCTATATCATAAAAAAATATTTATTTTACAAGGAAGTCTAAGCTTAAAAATGAAAAACTATACCAATAAAGTTCCTTGGCTTTTCTTGATGCTTCCAAGCTTTAATCTTCTTATTTTTTAGTGATTGGATCACATCTTCTTTCTTATATTTCTTCATTGATCTTGCCTTAAGTATAATATGATCTTCCATGTCTTTGCTTCAATGCTAACTCCCATCTTACTTTTTAGACTTTCCTATATTAAAGTTCATAAACTTTGCAAACTATGTATATAGTTAGTCCAATATAATATGTCAAGATATTAATATGTGATATTCATTTATATAAAAAATTAGCATAAAAATATATATAACTTTTATATCATGTATCTTCACCAATTATATACTTAATCATACTTACATAAGATATAATTCTTTTAACACATAATCAAGCATTGCTATTGTAACCATAATATAGCATGTCTATTGATAATTTGATAACATTTTTGTATAAATACATGCAATTCTATTATAACATTCATTTGTCATCATGCATATACAAGAACAAGCATAATCACCATATCGTATATATATCAACCATAATATAGTATATCTATTAACATATATCACTTTAGCATAAGACATACAATGCTATTGTAACAACCTATTTGTCATCATCAAAACTTATTATATAAAACTTAAGGTTAAGAGATTCACCCTTACTTCTAGTTAGAATACGTTTAGTTAATAGTCTTGGTGCAAGTGAAGCATATATCATATCACAAAGCCATATCACATTTCAAGTAATAAGTAAGAGATAAATATATACATTCACCTTATGACTCCTAGATTAACCTTAAACTCTACTAACTTTTCTATCCTTATTCCTTCTAGGCCAATCTTATACTCTACCTACCTACACCGAGAATTAAGTGTTAGGTAGTCTCCTATCATCATTCTCATATATAATGAAGATAACCTTGACATTATAGTTATTTAGTGAAGACAATCACACATAAGCTTTCTATATTAATTCATGCTTCGTAGCTTCTAATACTATGGCCATTCAATGAAGACAAGCATTCACGGGCTCCTAAGTATTTCACAATTCAATTCTTTCTCATATCATATCTCAATTTGTAGCTAACTTAGTTTCATAACAATATCATACCTTAATTCATGGCTACATATCACATTTTATTGCATAATTGTATAAATAATATCAAATACATTGTTTACTATATGTCACATTAGGACTAAGTCTCATTTACTTTCATAAATCATATAGCAAAATCTTATTCTGAACATAATTCATGATATAATAGCCTTATATATGCTTAAAAGAGCTAAAATCTTTCTTAATATGTTCATACATCAATCTTAAGGTTGAATAAACATTAAAAGATCAATTTTTTATTGGTTACAATAATAAAACACAAAATAAAGTTAAAGAATCACTTTTAAAAGGATTCACGATGCATTATTCAAATCTAAAAAAGGAGAATTAGTTCTGGAATCGATTCATAATTAAAATTTCAATTTTAGAAAGGAGAACAATGCATACTTGAATCACATTTTTGAAAGCAAGAGAATTAATTGTGGGATCGATTCATATTGTCCAGATTCATTTTTAGACAAGTAGAATCAATTCTACAATCGATTTATACATGAATATGTTCATTTTTTATGAAAATTTCACTATTTATGTAACATTAAATACCTTCCTAATGCATTTGTTACTCACCTACTCATCATTCGTTCAGAAATACACAACTAACATTCTATACCAACTTTCTTCAACATTGAATTCATACTAAACTTTATAAATTAACATATTTCAAATAAAATTATATATAACACAATATTTTGATAAAATAATGAAATTCTAACAAATTGATGAATTTAAGTTAGAATATTCACTCGCCTAGCATGGAAAAGATTATTACGAAGTTAGGTCGAAGGCTTTTTAATCCTAGTTATCTAGCGGATAAAGTACATGGCATAGTCCATTTTAGGGATTGACAACTTACCATACCCATTCAGTGACTTTGGCATTGGACGTTCCCAAAATAGGTACTAATTCTTGTGCTAGGGTTTCAAACTTCTTTATAAATCAATACTCATCAAATTTCTTTCAATTCAAGAGGAAATAAGAACAATTCATAGTAAAAAGGATATTTTTACCTAAGTTAAAAAAAGAATTTAAGGATGAATCCTACTTGCTTAGCTCTAATTGATGAAAGGAAGAGGAATAAGTTATGAGAGAGTTATTAGAAGTTAGGAAATTTAGGGAAAATGAATAGGAATGAAAAGGGTTAGCTTATTTTTAGCCAATAATGGCTAGGATTATTTTTGGAAACTTTCCCTTAAATCTCTTTCATACTCATATATTCACTTATAAAAATTTAAAACTTTATACTTTATGATTCTATTTAATTTTCCTTATCCAATTCTCATAGAATTCACATTCTTATATTCATTAAATTATCAACTTTATTTTATTTCATAATTTATATTCAAAATTTATGATTTAATGGAATTTATTGATCATCATAATTATTTCTCTTCTCAAAATAAATTTTAATTTATTATATTTTAAAGAAGGTGTAACACTTTGTTAGCTAAACTAAGATACCAAAGAATTACTCAAGAAATACAAATTAGCTGATGTTAAATCATATAAAACCTTAATGAGTATATCCATAAAACTAAACTTGAATAAAGGAGGGTTTGATTTTCAAAATTTAATTTAAAAGGTAAAATTCTAGGTATAATTATGTTTGAATTCAAAAGGAATAAGTTTGGACTAAGTTTAATAGAAAATTCTAAGTATTGAGAAAATTTTGAAGAGTGTGAAGTACTATACCTTGTATTTTTGGTTTTAAAAGCACAAAGCACTTCATAAAGTAAAATTGGAATTATTTTAAAAATTTTTAATTATGCTTGAAAAGGTTTAAACTTTGTTTGAAAGTAATTTAGTTAATTTTTGAAAATGATTTGAAATTGTTTTAAAGTAAAATTGTAATTGTAAAGTAGAAGAAACACTTCACAAAGTGCTTTGGCATCTTCAGGATGGTTTAAGAAGCACTTAGTGAACCCTATTTTATAATTTCAAAATGCCCTTATAGAAGTGCTTTGTGAAGCACTTTGCTTATTACAATGGGTTCGCTAATGCAAGACGAAGTGCTTCATGAAGGACTTCACCCCCTGAAAATTTGAAAATTTCTAACACACAAATCACTTTGTGAAGTGATTCTCCACATGTCAACACATTTATAATGGCTTTTTAATGTGTCTAATAAGCATTTAAGTGTTTTGACTCTTATATAAGCAACAAGGATTTTAAACATAAGAAAAGGCATTTGCTATTATTTTGACAGTAGTTTCTTATATTTTTGCTCCCCAGTGATTAAAATCCTTTGAACCCTTTAGATTCAAATTCCTTTTTTTAGATCTTTATTGTGTAATCAATTCTTGATAGTTTGTGAGACACTTTTTCATTGTATTTAAAGTGAGTTATCCTTAGGTTTTTCAATAGCTAAACATCATTTAGATAGAGTGCGCTTTAAGTGAGAAAACTCAAAGGAATTTACTTGTAATCAAGAATAACATTATAAGAGGTTTCTTCAAGTGCTTGGATTAAACTTGAAGAGAAAGGATTAGTAAAATCCAATCAAGTATACTTGATAGTGGATAAAATCTTTAGAGTGTTATATCTTTAAGATTGAAGCACTATAAATTATTGCATTTAATCTTATTAACTCTATCTTTTTTAATTTTTTGTATAATTTTCTAATATATGCATTGTGGTGTGTTGAATTACTTAACTTACTTGCTTAGATATTGATTGCTCTTAAGGTTAATTGTCCGTCTATTCTTTCCAAGTTTTAATAAACTTGAATTTGATTTTAAAAAAGATGTTTAAATTTCTAAAACTTGATTCATGACTCTTTTGGTGGAATCCTTAGCTATAGTACCAATAACACAAATATTGGCTTAATAATATAGAAAAGATATGAATATGGTGGAAACATCCCAAGTGAAGCCATGCTTTATCTTAAATATATGAAACTTATTTTGTAAATTATTAATTTAGCCTATTAGTTTGTATAAATTTAAAGTTTAGGTTTACCTTAACATATTAAAAATGCGACGTATTAGCCCCCTAAATAGGCCTTGAAATAAATTAATAGCTAAAGGGCTTCAAGGTAAAAAAAAAAGGCTAAAATCTAATAAAATTAAACTTATACCTACAATTATATGCATTAAAATGTTATTTGATATTATATATATTTTTATAAATGTATCAGTTATATATTATATTATATTTTATAAATACATTAATTACTAAATAAGTTGGCCTGATAAGTCCAAAAAAAAGATTAACTTGTTTATCTAAATAGGCCTATTATTACCTTAAGTTTGACTTATTTAGATAATTATATTAGATTATGTTAAGTAAAAAATAAGTTAGGTTATAGGCATTGATAGGCCATTTAACTATTTCCACCCCTAGTTATGAGTGAAATACTTTATTCTTATAACTAACCTTATAACATTTGAGGATTTGTGTTCAAGTCTTTGATAAGGTAGACGATTAGAAGGAGTGATAAACACTAGTTAGCTCTACTTTCATTTAAAAAAAAACTTTTACAATTTTTAATTTTTAGTACTTAGAGTTTATTCATTGAATGACTTAGATAAATTTTTTTTAATATATTTATAATATTATTTAGTTAGTTAGTGGTAGCTTTATTAATCTTAGCTCCTATTTCTCCCTACGCAAATTATCCATTGGTTAATGAAAAATCAATGATAATGAAATTTCAACCCAATTTTGCATAAACTTGATAATAAAAATATTATTTTTTGACACATAAATTTATAAAAATTTTATTGGGAACCTTTTTTTAGATAAAATAAAAGGATTTAAACTAAAAAAAAACTAATTTGAAAAAAGATATTTACAAATTAGGTCTTAAGGCCTCATCAACAAAAAAACATGTTAAAAAGTTAAGTTAGAGTTTTAAGAAAAACATGAGTGCTTGGATGAATGGAAAGGCTATAATTTGATAGTTAGTCCATACAAGTAATTTTCTTTATAGGTATGTAATACTTCCATTTCTCAATTTAAAAACAATAAGAAATTTATGATCACCTGAACAAGATGATAACATGTACCTTCTTATTTTAATGAAACTTGAATAAAAGATTTAGATTCACATTCCAATTAGATATTTTTGTAAACTAAGTCCAAAGTAACTTGTAGGCCACAAATAACACTCTAACATTTAGCTTGAAGAATATAACAAACTTTAAAGGGTTTAGCATATCCATAAAGCAAATTCCTATAATCATTTTTAAGAAGAGCATTTTACAAGCCCTATCCTAATTAATTTTAATCCAATTTACTATGAAGGGCACCAATAGGCTTCCAAAGATCCAATAACTTTATTACTTACCTCATAGGAGTCTTCTAAACTATCAATTACCTTTTTAACATAGGTTGATATAGTACTAGTTAGATTTATTGACCTAACATTTTTGGTTGAATGCATAATGTTGTTCCTCCAAAACCAAAGAACACAACAACTAATTCCTTAGGCAACATGCAACAACATAGAGAAAGAAGAACTTAGATCATTGTTAAGATTAACCTTAATCCATTTTGGAAAATCAAAAACACAAAACTCTATGATATATATAAGAGAAATTAAAGAGCATTAAATCAAATTAGCATGATAACAATCATAAAGGACCTGTAAAGTAGGCTTATCTTCAATCTGGTTACAAGATTTTGAACCCTAACTTTACCTTACAGTTAAAATATTAGTTAATAATTTCTTATGGAAAATTTATAACAAAATTAAACAAATTTTTTAAGTAACTTAAAGCTTTCAAATTAATTACTATCATTTATTAGAAACTCCCCAACAATTCTTCATTAAATAGCATATACGCCTTTAACACTAAAAGAACCTATATAATTATTTTTCTAAATAAGATGGTTTTGACTAGAAAGAGCTTTTAAGAGGTAGATAGATTAAATCATAGAGATAATATTGGAAGGAACAATTTAAGATAACAAAGATTAACTGTAGATTTTGTTGTCAACTACAAATTTATGAACATAGGCATTTAATTCATCCTTATTAATAGGAATTAAAGCTTAATAGATAAGGGGTTTCTCCATATCATATTATTAACAGTAACATCATTCTAGTATCCTTCTAAAAATTTGAATTTATATTAGGATTACCAATTTCCAAATGTTATACTCTTTAAGAACCATACTTACCTCTCAACATAACAACCCATAATCTACTCACACAAAAAGTTAAACAGTACCAATTTACCAATTAAATTTTCATAGAGGACTCATTATAGCCCTAAATGAAATATCAATGAATTACTTCAATAGCCACGCAAATACTCTTAAGAAGTTTTCTACTTGCATATCATAAATACGAATAGAAAAAAAGAATTAATTGAATTAAATATAGTTACTTTACTTGCCATAGATAAGTAGTTGTTTAGCCATTTAGTGACTAGATCAATACTTAAATATTTGCCTAAATTTAAAGTCAAAGCCAGTCCACAAGATATTAAAATGTCTAAAAAAATGTTCTCAAATCTAAATTGGTCATTGATTTGGCAAGGTGAGCGGGTGAAGATCAAACTAGTTGAATTGGTTAATATATTTTTTATATGTATAAATTATAATATTATATATTTTCATAGAAAGATTAAATTAATTTAACTTTTATAAATATATCTATAAAATAAAATAATAAACATTAATCTTACTATAATTACAAATATCTATCATAATTTTAATATTATTTTATAATATTAAATTATATTTCATTTCAATCTAATGAAAATTTTAAATTAAACATTAGCTAATAAGAATAGTTTAATTATATAATATATAATATAAGTATATACTTATATATTATTTATAAAAATTCTAGATGAAGTGAAATATGGAAAATAGAAAATTATATACATTACATATAATGTTTGTCATTATAATAACAAATAAGATGCTAGTTTGAGTGGTAACAAATTGCAAGTTGGCCTCAAGGACTCTTAGTCAAGACTTCTAGAGTGTAAGTTTATTTTTTATAATTGAAAATGCTATTAACACTAATTTAGTAGGTTTATTGAACAAAAATTAATGAATTGGTTTGATTGATTATATGAACTTATGGTAAAATTTAAATTGAATTAAGGTCCAATTCTTGGTTGAACTAGCCAATATGGTCTAGGTTTTAAAACAATGATCTAAAACTAGTTATTTTAGTAAGTTTATCTAGAAAAAATCAATGAACTAGTCTAATCGATTGCTTGAATTCATGGTAAAGCCCAAATTGAACTAGGCTCTAGTTCTCAATTGAACCGACTAATCCGGTCCAAATTTTAAAACACTAGTCTAAAACTAGTTATTGATCCACATTTTTAGAGATTTTTTTAAATATGAGTTTATTTACTTCTAAGCAAAAACATGGCAAGTAAGACATTTATTTATATAATAGATCTAAGTAATTGAGGCTTTAACAAACAACATCAAATCATAAGCAAATATTAAGTGAGAAATCAAAGGGTCATTTCTTCCACCTTTAATAGGTTTTCAAGCCATAGCTTGCACCTCTCCTAAAAAAGAAACATTAATAAAATAATTTGTTTAAATGAAAAATATCTTTCATTAGAATGATTTTATATATTTGTTTTTATAGTTTAAAATAATAAGTTAATAGAAATTTTCTGTCTATCTTATATTACATTAAAGGGTTTGGTGACAAATAACACTATAACTTTAGAGAAGAAGTTATTTCTCCTTACTATCATGTCATACCATGCATTATTTTGTTATCTACAAGATATACAAGTGATATGAAAGTATTTATTGTATACCAATATTAAGTTTGAGCCAAATCAAATTTGTTATTAAGTAGTATTAGTTTCTTATTGTGAGTTATATTCCTATCTAAATTAGATTTTTGTGTTAGAATAAGATTATAAGTATTGTGTTAAGTACAAGTTTAAGGTATGAATGAGATAATATTGAGAGTTCCTATGAGGTTATATAGGAACCTTTATAGAGGTTTAACAAAGATCTAGGATAAAGGTTAAGAAGATCTAAAACTATAATTGAGAGCTTTCACACATTATCTTATAATATTGATTTATATAGTCAATATTTTCTCATTTGTAGTTTTTTTCCCTTAGAGTTTGACATTTTTACATGTTAAATTGTTTATATATTATTACAATGATATAATTATCTTGACTATCTAATGCTTAAGTGTTTAGAGAAAAGATATTTTTCCTAACAAGTAGATAAAATTTTTGTATGAAAAATGTATTCTAACAAAATAAATGAAAGATTAATTAAAAAGTCATTATATTGTTGAATAAAGATAATATTTTCTTAATGATCTTGTTACATTAATTAGGTTGTGAAATAGTAAAAATTATTATGGTAGCACTAATATTTTTAATTTTAACATTATTATTCCCATATTTTCTACAAATAAATAACTTAGAAAGCCAACAAAAAATCAATGGTATAAGGGAGAAAATCCTTTTATATCACATATAAAGCTATCCTGACAATAAGAGGATAAAAAAAATAAAAAAGTTTGAAGAGGTTTGTAAACATCAAAGAGTAAGCTAAATTAACAGACTATTAGCAACTCAATTTGTCTCCATAAAGTAATGAGAGATTATGGTGTTCTAGTCATATAACATAAGTAGCTGGATGAATGAAACTAGAGCCATGCAAGGATGAGAATGATTGTAATCCTTTTGAACCAAATTATTGTTGTAATAATCAAAAGGTGAAGTGGTTATAAGTTTAAGGTATGCATTCTCCCTATCCTTAAGGATTATTTCTAACTCTTTATGTGGAGTTGTATGCGGTAACCCTCCAATAAATTATTTTTCTTCAGTGATATGAACAAGACAAGGGACATGTATAATAGATAATATTAAATCCAACAAATAATGATTAAGAAAAAATAGCAAAATACGGAAAATAAGAATGTAGAATGATTATTATTATATAAAATGATTTTAAATAAGGCTAATTTATGAGGCAAAGTATGGTTACTTATAGTGTTGGAAATATAACCAATAGGAATATTGCCATTGGAATATAAACTTTTATAACCATTGAAAATATGACTATTAAGAATATAGTTATTGGGATATGACTATTTATAACCATTAGGAATATTATCACTACTTAGATACCTTTTCAAATATTATTTAACAATTTTTATAATAATCAACTATCAATTTAGCTAACTTCATACTAGAAAATTTGTTAAATTAGAAGTTTTCATGACAACATAAAAGAGAATTATAATTGAGCTTGAATTCTATTAATTATTGTAACCAATATGCATTAAAACTGTGGTTAAATCCTATTAATTATTGTAACCACTACTTATTAAATATATTAAATTCCTTATTTATTTACTAAATAATCATGATCATAATTGTGTAACTCTTACATTAAGGTTATATTAAGATGGATTGATGCTCATTAAGTAATGTTAGTACGTAGTGTTCATATTTCTCTTATGGAAGAAATGAGTAACTTTACCACTTGAAAGGTCACTTGAAATAATGGAATGTAATTTTTTAATTAATCAAGGAAGTTGAAGAACCATAACTCTTTAATGGTTTGAATAATTTGGAGCTCTATATAAAGGTTCCTTGTTCCTTCACCCCACTCACCATTACCTATGAGTATAACAAGTTGAAAATAAGTTAGATTTGAAAGGTTCCCATTATCTAATATTAACATTAGAGTAATAAGGAGAGTAAGGAAAGGGAAGATCAAAGTGTTAATTTTGTTTTGATATTTTATTCTACTTAACATGCTTTTAAGTTTTGTGCGATGTCTCTATTTATGACTTAAGGCATATCTTTTCAATTTATGAGGTTGTTTGATAGTTTTTGAAGATGAAATGTTAAGATATTTGTGTAATCTTATACATAATTGTTATAAATGTTAATTGTATTCTTGAATTATGGCATGCCTAATATCCATATATTTTCAAATTTTCTTAACACTTGGTATTAAAGTAAGGTTTTTGGCTTATGCTTATAATTCCATCAAAATTTACTTGTACACTAATATGGCTACTATTAGTCCATTTAGTTTTACAAAAGTGATCTAAATCATATTATTTCTGCAAAAATTATGGAAGTAATTTTATACCTTTTATAAAATCTTCTTTGTATAACATGTTAGAAATATATTGTAGATTGATTTGGCTTTCACCAAAGTGATCAAAATTACACAATATTATAAAAAAATTATTTCACAAATTATTGAGATTATCATTATAGAAATAATTTTAAGCCCAAATGTGGTTTTAATTTTATGCACATATAAATTTCAGTTGTAATATACTTAAAGGTATTTAACATTTCATATAAATGGTGTTATAAGTTAATTAAAGAAATATACCTTTTGAATTTGCGTAGTATTTTAAATTTTATTGGTTCCTTTTATTTTCAATGAAGTAGATTAATTCATGTGACATTATAGAATTGTTTGATTACATAAATAATAAAAGTTGTGTCTATTAAAATAATTTCATATCCAAATGTATAACTATTTTAATAGTACGTTATAGAAATTCAAGTTATTTTATATCTAAATGTATAGAACATTGTAGATGGTGCTAAAAGTGAATAAATGTTATCATTTTTTAATTAAATTTACTATTTGTCATATATAATACCTAATTTTCACCCAACTAAATCAAATTATATGATATTATAAAGTTAGTTGATTACACAAATAAAAAATTTCATAATTATTAAATAATTCATATCCAAAGATATGATTATTTTCATAGTCATGTTATAAACATTTACGTTGTTATATATCCAAAAATTACAATATTCAAGAAGGTTTTAAAAGTGAATAAAAGTATTCTCTATTTAAAGTGAATAAAAGGCCATCACTTTAGATTAATTGTATTCCATCTTATATCTAACCCAAAGGATAGATATGATGAAGTGTTAAATTGTTTTTAGAATTGTCATATAAGTTTTTTTATATATGCAAGTTTTATGAAAATTATAACTCTAGTTTCACTTGTTAAGCATATGTCTAACGTTCCTAAATTAAGTAGTTTCAATTTTATGAAAGGAAATTTTTCTTAATTTATAACTTCCTGAATCATTGATTATATTTCATTGCATGAATTTGTGAACAATTACAAAGAGAAAATTATAAGAACCATACATATAAAACTTAAAAGAATGTATGGTAATAACCTGAATCATTTATGAAATCCATATGGCTTTGCAAAATAGGTTGCCTTTTGTTCCTAGAGATTGAATCAAAATCACTAATTTCTTGAACAATTTAATGCCAGAATTCCTCTATGAAAATAATCAAATACAAAAATATGAAAAGGAATCACTCTTTTTGTAAAACCTACACTTGCACACTTTCTTTCAATTTTGATGGGAGGAATCCTAATTTGTGTAGGGCTAGAAAGGTAGGGATCTTGTAATATAATAATTAACTCAGGTTATAAATCCTACCTATTATAGAACCTATACTCAATTTTAGTGTTTTACCACATTTGGGCTTAAGTACTAAATTAAACCCTTAACCAAAATACCACTTAATTAGGCTTTTAAATTTGTATTGGCATTAATAACTATAATTTATAAATTATGTAAGGTCCAAAATTTAAAATTCTAATAATCTTCCATTTAGACATATACAATTTTTAAATAGTAGCCATTTTAATATTAATGCTAATACATCAAATGGTTTTATTATACCTTATAGTCTAATTGAGATCATAAGTATCCAACAATACCAGATATTATATTTGAAATGATATTAAAATTAATCAATTTGAATGCCTACACTTTATTATCCAAAATAATTAATATTTGATAGGGATATTAGTTCACATGACTTTAATGTCACTATATGTAAATCTCTATACTATCGGTCCTAGCATTTGGTCAAGATGCTCAATGAGAATCAATATTCTTAACACAGTAATGAAATAAGATATAAATATCTATAATCACATGCCATAACCCAGAATGTGCACAAAATGTATGGAGACTCCACAAATATTTCATTTTAAACATATGTTAAGATAACAATGAACTCACATTATCAAAACTCCCACTAATTTAAAACATCAAAAAGTTTAGACAAATTATTTTTATTTACATGATTATAATTTATTTCAACTTCTAAGCCTTTGATTAGTGGATTTGTAAGTATATAATCTATGGAAAATTGCAAGTAATATGCTCTTCTTTTTTCCACAAATCAGTATTTTGCATTAAAGTCCTTCAAATAGGTAAAAACTTTATTTCTTTGGAAAAAGATGATGTTAGTAATGTTATCAAAACAAATTTAACCAAACAACTTCACAAGTATGTTCATATCACACAACATGACATGCCTCTATAATAGAGGTTAATGTAAATGACTGCTTAATGTTTTCCATAACATAGTTCTTCCAAACATGTGTCTAGATACAAATTCATGATTACCTAGATAACTAATGAAATGAGTCTCAGTAGTTTATATTTATGAAATCTCTTGTAGGTCAGTATGTAATCATTTGTTCCATCTAGGTAACTCATCAGTAGTTGTGCAATACTTTAACCTAAAAACATATCAGGCTACCTATGATTGATGTATATGGAACATTCCTTATTATTTCCTTTCTTTATCACTTTTAAAACATTGAGCCTTTAAGAAAATCTCATCCTTTTAAATTAATAAACAAACATGAGAGCATACTTATTTGTTATTTTTCATACAATTATTGAAACATGCCAAGTACCCTTAGGACCTATTATAAAAAGCCTTAATACTTAAATGGGGAGGTATTCTTAGGTTTTTCATTTTAATTATTTTGTCTAAATCAACATGTTCATTTTATCTTTGATTAGGAAAATGTCATCATCATGCAAAACTAGAATTATCAAGGTGCTTTTACTCATCATCATGCACTAGTTTATGTTACTCTCCTTGAATATGAAAGAAATTGCAATCTCATTAAAATTAAGATACAATCACTTAGACATACCTCTTTATTTTCCATATAAAAGGTTCTTTATCATCCTTTCAAAAGCTATTTGGTTGCTTTTATATTATTTTTAATAAGTTATCATTTAGAAAGGCTACTTTAATTTTTGAAAGATGTAGCTTCTACTAGAATGAGCTACCTATATCAATAATTTCGAGTAAATTTTAAAATGTTATTAGCAAGAAAGCTTCTTTATAGTCTATGCCTCCCTTTTAAATGTAATCCTTTGACTATTAAGTTAATCTTGAATCCTTAGTTTTGTTTGAGCATCTTTTCTAAACTTTAATTTTCATTTTGTTTTCTAATTAGCTTACTATTCACAAGTAGTTTAACTTAATCCTATACAATAAGATTAACTTATATTCCATCACTATAATCCATTTTGAACAATCACTTTAAACTATATAAGTTCTCAAGAGAATTTTATAATTCTTTTGCTCTACTAGTTGCATTAAATTGGACTATAGGATGGTAAAAATTAATTTGTCAATTTATACTCCTAGTGGAGTCAACACACTTTGATTTTGACTTCTACCTTCTACAATATCTTATAACTCACACTATCCAAAGCATCTTCTATAAGGATAGTTACTTAATAACCTAGAAATGGTTTTAAGGTGGATTTTCCAAAACTTTAATTAAAAATAATACAATCTATTAAAATGATGTGCCAAAACAAATATATATTTATCATAAATCAAAATGAACTTTATCCATGAAAATATTCATTAAAATAAGACATAATAACTAAAAACAATTTCACTTAATGAAAAACACAAAATTTAGTGTTTTTAGTACAAAGTAAATCATAAATTTAAATAATCATCTCTAGCTTTAAGGCACTTCATTGATTTTTTTTTTATTTTGTAGTTTCCTCAAATTTCTTGAAATCTTTCTTTTTCTTCTATACCCATCTCTTATACTTGAAGTACCCTAACTTCTTATAGCCACACTTCTTGTAGAATTTATAGTTTCCTTTAAATTATGATTTATTGAGCTTAAGGTGGTCATCTTTCTTTTGATCCTTTTTCCTATCATGTAGGGATGACAAAAAAAAATGGATCTTGAGGCTTGCCCTATAAAGCCCAGATTTGGTATGAATTTTTTCCCCATAAAATAAGTTTTTAACCTAGAGCAATTACATGGGGTAAGATGATATTATTTTACCTTACCCTACAGTACCTCGAAATAATAAATTATTTTTATCTTTTATATAATATATTTGAAAATATATATTACTATAAATCCATTTTAGTAATATTATGATTAAAAAATATTTATCTTAATTATTTTCTTTAAAATTTAAGATTAATTAGATAAATTACATATGATTTTAGACCAATGTTGTTATATTATGTTGAATATTAAATATTAATTATGTGTGCATTTAAAATTTATAAATTTTAGTCTTTTTTAAATTTTTTTAAAAATTTTCCCATGGATCATTAGTGCCCCACAAGTTACTAGGATGGAGCATAACTTGCCCTACAATTGGGGATAGGATAGGGATGGGGTAAATTACTGTTGCTACGAGATAGGGCAGTATACTATCAATTTGTCATTGCCCTACCTCGTTGCCATCTTTACTATGATGTGAGGATCTTCCATGGTTGTTTTAAAATGCTTTCTTACTCCTTATTCTAAAGTTGAACCATGAGAAATAAGGTTAATTATCTAAACCCTTCCTTTTTCTCAAGTCTTCTTTTTTTGACTTACAAAGGATATCATTTCATTAACTATCCACTCACATTTTTAAGTGTGATATGAAGTCTTCGAAACATCAAACTATAGAGGTAATGGCTTTAATGTTCACCAAATTAGAAAACTATCTCCTAGATCTACACCAATGCCTTTAACTTATTGTGGTAATCAATTGATTTCATAATGTACTCCTGCATTTCACTAACTTTGTCATAAGTTGTCTCTTCGAGTAATGAAAGATAATGGTTTTTCTCCACTTTATCAAATTGTAAAAAAATTTCATCAATAGAACTAAAAAAAAGTCCTAATGTTCTCATAATAAGGGATGATTTTTTTTTATGGTCTAGTCTATAGTAGACTTTATTACGATAAAAGAAACTTAATTTGACTTCCTCCGCTTTTCATGTTTCTTCTTTTGCTTCACACTTGAGTTTGAATTAATAATGGGTTCCTCCTTTATGATCGCTATGTCTGGAATTACGTCCACTAGATATAGCTTAAGAGGTTCAACCTATTTATTGTAATCAGTCCTATTCAACATCTTTATTAAGTTCAATTGCTTAAGTAATGAAGTTAAGAAAAATGTGTCAACCTATTAATGTATGTAAACACTTTAATCATGTTTATATTTTCTTCATTAAAACTATGCAATTAATACACTATTAAATTATAAGATCTAACACCAAAAGGTATTAAAGACCTTACAGCGTAAGATAAGAATTGTACTCTTAAAACCTAATACCAAAAGAATGTTTAAAAATTCTAGAAATATAATACTTAATTCTATGTTCATATTATCACTAATGAACTATATTAATAATATAATACCAAAAGGTATTTAATATTACTAATACAACACTCTCTTTTAAACACATTAAAATAATTCCTTCCAAAAATTTTAAACAAAATTTCATGTAACTAGTCCTACAAAAAATGGGTATGCAATTATATAAAATTTCATAGTATAATATAAGTAATTAGTAATTCCTACATAAGATAATATTATTCAAGAAAATTGTCATGTTGTATAAATAATGTCCAAAAAATTACTACAAAACCTTAGAAGGTAATTTACATGATAGGAATTATATAAGAAAATTTTGGGTTCAAAATGAACCTAAATACATACATAAATAAAATGACAAAATTTTTCACAACCTAATTTTAGATCATTATGACTGGCATAAAAATATTAATTGACACCAAAACCATTTTGTGAAACTTTTGTTTTCTAAAAACATCCAATATGCAATAAGTTTAGAAATTTGCACTGATTTTTTTTCTTTTGCAAGCATACATAATTTTTTTTCTTTTGCAAGCATACATATAGCTTTGTAGTTTGTTATCAGAAATAGCTTTTCTCAAATAGATGATATATATAAGCATGTATATATAGTTAAAAATAGTTAAAAACTTCAATAAATAACATTCATTAATATTAAAAGGTTTAAAGCAAATAGTATTCTTAAAACTCCTTTGATAAGAAATAGTTTAAAATTTAATATCACCCTTAAGAAAAATAGAAATATACCCTTTTTTCTTTCTTTTTGAAGGATATTTTAAAATTAGATATAAGATCATTTCCTTTTGTCTTGAAAATCAAAATTTAAAAACTTCATTTTTAAAACAAGCATGTTTCCATTTTTATTGGAAATAATTAAAACATAACTTAAAAAAAAAATAAATTAAATATCTTTTTCTTAAAATTCCTTGATATACTAGAAAGATACTTTGGGTAGAAATCCATTAAGAATTTTTTAATTCTATAAAAAAGAATTAAGTTTTCTTTTAAAAACAAAAGTTCAATCAAGCTATCAACATAACAGAATAGGAATAGGTTAATAAAACTTATAAAATAAAAAGATCTTATTCTACAAATTAAATACTTTAAAGATAAGATACTTTCCTTCAAATTTTGAAATCTAATTTCTTTCTTTTGAAATCAAGTTAGAAATATTTTTGCAAATATTTATTGAAAATCATTTAAGAAATCTTTTTCAAAACATGTATCTTATATTGCTTAATTAATTACTTTCAAAATTAGAAATATTAGTTTACCTTTAATGCAGATGAAAATCTTTTTTTTTTTAAAAAATCATGAGATAACAAGAATAATGTCAGAAGTCATACATATACATAATTGTACTCATAAATTAATTAAATAGAAAGTAATAAGGCCATGTAGTAACCTAGTTATTAGAGTTTCCAAATAATTATGCAAATGATGTAGAAAATCATACATTATCAAACAAATAATTTTAAAAACAAGTAAACACATAGTTATCAATTTGACTAACCATTAATGGTGTTAGAGTAATGAGAAGAAGAGTTCTTAGGTAGTGTTACATCTACCAATCATGCTGGTGGGATTTCAAGTACCTTAGCGATTATGGAATTTACTACATAATCTTCAAGAAACTTATGTACATCAAAATAAAACACAATAATTTGACTAGTAAATGCTAGAATTGTGGTATTAGAAGCTACATAATACACATCTTCTACTAGATATGTATTCAAGAAATCTTGAAGTAGGTTAGGAATCATTGATTCTAACTTCATTACTTATACTTTAGCTATTAGCTATGCACTGGCGTGGTTTATACTTATGCCAAAATGGAACTCAAGTTTACACCTTCCATATGTGGTGTCATAAAGGTGCCACCATATGGTAGTGATTTTAGTAAGGGTTATCAAGTGTTTAAGTATCTGAAAAGGAATAAAATTACTCAATAACACATATATCATATTAATTTTCTAATCAGTTTCAATTAAGAAAATATTTATATACAATACATATATTAAAATCTTTTCTTACCAAGAATATTGAACAATTAGCAGTTCTATACATTGTAAAATCAAATATTTAGACAAAATATAATTACATAATCTAGTTATGAGCATAGGATAAATATTAGACTAGCTATTTAAAAGGTATGAAGGCATAAAAGGTTCTTCTTTATCACTTCGAACCAACCTTAACTATAAGTATTCTAACTTTATGCCTTCCCTTTACCTAATATCGTTTTGTGCGACTTAAATACAAGGCACTGAGCTAATTTCCTAATCACTCCATAAAGGTCTCATAATGATAATAATTTTACATTGTAACATATGACATTCAAGCCTTTTCATATAAAGCTCTCACCAACTCATTTTCATAGGGTGTTCAGCAGCTCATTTTTCACATAGCCTCTTACTACCCCATTTCATATATAATGGGTAAGGTCAAAATGTCATCTAAAGCCATAGTCAAAATATGATATAACGATAATGTAGCAAGAGAGAATTATAGTTATCTTGTCACATTTCTACTGACCATAAGAAATATAGGTGCTTCCATTCTATAAGCTAGATTACTATAAGCGTACAATTTCACCATGATATCTATAAAGTAATGTACATCTTTTTCATAAATCTATTACTATTCAAGCATACTCTTAGCACATTAGTATGTTACTAAACAAGTACAATATCATTCTAATATAATTACTAAACTCACAATTTTTCAACAAAATCATAAAGCTATTAACTTGGTTTTTCTAAATTTCATAACTTTTATCTCTAAGCAAAATTGATCCTTTACTTTATATATTATTCTATTAAATAAGAAAATTAATTTTTCTCACTTAATTAAGCAAAAATGGTTGTTACTGAGAAAGAAAATGCTACACAATTATCATACACTAAAATTAAAAAGTTAAGAAAATAATCATAAACCCATATTAGGCTCTAACAAATATTCTTATATTTAGAAATTTCACTTAAAATAGTAAATTTTATTAAATTTTATCAAAATTTCCAGATTTATTTTAAAACTTTTTTCATGCTTAAAATAAGTCATACAAGGCATCCTTGTATTTAGCTATCAAAACACCTCAAAACAGACATGTCTAGCTTCGAAATTTCATAAAAAATATCAAACTCCAATGAAATTTTATAAAAATTTTCAGAATTTTTATGAAGTTATAAAATATTATTTTTCAACCATTTTTACACTTCAGAAAATTATATACATTATCCATAACTTTAACTATTAACAACACTATAAAGTGGGCTTACTTAGCTTTTAAAAACCCATTTTATGTGCAAATTTTTATGAATTTTTCCTAAAATATCTAGCCAAGTTTCTAAGGCTTTATACATAATTTGAAAACCATTTTTAGTCATAAAATAAGTTACTTAAGTCACCAAAATGTTTTATTAGTAGAAACTATTTTGTAGGAAAACTTTTACTTCTTGGAAACATTAGTTTGGAAAATAACTTTTCAATATGAAATAATAAGTTTTCAAGTATATTAATGAACATATTCTTGCTGCACACATTTAATATAAGTATTTGTAAATATTACTAAATGGTTTAAAATGTAGTGTAATAAGTTTTTCTCACAAAAAAATTCTAAAAAAAGAAGCAAGGAACATGAAAACTTGTAACACTTGATTCAAGTGATTTTTACTTCAAAATATTTGATGTAATCATTCAAAAACATTCATATAAAAGCGTAGATTATTATGCTTACTTAATTTTATCATGAAAAATAGAATTTTTCCCTATGTATGCTAGAGAAACCTGAAAGGTCTTTCAAGACTAAATTTTCATAAATTCTATCATCTCTAAAATAATTTAAAACATTAGGCAATAACTTTTGTGTTATAAAGATAAAAATTTTACACATTTAAAGCCAAGGAACCAGTGAGCTCTTTTTTTCTTTCTCATAATCATTTTTCTTCTATTTCCATTTAAAATGATGTTTTTAAACTTTTTACTAAAAACCATTTCAAAATTATCTTCCATAGAACCTATCTTTTCAAAACCTTGTTTGGAAAACTTAGAAATACATATTAGCAAGTAATTCACCATTAAAACCATGACTTCAACACAATAATCACAAATTACCATATATATATATATATATGTATATATATGTATGTATATATATACATATATATATGTATATATGTATATATACATATATATATATATATATGTATATATATATATATTATACATACATAAACATCATCAAGAAGAAAATTAAGAAGAAAATAAATGGATCTCTACTCACTCAAAAAAGCTCATAGAAATTTATTTCCTTCACCTAAATCCAAAGTGTGACTTCTAAAATAACATAGAGTTAGTGAAGAATATAAAGAAATAACTATAAAAAAAGATGAATTCATGGAAGTTTATGAGCTTCTATCTTCACTAGAAGACTAAGAGAACTTCTAACTTCAATCAATCCTTAAGAACATTACAAAAAACTAATGGAAACTCATTGAAAAAAAGTAAAAGCTCTTAAGATTACTTCCTTTCTTGAACTTCCCTCTCTAGCCTTATATATGCTTCGGTGTGAGGAGGAAATGAACTAATGCTAGCTATTTATAAGAGAAATATATGTGGGTTTCAAGTAAATGATATCATCTAGCTTGCATCGTCTTTTTAAGAATATGCCTTCATATTTCTATATCCTAAGAATATTCAAATAGCATGATGTATAGAATATTCTTATTTAAGCATAATACTTAGTATATTCTAATTTAAAATTATCATATGAGCATATATGCTTAGAATATTTTTATTCTAATTTCTTTAGAATATTCCAATTTGAAGTCATTTAAGCTTATATTCCAAGTATATTCTTTCTTGCTAATTACTCTTTAGTTAGAAATTACATTGATGCATAAAATTAGCTCATTTCACTCTTTTTCTCCTTAAAACTGTGCGCATATTTTGAAATGTGTCCATATTTCCAAATTTGCCACTTTAAGTTTATCTTAGCATATTCTTGAGTGAATACACTAAGTTACTTCTAAACCTTATCAACCTTGAATCTTGAATACCTCTAATTTTTCCTAATCAATTCCTAATGGATTCACTTCTTAATGAGTTCTTTTTTTTAAAAATAATAAGTATTTCCATTAACACATATTTGGTTTTATTCTTTCAATTTTTGCTTACTGCATTTTTTACTAGGTGTTACAAAATTTAACAAAAAATTTTGACTAAAAAAATCTTGAAAAGATAAAAAAAAAAGTGCTTTAAGAGTGGAGTACAATGGTACCAACATCATCATTTTTTAACATTAGGAAGGCTGTGCATGGCCTTCACATGCCATGGGCATGATTGGACATCACATGTGACACCCCTAATTTTTCTGTCTCACTTGATTTGCTGCAAATCAAATTAGACTGACCTAGTTTTATCTTGTTAATGACCTATGTTATTTTTTTTTTATGATTTTATGCAATTTTTCATATAATTTTAGTCTAAAATTATTTCTTAATTCAAATTTTAACTAACCCAATATTTATTTAACCTAAAAATGAATAAAAGATTTAGTATTTAAATTTTTAAATTTTAACATAAAAGAAGCTCAATTGATCCAATAGTTTTCTAGTATTTTTTAGCCTTCAAAGCTCATCTTATCCTACATTTTATAACTTATCTACTTATTATTTTGATAAAAACATGTTGAAAATTAAATTTTAAAATACAAACAAATCAGAAAGTTTATGCATATATGTTAATAGCAACATATCCTACTCCAACAATGCAACACAAGGTAGTTAACTTATAATCATGAAAATCTGTACACATTGTGTGTAACAAAATAATGTATCTAGTAATTCTTACACATAATAATGTGTAAAATAACAACAAAATGATATACATATTATGGAAGATTAAATACATAAAAGCTTTATACACACACACAATAGCAAATGGATATCAAACATAAATTAAATATAGTTCAAGCCATTATACCTTAGCATTAAAGATGCACAGACTTCAAATTTGTGAGAACATGTATGTTGTATGCAATATTTTCAAGATTTTGTGTATACATACATGTATGCAGTCTAAATAATTTTCATAATCTTAATGCATGTACATGATCTTCATAGCATATATGAAAAAAGGAAATGTAAATATGGCATTGGCAAAAAATTCATAAGATCATAATGATACGCACATACACATATATATAGCAAGGAAGATTTAAGAATATAAAGTTAATGCACTAGTACATAAGTTTAAAGCATCAGTAGGGAAAATTATACTTCATATGCACATTCTTATAGCAAGGCACACATATATATAAACTTTATGGGTTTGCACACAAAATTGTCTATAAAATGATCATATTTGAAAATATACAAAAGAATCATATTCACTCTAATCTTAATTATTAAATTCAACCATGGAATACAATCAATCGAGTTTTGATACTAACTAGTGGAAAATTTTTATTAATTTATAACTTCCTATATTATTGATTATATTTTATATGAGCAATTATAGAGAGAAAATTATGAGAACTATACATATAATTTAATAGAGTGTATTATCATAATGTAAATTATTTATGAAATGTATATGACTTTACAAAATAAATTACTTCTTGTTCTTAGAGATTGAATTGAAATCACTAATTTCTTAAATAATATAATGCCAGAATTTCTCCTTGAAAACAAATATATAAAGATGAGAAGGAATCACTTCCTTTATGAAATCCTTACATCCACGCTTTCTTTAAATTTTGATGGAATGAATCCTAATTATTGTAGGGTTAGAAAGGTAGGGACCCAATAATATAATAATTAAGTCAAGTCATTGATTCTATCTATTGCAAATCCATATCCAGTTTTACCATATTTGAGCCTAAGTGCTAAATTAAATCCTTAACCCAGATGTCACTTAATTAGACTCTTAAATTTATATTGACATTAATTACTATAATTTATAAATTATATAAGGTCTAAAATTAAAAATTCTAACATTTTAGTGATTGAAAAAATAGTTGGAAATTACATTAAAAATGTTTGGATTTAAGTGTCTTTAAATAGGTACCAAGTTTACTAGTTATCTATAATGGTTTCAAAAGCTACAGGTTTTATTGTTCCAATTATTATACTATAATTATGAAAATTGGTATGACAAAATTCCTTGAAAATTAAGTAAATAATGGGAGTCATAAATCAAGAAAAGTTATACTATCTTCAAATGAGGGATTGACTAGTGTTAATTTGAATAAAATTATGGAAATCAAACTAGCATAGAGATTTAGAGAAATCATATCACATGGAAAGCATTGACACTGTTATACTTTCCATAAAAGAAAGTACAGATAATCAAGAAAATATAGATACTCAAAATCATTAATGCAGTTTAAAAGATTAAGAAAATCAACAATTTAGAATGATTACATAGTGTACTAAAAGGAACATGAAATTAAAGGTAAAGATTCTATTAAATGAATGGTGTTATAAAAATGAAATGGTTTCTATAGATAGTTGAAAAAAGTTTAGGAATTCATCATATTACTTGATGGAGTTATCCTAATTCAATATATATAGATATTTAAAATGAAAATAAATTTAAAAGGAAATATTAACTACTATAAAGCTAAACTTTTTGGTAAAGGATTTACCTAAAGAGAAGTAATCCATTAAAGTGTTTTATGACAATTCCATTGTTGTTTTCTTTTTTAAGAATAACAAGTGCTCAAGTAAATCAAAGTACATTGAGCTAAAATATCTTATTGTTAATAAAGGATTAGAGAGAAGAAAATGTCTATTAAACATATCAATACAAAATTAATGGTGATAGATCCTATGATTATAACATTTGCACTTAAGTTTTATATTGATTATGTATTGTCTTATCCATGAGATTGGCCAATATTTTATAATTTTGTGAAGAGCTCATTTTGGTTTTATTCAATTATATCCAAGTGCACATTATGTAGAATAAAAGTTAATACTTGATGTTTTGATATAAATTTGAACCATGATATGAACATTATAGAAAAGTCTAACTTTAAAAATAAAAGAATGGTTCACTTGGACTTACTATACAAATAAGTTCATATCCTTCCTCCTATGATTTCTCTAGATGGAGGATAATATTGTAATGCTTGGAAGGAATTCTATATTTGATAAGTATAAAACTTCCATGACCTCTATTGGTAATAATTTAGAAAAACATAATTTATTATCAAAGTTAATAATATCATTTTGAAATCCATAAAAATTTTTATATAGCCATTTGCCAAGTGAGAGAATGTTAGAATTACTGGCCTTTATGACCACATAAAAGATTGTCATATTAGAATTAAATCCTACCAATTATAGGGTTGAATGTTATTGATTATGTGGTTACATCTTATTAATTATTCTAACTACTACCTATTAAGTATATTAAATTACTAATTTATTTATTGAATAATCATAATTATAATTGTATAACTCCCATATTAAGGTTATATTAAGGTGGATTAATGCTCATTAACCAAGGTTAATAGTACTTTTCATATTTCTCTCATGAAAAAATGAGCAATATCACTGCCAAAAGGGTCATTTGTAATAATGGAATGAAATTTCTTAATTTAATGGAAGAAGTTAAAGATCAAGATGTTAATTTTGCTTCAACCTTTTGTTCTTCCTTGTATGCTTCTAAATTTCATGTAAACTTTCAATTCTTATGGCTTAAGGTATATCTTCTTAACTTATGAGGTTATTTTATGGTTTATGAAAATGAGAAAGATATTAATCTATTTGTTTAATCTTTTGCATAATTATTATAATTGTTAAGTACGTTCATGAATTATGACATGCCTAACATTCATATATTTTTTGTTTACAAATTTTCTAACAAAGATATCCCATGACTTAATCATCAGGATTGTAGTGTAAGCCAAATAATGATCATATCAAAAAAATACAACCTTATTATGCGTTCATATAAACGCCATTATAATTAACTAATGGTTTTTGTTTTATATTTCATCTAATAATGGGAAGGAGGCTAACACCCATATGAATTACATGAAGGTTATGTAAAAATATAAAAAAAATTAGATGTTTATTATTAAGATTTGTATTGCTTAAGTTTTTCATATTTTTTATAAATAAATATTGGAAATAAACTTGCAAATAAATCTACAAGATGTTAAGTTTTTATTTATAAAAATAAAATGTATATAGTTATATTTTATGTTCTTTGTATGCATAAATCTCTTAAATATACTATATGAATGATGAATAATAAATGATTAGGTTTTTCTTTAGTAGGTGATAAGGAACTTTACAATTTAATTTTTCATGTACAATACTACACTCTTTTTGAAATAAAAGTTAATCTTGTAGAAAGTAAGTATAATGAATATATAAAACTAGCTTTTAGACCTATATAGTGCACATATTTTTAATTTTTTAAGAGTATTAACTATATGAAAAATTTATAAAAATATTAAATCTAATTTATTATTTTTTTAATTATTATATATTTAAATTTAAAGTTAAAAAATTTTAAAATGTGATATAAAAGTTAAAATATATGATATATAGTAAAATAATTCAATAAAATTAGATCTTTAACTATTTAAAAAATATAATAAAAGTTTTATGTTGTACTATTAGTGTTTAATTTATATATATATATATATATATATATATATATATATATATATATATATATATTAGTATTTAATTTATAAACATATAAATATAATTTAAAGAGTTTTTTTAGGAGCTTTTTATGAAATTGGAATTATTTGATATTTATGAATTCTAATGATAGATAAAAAGTAATTCAAATTCAAATTCAAATTTTTATTAGAAATTGATTTGATATTGGAAGATAAATGGAGAAAAAATGACAAATTGGCATGTGGTAAATAATAGAAATAACACTTGTCATACAAAATAAGGAATATCACGACTAATATATAATACATAAATTACTTAGTTTTATTGATAAAATTAAGTTTGTGACAAATAAATTTTTAAGGTCCAATTATAGTATGCTCTTGAAAAAAGTTGTAATTTTTTTATGTAAATTTAATACAAAACTTACAAATTAACTTTTAATAAAAAATTATAACCTCTTTATATAAAGTTGTAAATGTATACAAATTTTGTGTATAACAAGTATATAAAAACTTTCAATTCCATAATTCAAAATTGCAACTAAAAATTTTTAGCAATTTTTATTTTTGTATGAAAAAGTTACTTTTTTCATGAAAAAAGTTACAAAATTTTATATAAAAAATATTAATATAAAAAATATGCAAAAGTATGTATCACTATGACTTTTTCCAAGAATATACTAAAGCATAATCTGCATTCTTAACTTTCAAATGTTAATTTCAATAAATCTATACAAATTATAAGAACCAAAAATGATTTTTCTGCATTTTAGAAAATATGTATTCACACATTTCATTTGAATTGATTGACTTTTCAATCACTTTTGAAGACATGATTTAACATTGAAATTTTGAAAAAAATTATCTTTGCTTTAAATTAAGTTCTATTGACAAAATACTACAAAGAATTTCTAAGAATTGTTATTAAGAAATAGTGAAACTTACAATTACAATTTCATGATATGTACTTAATAAATGATGGTTCTAGGCTTAACAATAAATCAAAATAATTTGAGCTAGCTTAAGTTTAGCTTGTTTTAAAATCTTTCAACTTATAACTTAGCTTGAGTTTGATTCAAATTAATTTTTTTTAGATCACGTTTTTATCACATCTTAATTTCTTAGAATATGACTGATATGGATTGCCTAATAATAACACATAAACCTATAATTGATGATCCATCCTCTTAAATCATAATTTAACATGAAAACTAGTATCTTTATTGCTTTTTCTTTGATAAATTAGAAAATAATATTATTGCAAGATATTAACAATTCTAGGTTTTACTTAGCCCATTACATTAGCAAGTAAATGCATAAAAGCTCTAGTAAGAGGGTAAACTAATGGCAACAAGTTATTACATGAATTAACAACATTCTTAGCAATATAATCAACTACACCATTAGCTTCTTTATAAACATATCCAATAGAGATTCTAAGGCTTGCCATTAACTTATTATAGTCTTCAATAATGTTGTGAATAAAAATAGGATCTGATGGGTTAGAAACTAATATTATATTAATAATAAAATGAACATCTGATTCAATTATAATTAAGAGTAGGCCCTTATTATGGGCCAAAATTAATTCACCACACAAGTCTCATAATTCTACCATGTAATTGGAACATTCTCTAATAATATGTTTTATTAAATCAATTCCAAAGTTAAAAAGCATGCAAAAACGTGGAACATCAAAACTACTTTTTATCAGCAAGTCTCTAATAGGATTTTTATTCTACATGGCTAGCCATATAAATAATTGAATTTTAGGGAGAGTAGGAATTTTCTAAACTCACCTAAAATCTAACTTAAAAAGAAGGTTTTAGGCTTTTTTTTTTAAATTGTAAACAACTTTATTGGTGTAAAAACTTGAATTGGATAAGCACTAGACCAACTTGTCACTTTTCCTAGCAAGACTAAAATGAGTTCCAACAATACAAGAAGTTATACAATCTAAAAAGGATACTAGAATATTATTTAAGTTCCAGGCCTCATTTATCAAAACATCTTTAACTTGTAAATCTAAATCTATTTGTGTAAATGGTTCTTGGATACAACTTATAAGACTCCCTACTTTTAGCCAAGTATCCTTCAAAATTTAATTCTCTCCTAATTATCAACATCCTATTTTAATCTATATTAATTATATCAATTGTCAATCTCAAAGCTTTTTAATTATGGGAGCAATTTCTACTTTTTTTCAAGAACCTATTAGGAAGATATTTCTTATAAATGGTATGAACCCATGGATATTTATTATTATGAATGAACTCTTAAGCAAGCTTTATCAGTATAGTAAGATTAATAGAATGAAAGCCTTTGATCCTAAGACCCCTCAAGATTTTAAGCAAAGTGACAATATCTCACTTAACTATAAGTTCTTACCTTCTAAATTGCCACCTTATAAAAAAATTCCTAATTACTCGGTCTATTTTTAGTTGGATACCCTTAGGAATTTTTTTACAAACCATATGGTAAAAGGAAAAGGTAGATAACATTGAATTTATTAACATAACTCTCTAGATTGAAACTAGATGTTAAGATTACCAAGCTTGAAAATCACTGGCTTTGTAATTTCCTTTTATGTAAACACAGAGGTCTTTTCCCAAATATTCAATATGATTGATTCTTAACTAATTACTTAAACTATCATTACATCAACAATTAGTTTTTTTTATTTTAACTACACTTTGGACTTGCTTAAATTCACTCTTAGATCTGGTTTAGTAGTAAAATTTAAGAGTGTTTTCTTAATTATTCTACAAATTTTAACATCTGCTTTAGCAAAAAGCACTATGTCATTACATAGAATAAGGAGGAAAATTATAAGCATGTTTGCTTGATTTCATAAGGTCTTATTCTTTTATACTACAATTATTCTTTATCATCATATGCATGTATTCTAAATATAAAATGAAAATATAAGGAGATAAAGGATCTCCTTGCCTAATTCCTTTAGGTAGAAAATAGTATCCATCTTGGCCCTTATTACAAAGCACTTGGTAAGTCATTCTTGAAATAAAACTCAAAAGCAAATTAATCTAAGGGTTAGGAAAACTAAAAAAAAAAAAGATAAGAACTTCCTTGATGGCACTCCACTCAAGAGAATCATAAGCATTTTTAAGGTCAAGTTTAAATATCATACTTCTAGTTTTAGCTTTTAATTTATCTATTTTGCACATTATTTCCCTTAGATAGCTTAGTGGGCGATCTTCACTTTTATGACCATATAGAAAGATTCTTAATCTTTCTTTTTTGAATTACGAAAGGGATAGTAGGGAAAATGATATAGTTGCTTTTGAATCAAGATTGGCATTGCCTTGGTCTTTTTGCCTCAGATTGCAATTCTTAGAAGGCTTTTGACTATAAATAGCTTTTAGAACCTAAGAAGAATATGTTTTCATACATACAAATAGAAGATAGTTGTAAGTAAGTATATAGTGCTATCCACTAATAGATGTATTATCCTTCCTTGTTGAAAGAAAGATCTTTCTCTACTATATTACTAATAGGTTTTCTATTATTAACAAAAGTAGTTTGAAAAGAAGAAACCAATCCCTTAAGTAAAGGTTTTAACCTTAAAACCTTTGAAGCAATTTTAAATATGGTATTACATAAACTAATAGGTTTATAAACATTTACAGTTTCATGAATTTGACCCTTAGGTATCAAACATGAAAGTTCTATTCAACTATTCTAAAACATTGTAAGAAGTAAATATCTATTTAACACAATTACAGACTAATTCACCCATATTTTCCTAAAATCCTTGGAAAAAACATAGGTGTAACCCATTAAGCCTAGGAGTTTTAGTAGCTTTTTGGGATTTAAGGGCCATAAAAATTTCTTGAGTATTAGGGTAGGCTATAAGACTTGCTTTAACCTCTTTATCTAAAGTTACTTCTTAAAAATCAAGTTTAATAAAATTCATATGCACATAAAGTAGCTTAGCTTTTTTTAAAAGAATAGTAAATGTGTTGTTGCATATCTTTACTTTTTGTAAACTAATGCCTAACCTTTTTTTTAAGTATTACTATCTTATTAATTTCTTCTATTATGTTGAATAAGTGATAAGTATAAGTATTTTGATCCCTATCGCTTATCCATTCCACCTTAGATTTAAGAGGCTACATCTTTTCTTCTTATCTTAAAATTTGTAAATATTCTTCTTAAAAGGATTTATCCAATTTATGTAAAAGTTCTGAACATGAATTTTGTAAGTTAATTCAAACCCTTTAATTTTAGCTATAATTCTCTTTTTCTTTTTAAAAATATTGCCAAACACACGTTCCACCAAGAGATTTTCTTGACAAAAAATCATTAATGGCTTGTTCAAGGGTAAAGGAAATAGCCTAAGAATTTGAAACTATGTTATAAAAATCAAGATGTGATAACTAGCAGGTTTCAAATTTAAAAGGTTTATCCAAAAAATAATGTGCTTGATTATTGAGAGACACTAAAATAGGTGAGTGATTAAATGGAACTTGAGGCATATTCAAAATTTGGGCTTTAAGGTAAAGTAATTGCTAGCTAGGATTGGAAATAGCATAATTTAGTCTTTCAAAAATAACATTGTTAGATTTTTTAGAATTACTCCATGTAAAAATGGGACCAAAATACCCCAAATCAATCAAGTTACAATAATCTAAACATTTAGTGAGTATATTTACTTTATGTAAATTAATGGGAGCTTTACCAAACTTTTCATCTTAGTAAGAGATTTCATTAAAATCACCTAAAACTAGCTAAAGAAGTTTATGATTATCAAAAATAATTTTGAGATTGTTCCATAAAATTTTTCTATATACAAGCTTAGGGCTAGCATAAATACCATTTAACAACCAACTAGTAGAATTAAAAGTTATCTCAATAATGACATATATTTCTTGCTTTAACTTATTGATCACCTCCATTTCTATCTTGTGTTGATTCCATAGCAACTATTTGTTCTTAAGGAAAAAAAGGTCTTATTTGTCTCCAAATTAGAAAAAAGGATGGGAATACCTAATTTCATAGCCTTATCCTATCAATTTTAGTTTCAGTGAGAATGATAATTTAACCTTTTCTTTGTTAATAAACTCAATCACCAAGCATTTTAAAATCTAGGTGTTGAACACCTCTCACATTCTTAGCACCAATATTGATTTTGTTAGCCTCTATAGAAAAGCTAAAACAAGTGTTAGAAAGCTAAGCATACTTATAGGGAAATTGGGCTAGGATGAGATTAACCTTCACTACTGTTCTCTTGTAAAACTCCTTATGTTGTATCACCATATTCTTTAGAAAAATTTGCATTTTTAGGCACTATGATTCCATTTGAAATAGATGTATCACTAATCTCTCTCCTCTAAACATCAATTTGCATCCCTTATCTTGCATTGTTCTCTTTTGTAATTGCACCATCATTTGCCATGCTTTTTTAAAAGGTATGTTAAATGGTTCTAAGGGAAAGCATAGCAATGGTTCCTTGTTTCTTTATTGGCAAGTTTAGTTAGGTATCTAGGCACTTCTAGTTTAGATTATCATCTATATGAACTATTGTTAGTGAAATGAGGGTTTCGTTACTTCTTTTCCTAAGGATAAAAATCTCTGTAACTTGAATGGCATTTGAATGGTTGTAGATTCTTCCATATATTCTCCATTTGTGGATCAAAGCTTCCCATCATATATGTTAGATAGATTGATATCTTTTCCAACATCAAAACTTATTTTGATAAAAGGAAAGAATTATGCGCACATTATTCAAAATAGAAGTTCAAAATCCAAATAATAAATAAAAGTCTTTCAAAATAAATGATAAAACATAATTCAATTGTGTTGGAAAACATAAAAACTCTATATATGAGAGGTTGACAAGTATTCCATCAATTTTATTATCGTTACATTGAATAGTATTCTTACTTTTACCCTTTGCTTGAATCCAAAAAAAAAAAAAAGAAAGGAATGAAAATGAGAAGAAAGCAAATAAGAGGAAAGAAAACAATAAGAAAATAGTTTTCTCTTTTCCTGCTTAGATGTGTAGAAAACAAGAAGAAAGAAATTGAGAATAAAATATTTTTCCTATACTTGTTTAAATAGAAAATTAGAAGAAAAGAAAACTAAATTAAGTTGAATAATAATGTTACCCTTTAACTTAATATATTTATTTAATATTTTATTTGTGGTCAATAATAGCTACAATTATAAGTATAATTCACTAGATTTATGTATAATTTTTTTTGTAAATATGTATTTAATAATTAAAAATATATAAGTATTATTAGTTAAGTGTTTATACAAAATTTTAATAGCAAATTTTATCCACTATAATCACCTTATTAAGAAAAATTTTCTTTTATTTGTTTTTACTTTCATAACACCTTAATTCTATAAATTTTCACTAGAAATTAGATATTGATTGTTATCTCTAATTACTTTCGTCAAATATATTTCAATAAAATTTGATAAAAAAATTATGCAACCTAAAAATCTAAGATATTGTGCTATAAATTATTGCATACACTCATTGTATTTAGGTCAAGACAACAAAAGATTGCTTTTTACTCATTTTTTTTGCTCATAACTTTTTTTTATTATACAAATTGTTCAATTTAAATTTAACTTTTATTCAATTAATTTTCAAATATAGAGGACTAATTTTATAATATTTTATTATGAAAATACAATTGTGGACTTTTCAATCAATTTACCTCATTTCTCAAAATGAATTTCTTAAAAATACCACTTTTTTGGGTTTGAAAGAGAAAGTAAGTAAAAAATGAGTATTTTCAAGGTAAGTAAAATATGGATAAAATTGTCACAAGTGAATTTTTCATTCATTTTCTATCTATATGTTGAAAGAAAATCTTTCGTTAAGCTCCATCATTCTTTTTTTACTCTTTTTCTCTTTCACTCATTTTTTATCTTGCAACCAAGCAATGAAAAATATTATTTTCTATTCCTTTTCTTTCCTTCAATTTTCTTTCCACCTATTTTCTATGAAAATAAGCAAGCAGTTAATTATAGAAATGTCATTCTTTGTATGTATGTAGATTATATATACTAATTGCTTTCTTTAAATTTTTATAAATTAAGTTTTATTTTTTTTAAATTTTACTAATTATTTATTTTTACCTTTTTTTTGGATTTCAAAGATTAAGATAAAAAATTAATAAATTAAATTCTAATTAATCTTTTGATATTAAATTTCACACACACATATATTATATATGAGTTGAGCTTGTAGTGGCTCAGCTCACTTACAACATAAGCTAAATAACTTGACTTATGTATGATAAATTTTTATATACTTCAAGCATAACACTCATTCTTAATCATACCTAATAAATAAAGGATAATTGTTAGTTTTATTATCTATTAATCACTTTTATGGGGTTTTTATATGTTAAAAATTCTAGTTTTCAATTTTTAAGATATTAAAAATTATAAAAGTTGACAATTATTTTTTATTTATTATATATGATTAAGGATAAATATTATAATTTGAACATATAAAAATTTCCTCTCATGTATTACTAATTTATATTGTGAACTTGTCTTATTAAGACAAAATTCAAATTGAGAAGTGTTTTTTTCATTTTGTGGAGTAAAAAGGAAATAGAATTAACTGAAAGTTGTAAGAAAAAATAGTTATTTTTTTCATTTATTTGGTTCACTCTTGGAATGAAATCATAATAATGTTTGTAATTCATTTTGTTATTTTTTTAATTCATTAGTTAGGAAATATAATTATACTATTGTTTATGATTCTCTTTCTACTAGTAGTAGTGAGAGGGGAGTTTCCCCCACCTTCCCTAAGTAAATTGGAAATATTCAAATGAGAAATTTTGTTAAAGATAATTAAAGATGGTTGATTCTATTATATATGAATTAGAAATTAGCAAATATAATTTTTTAATTTTATTTTTAAGTCCTTAAAATATTATAATCAAATACCTTTTTCTTGTGAAGCACTTGTTAAGTAGCTTGAGTCATTGTCGACTTGGGCTCCATTTCGCACATCTAGAGGTTAATTATACCTTATTGACCGATCAATAAGTTATAAATTAATTTCTAAAGGTGTTTCTCATACTAACTTATTAAAAAAATAAACTTTAATTTTATAAGTTACTTGAAGTAATTTATAACTTACAAGTCACTATCTATTCAAATTTTTTTCAAATCTATTTTTATTCTTTTTATTAATTTATAACCCATGCTCTTTATAATATAAATCTAATTTTTTTTTATAAAATATAATTAATTTAATTTTAATATAATTATATCATAATTTTAAATTATAAATATATAAATATATATAAATAGATAAATAATATCATAAAATATAATTAATTATATTTTAAGTAATTATAATTTTATTATAAATAATAAAATAAAAATTATGTAAGTAAATAAATATATAAGTTTATAAAATATAATTAGTTAAATATTAAATATTATATTTTTATTTCAAGCTTTTTAATTGTATTAATATACTTTAATTTTTAAATAAATATAAATTATTTTAATTATATATCTATTTCTATTAATATGTCATTTTATATTTTTTTTGTAATTTTAGATAATTTAATAATTAATTTTATGAAATACTTCAATTAACTTATTAGTTATTAGTAGAGGTGTACATGGGCCGGACGACCCGCCCGACCCGAAAAAATAGAATATTTGGGCTCTTTTTTTTGGCCCGATAGGCCCGATGAAACTTTTTTTTATGGCCCGATTAATAATTGGGCTGGGCTCGGGTCAAGGCAAAAAAAGCCTGATAGGCCCGGCCCGACCTGATTATAATAATTTATTTTTAATAATATAATTATATATTAGAAAATATAATTATATCTAATTATTTTTAATATAAAAAATATTAATTTAACATATTAAATATTTTATATATTTAAATATCATATTATCTCTTTAAATATATATATATTTTATTTTAAAAATTTATTTTTTATTAAAAAATAAAAAAATTATGTTTTTCAGGCTTTCAGGCCGGGTTTCGGGCTTTTTCATTTAAAATTCGAGTCGGGCCGAGCTAAATTTTTTTAAAACTTAATCGGGCCGGGCCGGGTTCGGTCCTTTAATTTTATATAATTTGGCCTAGTGGCTCGGCCCGAAACCCGTCCGGCCCGACCCATGTACACCTTTAGTTATTAATTATTAGCTGTCAGCTATCAACTAGTTTATCATCCATTAATTATCTTATTAACTATCAATTAACTTATCAGTTACTTGTATAAAATAGAACCTTGGATGGTTAAACCCTTATCAATCTTTATATAACTTAGAATAAATTGCAAATTTGATCTAAATTGTATCCTCCAATTTTAACACATGTTTCTAATTATACTTAGATAATTGTTAATTTTATTTTTCAATTATTAATTACTTAAAGTTCACACTAGTAAAAATCTAACTTTTATTATTTTTAAGACAAGAGAAATTATAAAGATTAACAACTATTTATTGAGGATGATTAAAAATAGGTGTAATAATAAGTGAATATAAGAATTTCTCATTATTTAATTTAATCTAAGACATTATTATTATTAAAATAAAATTATTAATTTTATTCTTAAAATTTTAAAAAATTAATAGAATAATTTATAAATTATGTAAAATTACATGTGTGAAAATATTTAAAAATAAAATAATATTATAATTTTATATAATTTGAGAGTTATTTTTCTGCTCCTTAAGTTTGATAATTTTGTCTGAATTTCATGAGTAGCATTCCGGAATGGTGAAGTCAATAAACATACGACCTTAAAGTCACTGCGATTCTACGAATATCACAGCGTCATTTGCACATGTGTCCGCAACCAGAACAGACCGGAGTCACCGGACAAATCTCTCTCTCCTCGGTACGACCAAGATTTCTTGCGTTGTTTTGCAAACTGCCGATTCTTCATCTAATTGTCCGCCCAAAATTTTCTTCACTTTCTATTTGAATTTGCTCTCAAAAACTCTTTCAGATTTCGATCTGATTCACAAGAAACAAATATCTCTCGCTGGATCGAAGGTTCTAAGCAAGAGCAGAGGTGGATCGCTGAATTTGATGATTGGATCGAACATGTCGAAGTCTCTGCCATACTCCAAACAAGATGTTGACTATGACAACGCCAAGTTCCGCCACCGTTCAATGTTCAAGGTTCCCTCCACATTTAGATCATTATTATATTAGTGTGCATTTGTAATTAGTTAACTTCTGATAGAGTTCGGTTAGAATTGTCGTTTCTGATATTTGATTGATCATGAGAATCGTGTCGTGGTTTCCTTCTTGGCAAATGAATTGTCTTAGATTGGGAGGATGGAAGAGAGTGGTTTAAGATTTTGAACTAAGCGGATTAGGAAAATCGATTGTGTGTGTGTATGTGGTAAGTTTCTAGATTTTCTGTTATCGTTTTACAAATTATGTAGAATTATGTCTTTGAGCTGAATTTAGCCCATATCAGTTAAGATTGCTGGCATTTTTAAAACTCCAACTTATGCCTTTCTCTGGGAGAGTGAAGGATGGTTTTTGAAATTTTTATTTTGCACTTCAGTCACCCTTTCCTGTTTGATCCACCATATGAATTTCTACATATGATATTGCTCTAGTTATAATCATATTCTAATAAAAATTAAAAGCAAAATCTGGTCATGGATTAATTTATTCATTTAGGCAGTGTCCAAAATTGCCCATGACACAGATTTAAATTTTTATGCTAAATGAGTTTTTTATCGTCTTCAACTTTTGGAGGCACTTGATGAACTTGAGTTGCTTGCATCAATGAATCCTATTGAAACATGGTGTTGGATAACCCTTTTTCTTAACCTTAGCCTTAATTTTGCTTGGTATGCCACACAACTTCATTTTTGCTGATACATGGGGGCACTGTCCTTGGAAATGGAGAGGGAAAACACAAACAGGGATCAAATCTCTGCCAGAAAAAGCCACCCTGGTCTTAAAAACTTCGTGAGATACTGCTAGGCTCTAAGGCTATTGGTGCATGCCCCTGTGCATACAGCTTTGACCCCTGCAAAATATTTCTCAGCTGCTTAGCTTTTTCATTGAAGAAATATTGCTACAAGATTGTGTGATCATCAAAATCATATTTGGTGGGGGATATAGATGATTGTATGCTTTTTATGAATATGTATTGTTTTATGCCATTATCTAAGTGCAGCTGGAGCATGATTGTTGTTAAAATGAAAAGTAATAGAGTTTTGGGGCATTTGTTGTTTATACAATATTCATTGTTTGAAGGAGAGAACTTTGTATTGCTATGAGTTGAGTTAGAATACGAGAATATGGTGTTTTCTTTCACATTTTACAAGGCCTTTGTCTTTCTACTTTGATTCTTTAGCATGTGGCATATGCACAAATCTACGTCGCATGTTCATGAAACATATCTATTCAAGCCTATCAAATTGATGGCCTTAGGATTAAATATATGGAATAATATATCTTGCCTGACGGCACTTGCCACTGGCTATATTAAATGCAAATAACCAGTTTAAGCTTGCCCATAAAGCACAAAAAAAACTGATTAATAATTTCTCTTCTTCCACAGTCCATTATCTTTTAGTTCTCTTTATGTCTTGTATAATTTTGAATGTCCATTATATTTATAGTTTCTTTCTACTTTCAGATGAACAAGTATTTGCTATTTTGTCTAAACAAGAATTGAACAATTTATCATGTTTTTATTTTCCAGATTTTTACTCAAAACTTGCTCACCAGTAGCCAAAAGCATGAGTGTTTTAGCTGTAGTACAGGAAAGCTTCTACTCTTGCTACTGATATTTGGTTTGGCATATCTTATGTTGACACATAGAAATCCTAATGGTCAAGTAAGTGGAAAAGAAGATAGCATCACTATCAATGGTGGCAATAAAATTAGAAGATTATGGAGACGGCCTCCAAGGTTTCCTCCTCGTTTACCACCTGAGGAGAAGGGTAGCAATGGTAGTATTGGTCATGAGTCTGAAAATATCCATGACAGATCCATATGGATTGCTAGGCAACAGAAAGTCAAGGAATCTTTTATTCACGCGTGGTCTGGCTATAAAAAGTTTGCAATGGGTTATGATGAACTTATGCCAATCAGTCAGCGTGGAGTTGATGGATTAGGAGGATTGGGTGCTACTGTTGTGGATGGTCTTGATACGGCCATGATAATGGGTATTGATGAAGTTGTTGCTGAAGCAGGATCCTGGGTTGAAGCACATCTCTCTGAATTAATTAGCCAGAAGGGCCAAGTGAATTTATTTGAAACTACAATACGTGTTTTGGGTGGGCTTTTGAGTGCATATCATCTAAGTGGTGGGGAAGAAGGAATGAACTTAACACATTCAGGACCTAAACCTGTTGTTTATCTAGAAACTGCAAAGAACTTAGCTGACCGTCTGCTATCTGCTTTCACATCAAGTCCAACTCCTATTCCATTCAGTGATGTTATTTTGCGAGACAAGACAGCCCGCCCTGCTCCTGATGGACAGAGCAGTACATCTGAAGTTTCCACTTTACAACTTGAATTTAATTATCTCAGTTCTGTATCTGGTGATCCAAAGTATAGTGTGGAAGCAATGAAAGTTTTGGAACACATGAAGACTCTATCTAAGGTTGAAGGCCTGGTCCCCATCTACATTAGGTATGAAATTCTGTTGCATTATATATTGTAAATGCCTCAATGACTTCAGCCAATAAGATTCATTTTGAGTAATTCTTGATAAAGTCTTTTATTATTTATTTATTTATTTTTCTCAATTTAATGCTTCTTTTTTCTCAGTTTTAGTCATTGCTGTTCATTCAGGTTCTCAATTTTCTCATGATATGCTTTAAAGAGTTGATATTATCTGTTGTATAAATGCAGCCCTCACTCTGGCCAATTTACTGGAGGAAATATTAGGCTGGGGTCTCGTGGTGACAGTTACTATGAGTACTTAATCAAAGTGTGGCTTCAGCTTAGAGCTAGTGGTGGTCGTAATACAGATTACCTATATGAGATGTATAAGGAGGCAATGACGGGTGTTAGGCATCGCCTTGTGAAGAAATCAATTCCAAATGGATTAGTTTTTGTTGGAGAATTGCCTTATGGATCAGATGGTGCTTTCAGTCCAAAAATGGATCACCTGGTATGCAGCAGTTCTACTTTGATGTTTGACTTTGAGTTTCACTTAGTGTAAAATAGTTGATTAGAGTGTTATTATTTTGATGTTTGACTTTGAGTTTCACTTAGTGTAAAATAGTTGATTAGAGTGTTATTATCACATCTGCCCTTGAATATATGCTAGATTTTCTGACAGTAATGAACTATAAGTATGGTTTGCAATGGGGAGTTTGTATTGGAATTAGTTATATCAAAACTTGCTTTTCTGTCAAGTGAAAGTTAAATATAGGTTTTTACTATCATCCTATGGTGCAATTTTTATAGAGCCAGCTAATATTTTCCCCAACTTTCATGTGATATTGTATAATGTCCTGTAGCTTATGCCTGTTACATCCTTTTAGTCATGTACAGCAATATCTATTGAAATTTATTCCATAAGCAACATGATCTGTTGTATGAATTGTTGCACATGACAAAAACTTCATTCACGTGAGATACATGATTTTGTGTCATGGTTCATAGCATGGTGCTTGTTATAGTTTTAGTGTAGTTATAGGTTTTTGTGGATGCACATAGCAGAACTTTGAATGATGAACACTTTTAAGTTATGAGTTTTGAGAGTAGGATTACAAAATGTTAATTATCTGTTCAATTTAAAGGAGAACCTTTTTGTGCACTTCAACTAAATATAAGTGTCAATCATGCCTTGTTTTTACCTGCTAAAAGTCAGTTATGCACTTCAAACAAACAACAAAGAGATTCACATTTAATGATCACATTGCCCAATAACATTGGTATAGTATCTTTTGCTTCTCATTTAGGTGTGTTTCTTACCTGGTACTCTAGCACTTGGTGCCACTAAAGGCTTTACAAAGGAAAAGGCAATGAAAAGCAATATGCTTAACTTCGAAGACTTGGAAAATTTGAAGCTTGCTGAAGATTTGGCTAAAACATGCTTTGAAATGTATGCAGTCACTTCCACCGGTCTTGCTCCTGAAATTGCTTACTTTCATACTGAGGTAATCAGAATTTTTATGATGCATTTTAGGTTTATTTGTGTATCAGAAATCACAGGCAAATGCTGCACAGTGACTCACTATTTACCTTTATCCTCTGCCTTTATAAAATGTTACATATGTAATTGTTGCTATTTTTATATTTAAAATGGAAAATTGATATCTACCCTCTGATTTAACCAGGACTACAATGAACAAGGTCTTGATGGAGGAAACAAGAGCTCGGAATATGTGAATGACATCATAATAAAACCTGCTGATCGTCATAACCTGCTGAGACCTGAGACTGCTGAATCCTTATTTGTTTTGTACCGTATAACAGAAGATCCAAAGTATGTTTTCTTTTATCCTTCTCATGTATTTTGTATTTTCATGTCCTCAGACTATACACAGCAGCTGAGGAATGTCAATTTAATGCTTCTTTAATGTTTTCCGAAATTCCTTATGATCCTGTCAACAGATATCGTGAATGGGGTTGGCAAATCTTTGAAGCTTTTGAAAAATATACGAAGGTTGATACTGGTGGATATACTTCTCTGGATGATGTAACTAGTATTCCTCCTCATAGAAGAGACAAAATGGAGACCTTCTTTCTAGGGGAAACACTGAAGTATTTATACTTGCTTTTCTCGGAGAGCTCCGTTATTCCATTGGATAAATTTGTTTTTAACACAGAAGCACATCCTATACCAATCAATTTGAAGTAGTTAAAGTTCCATTTACGTAGATAATCATCAAGTTGCAGAAAGCTTTTAGTAACCCTGTCTACAGTGCGCGAAAAGTTAGATGCTTCTCTGAAGTTATTATGTATCTTACCCTGTGCAAGGGCATCTTTGGTGATGAAGGCATTAAAAATGGCGGGGATATCAGGAAACATCAAAAGCAGTAAATAGCATTTGAATCATGCAATACAGCATTAGTTGAATTTGAGCTCCCATCTCTCCGATCTTAGGATTTACCCTCTTGACGTGTAACTCTTGTATTCATGAACAGGTTGTAATATTTTTAGCTTCAACAAAGGGCAGTTTTGTACTTGCAACATCCTTCTGATTTTTTTTGCTTCCCACATTTGTTGTTAATCATCAATTACATTATAACCTTCCAAAATGTTATAAGCTATTCTTCCTACCTGCATTTTGGCCTTTGATACTTAAACATCAAGAGCCCAAACTTTCACTATTGCTACAAAGGAAAAAGAGATGATCACCATCTCGAATGACACTTATGTCATCTATTTCTGCATCCTCTGTATTAAGAACTTTTGTAGGTTTGAAGCCACCAAACTTGTCACCTGCAGTTTCACAAGTTGATGATTAGACCGAGGAAGTACGTAATGGAGGAAGGTTTGCTGTTCTGTGTTCAGTATTTTGCATTTGATCTTGGAAAAGTCCTCGTCCCCTCCCCCAGAAGGAGAAAAACAGAAAAAATGGACAAGCTGATCATTTACTGTGAAGGTAATGATTTGTTGCAAAAAATTAACATTCATTACTCTCGATTTTAGGATTATCATCAAGTTTTCTCGCGAGGGTAGAGCTTACCAGCAATCTTGAGCAGCCCGTCTAAAGAGTCAGGTAGGATTATCAACTTCCCATGCAGGGTCTGTGAGGAAGTTCTGTATTCCTGTAGCGAGTGAATTGTAACTCTCTTCTTGATGCATCTTGCCGCTTCTCTGTCACTTGGACTGTTAGAAGTACATGAATAAGAGTTCCTGTATACTTTGTCAAAAGGAAAGTTGCTAGAGCGGGTCCCATCTTGCCTTCTGTTTCTGGCTGGCTCATTCTTTGCGTCTTTAAGGATTTCTGGCTCCATAAACTCTATTTTATATTCATCTGATTTCTTTCCATTGTCACAACTCTTTAATAGGTCAGGAATACTGTCGTCTCCTTGCTCCTGTACTACAGCTTTTGAAGTCCATCCTATGGCATTTGGATTCTTCACATTTGCACCCCTTTCAAGCAGAATTTCAACCATCCCTGGATCTCCTTTGTGTACCATAGAATGAAGATCTCTTTGACCATGTTCAGATACCACATCAGATTTCGTAACTAAATTATCGTCACTTGTCACCTTATGCATTCTAGCTGCTGATTCTTTGGAATCTCCATACCTTCCATCCCATATCAGCGGATCCCCAAAGGAATTATTTGCACATGCATGACAAAAGCTTACTTTTATTCCTCCATGAAGCAATTCATGAACTAGTGCTTGATCTGTATGTGGATATTCAAAATCCAGGCCTCCCTGCTCCTTTAATTTCTGTCAGTATTGATAATAAACGGTTAGATATCCATTCATTTGGGGTTTTTTTTTTGTGGGAAATGGTTAACAACAAGTGAAGTTTATCATTTTCAATAATTTACCAAGAAAAAATTATCTATTATAATCTGTGCATCTTCTGGATTTGCTTGCACGGCATGCATTAGTGAAGTTCTGCTGAGTCTTAATATCTGAGAAAGCTCTGTGGTTCGAACTGTGTAAGGATGTGGTCTAAAGCATAGAACACCAATCTCTCCAAAAGTATCTCCTGCTATTGCCTTCCTGATAGCCTGAAAAGTTAACGTCGAATTGGAAGCCATATTTCTTAATGTCGTTGTGTAATCTAAAGGGAATTTGCAATGTTTAAATTTAAGACTTACGTGATCATGCCCCTCCATTGCTCGAATGAAGTCCTGCAACAGTTAATTTGTAAATCAGTTTTTGGTTAGCAGTAGAGCTAGCAAATGAATGGTTTAGGATGAATATAAATTGAATCAAAAATGGATAAATCATAATTAATTCATTTAGAATTCAAGATAAAATTTTAAATGAGTTATGGATAACTCATGATTTTTGGATATATGATTAACTTAATTTATTTATTTATCCATCAAATTATTATTATTTTATATTTTATTATTTTTATTAACATTATTTTTTATCATTATTTTATATTTATTACTTGTATTTCAAAATAAACTCATGTTATTAAAATTTTTATTCTTTATTTTTATTTCCTTTTTAAAATTATAATTTTTATCTTATTTTCTTAACATTAATTTCTTAAAATTATTTTTTAATATTAAATGTAGTTGATTAAATATTTTAATATTAATATACATTAAATAAAATTTATTTAATTTAAAATAGACATTATAATAAAATTAAAAAACTAAAAATATAAATTATATGAATTCTTTTATAATAATAAATTGCATTTTAAAATTGTATACATATCAACGATCAGATTTCAATTTATAAAGTATTATCTAAAAAATAAAAATTGATATTAATGGTATGTTGATATTTGTATAGTATAGTCAAGGATCTAAATAGTTATATGGAACATTACATGTGACATACAACATTGTAAGATTTTTATTTAAAAATTAAAAAGAAGTAATTTTAAGATTATTTTTAAATTTTAACCATAAAAATAGTAAATTATATGAGTTTTAGCACATAAAATTAGATTGGATTTTATTTTTTATAAAAGAAATTGATATCTTTATGTATATAAAAATATTATAATATTTCATTTCCAATAATTAATTTTAAAAATATTTACATTATATTAAAATTTTGAAGATATTTTATTATAATATTTTCTTTATTTTACAATATTATTTGTACAATATATAAGTCTACTTTTTATAAATATAAATGGATAAATAGTTATTCATGAATTGACCCAATATGACCTTTATTTTAATGGGTTAATAATCTCAACTTATATTTATCCTAAGATTAAAATGGATAGATATGGATAGGTCTAATTAGTAGGCAATCTTTAGAATTTGTAATCACTCTGTATTCAAGTCTAACAAACTCACCACAGCCCCTGAAACCAGCACATAAAGATCTGAAGGAGATTCATTCTGCAGTATCACATCTTCCTTTGGTGGAAAAAACTCAGCTTCCATTTCAGAAACCTATTATCCAGGTTGCTGGTGTCAGATTTTGTAAAATTAGTGTTTTTTTTTCTCTTAAAAATCATAGATACGATGGAAGAGAGAAGTGTATGATAAGCAGTGTGTTATGACGGTTAAAAACAAGAAATGCATTAGGAGGTATTACCAGTTGGAAAAGAAAGTCATGGGAAACTCCTTGGAAGAGGTAGACTTTTTGCACAACTGGAAAAAATAGATGATACGCAATGCTTGAACGAATTGCTTTTGGAAGACCATTCAATGTTTCTTGCTGTTTCAATCCTTCCGTTTTGAACCTCAAACATAAGTGAGACAACATTTGATCCTCTATATGATGAGGCAAATGATTTCTTGATGCAAATTCTGAAGCTGCTTTGACAGTATCTCTCTGTATCACCACCAAAACAAGCTTCTTTTTGTTAGAAGGGAATATATATATATATTTTGGGGTAAAAATGATACTTGTTTGTATATTGGAAAATGATTGCCTATATACAGCAAAAGATGAAGAGCAACCATGTCATGAAACTATTAAGAAATTTACGTTTGAAGTGTCAAATTGTGGAGTCGATGTTATGATAAAAATAAGATTTTCTTGTCCTGGATAACATGCTGTTGATTGAGACGAAGGATTTACAGTAAACACTTACAGAATCTAGAACTGTATTAGGCTATTAGCAGGTGAGATGCAAAGTAAGCAGAGAAGGAAGCAAGTTCAGAGTGCATACGAAATTTCTGGTGTGGCTGGTCCAGTGGACTACAAGGTTTGTCATGTTTCCAATTATGTATGATGTTAATCCCAAGTTGAACAACATGTAAAAGATGTCAAAAAGCATCTCTCTTGGGTTTTGAGCATGTAAATCCCCGTAGCCTGTTGTTGTAAGTGTGACAATGGACCAGTACATTGCAGTTGTATATCTGTCCCAAAGGCCTTCGTCCTTGAAATTTGGGTACACTGAACCAATCCAGGTCCTCTGGGGATCGGGATATCTATCTGCAATTAGATAATTAAAGCATCCAGCACAGTGTACCGCAAATAAGGTTACCTGAAATGGTGAAAGTGGAATTCCGAGTTAAATCGGTCAGAATGACACTGGAAATGCTTGAAATTTTGGGAAGATGGGAAATTGGTGAGCTTTAGTGACTTACGAAAATGAGCTTTGTGCATCTCGTCCAGAAATAATTGAAGCGAATGTCCTTCTCTAGTCTGAAGGAAAGTGAAGTTAAGTAAGCACCGTGATTTTCTCAACAACTGAAGAAGAAAACCAGAACTATAAGGTTGAATATAGTGACGATTCATGAACCTTGCAAACAAGGAGCTGACTCGTCTCAGGCGCCATAGTCTAAGCATGTTAAGCAGCTTAAAGCCAATTCCACTGCTATGTTTGGTGAAGAGAAGGCTGATGGATTGAAATGGTGCAGTTGAGCAGACATCAAAAATAAACCAGCTAGATATGTACCTGAAAGTTTAGTTGAGCCATATGAAGAAAGCAGAGTCAAGAAGGCAAAGCTTTTGATATTTGTGTTGATAAGAAGGAGGAAAAGGTTAGTCACCTGATTGCAATTTTCTTGGGATCATCAACGAGGAGGTAAGAATGGCCATCTAGATATGCAACAAAGAATGTGAGAATGATGTCAATGGCAAAGAAGCCATTGACAATGATGTCAACGATGAATAGTGCGTCTTGCCTGTAAGACAGGAAGGCGAACTCAAATGGGCAAATCCAGGCTGAGTAAATGACTAGAACAACCAGTAACATCTCCCAAGCCCTGCAATAATAGTATATGAGAAGTTGCAGTCATAATATTCTACCTCATTTGACTGTGTAAAGGATCATCACCTATACTGTTGATTGAAAGGGGAGATGATGTATCTTCGAAGTTTAGTTTCTTGGTTGATTCGGGCTCCGAGGGATGGAAGGAGGTCATTGGACCAAAAGCTGATATAGGGGAAATTTCCCATTTGGAATTCATCCATCCAGAACCTCTGGAAGAAGTTTTTTGCACAAGAAAAGGACATCCTAAAGTTTGAAAATCCACAAGGCTAGAGTAGATGTAATCTTCTTGGGGTTGAGAACTTAGTACTACTGAGTACCCTGAAAATGGGTTTATAAAGTCAGGACTTTGACTTGGATGCACGGGTTTTAGACGCCTTTTTTGTTGCCCTTTTTTCTCTCTTTTGAAACCTGTGATATATTTTAAAAGATAAGCAGGAACTTTATGGTGCTAATGTGAGATAAAAAGGTTAGAGAAGAGAGTGGTAAAAACGTGGAGGGAAATCTTTCCATCTTGTTTCAACAAGAGAAGAAAGAAACAAAAAGAAATACACAGCAAAAGAAGTGGCACACAGGAGGCTTTCTGAAATGCAGTTGCAGAGAATGGTGTTGCTGGCTGAATAATGTATATATGGTGATAGTAGCAATGGAGGCCATGGGGGTGGCTTTCATCATAATGGTGGTAACTCCATCATCAACATGTGTGGGGGTTAGGAATCTTATGCCAAAGTTTGCAGGGACAGATTTCAGAATGAAGGTTTTATTTCAAATCCACGCATGGACCAGACAGTCATGGGACAATAGGAAGGGACTCTGTATATGGATGCCACATGGACCAATAAGGCCAAGTTTTAGAGGTTGTGACACTAATGCAAAAACCTTCTTACAAAAAACCCTGTTCCAACTCAAACTCATTCTCTCCTTGGAGCTTCTTAGCAAGAGTCTTATTTGTTTGCTTATGCTTGATGTGATGCATTCAGAACCATATGTGTGAAGTGCATTCCCTCCATATGATAAATTCTCTCCCCTCTCTCTCTGTCTAACAGGTTTCTTCACGCGGATTGAATCCGCGGACACCTGAATGCGGCTGATTCCTACCAACCTCTAGCTGTGGCCCACATATGATGATTAGTTTGATGATAATCTCTAGCTTGTGGAATCTGTATCGTGAAACATTGTGGGGAAATTCAATTGTCTGGTCAGGATCAATGTATAACTTTGATTTTTCTTAATATTCTTTGCGTTCATTTTATGTTGTCCCTGAGCCATCTGGTAAGAATTTTGCACTGCACAGCAGAAAAGGAATTGTGGAGTGTGAGGCTTGAAATATTGCATAGGAAGAATAAAGCACAAAAGGTTTCTCTCTTCTAAAAGAAAACGAATTCCATGTAAAAAAAGAAAAGTTGGTATGAAATACAATTGAGAACTTAATGAGAAGCTCTTATTTAGAAAAGCTACTTGTTTAGTTTTGCATGTGGAAGATGGTCGTAGTCAGAGACTGTGGTCCCTTGAGATAATCCTACGAGAATCTTTCCCAAAGCAAAGCCAAGTCTACATGGGGATGTAGAAAGATTTCTCCAGAAAGTGTTTGTTCCAAAAAATTGATATTCTTCCAATCGGAATTTGAATTCTTTTCTTGCAGGGAAACTTCTTTTTTTTTTTTTAATTTCTATTTCTGCTGATTTCCCAATTTTCTATGGTATCTTGCCATGGCAATTACTAGAGCTTCATATTTGCATGAAATTCGTGACAAGAACACACTCACACCCTTTTAGTTCCTGATATGAGTTTGATGCTATAGTAAAGAAATGCATTTCCTGCACCTGCGATTTGGCAAATACTTTTTATATTCTACCTATAACACATGTCCTTACAGCCCACCAGACAGGAAAAAGTCTATTATTAATTTTGTTGTCTGTGTGTCAGTTTTGTGAAACTTATTTATATCGAAAATTGAATTTACAATTTTTAAGACATTATGAATTATAGGTAACTTTTTTTTTTTATTAGATGAAAGTAAGGATACGTGTTATGATTCAAACGTTTTGTGTTTTTCCTAGAATTTGGCAAAAAAAAAAGGAAATAAAAAAGGGAGAAAAGTAAATCACAATTAATGGTGTTATTCTATAATAATAGTTATTACACTGCTACTTATTAATACAAGTACAGAAGTGGGGCTGCGGCAAACTGATTGGGTCTCGAGGAGTTGTGGTGGTGCTTATGCGCTGGAAAGAAGCCATACTTACTTTCTTCTGGGAGGCAGAGTTAACTACAATTCTGTACAAGGATGTCAAAGTTAATAATTTGTTGTCAACTTGGTGTTGACAAAGTGATGCTAACCAAATGCACAAAAGTTGTTTGCACAATTTCCTCACAAGATTATTTTGGATCACTAGATCATTTTATAGGCTCTAATCCAATAATCAAATATAGTTTTGTGAGATTATGTTAAAAAATTCTTTGTCCATTGGAATGATGCTCTATATAGGTTAAGAGCCATCACATAATATGCCCACATTAAATTTAACAAAAATGTAAGTTTAGTCTCAAAATATTTCACTTTCTCAATCACTTTTTGTCACATATATGATGGGTATTTATAATGAGAGTCAATTGCACATATGAATAGAGGAGTGTGTAAAAAATGAATGCGTGTATTGTTGCTTTAAATCTAACGACTCATAATAATTATGTGTACATTATGTGTGAGATCCCAATGTGCATACAGAATTCACATCACTCGAACGTAGTTTTCAGAGTTGGCTTGGTTAAGCTTAAAGCCCCAAATTCTTGGTGGTTACGGCAATACACAATTTGGAATCATTTCTAGCCTTTGTTTGGTTTGGCCAACTCATGAAGCCCGTGAAATACCCATAGAAGGATGTTTACAGTGCTGGCACAACCTTGTCTCCCAAACCTTTAGCATACAAAATTGATGTAAAGTTGTGGTTTAGCTTACATCATTAGCAATCTCACCACAGGAAAACCAAGTGTGTGTATTTGGGTCATGAATTTTGTGAAAAGAAGATAAAGTAAAGCAATCAATCAAGTTTCTAGTCGTTAGGATTTCTTATATGATAATGAAATCAAACCTTATTTTCTAATCTTTTCATGAACAAGCAAAAGTCCTCAAGAAACTTGCTTTTTGAGCATGCAAATTAAGAAGAGAAGATAGGCAATTTTCCTCTACCTAAAAATGAAAAGACAAGAAAGGGTATTATTTATCAGAGAGGAAATAGCTAGGATAAGCAACATTAACCCTTCTCTCTCATCCATGGGCTCACTTTATCATTACATTTCAAGATCCTTCGACATTGGCAAATCCCTTTATCACACATTGCATGTGATTTGCACGTTAGAAGCAATGATATACTCATTCATTGTTGTACGAACTATTATTTATGATTTTATTTGAGAAATTTTAATTTAAATTAATTTCACTTATATGCTATTCTAGTAAATTATATAATTTTTTAAATTTAATCTAATTACACTTACATTCCTTTTATTTTAGAAATATGTCCTTATCATCTTCTTTGCTTTACAAAAATAGGAAGACAAGTACATGTTCAAAATAAAAGGGAATGGAGAAGGAATGGCAATGGGATAGGGCAATGATAGATCGACGGTTTGTTGCCCTACCCTATAGTTGTGGTGATTTATCCCATCCATGATCACGAGGCAAGTTAGTGCCCTATCTTTGTAATCTGCGAGTCACTGTTGATTTACGGATAAATCTGAAAAAAATTTAAAAAATTAATTTTTTTTTAAAATTTATAAGTTTTAAATGTACATATAATTCACATTTAATATTTAACATAATGCAATAACATTAGTTTAAAATTATACATAATTTATCTAACTAATCTTAAATTTAAAAGAAAATAATTAAAATAAATAATAATTAAAAAATAGTTAATATAAATATTTTTAATTATGAAATTAGTAAAATGAATTTATAATAATATATATATTTTAGTATAATATAAAAATAAAAAAATAATTTATTTTTTTAAGGCAAGTTGGAGCATCATAGGTGCCTTATTTCGTGTAATTACTTCGGGTTAAAAATTTATCCCATGGGACAAAAATTTGTACTAAATCCATGCCCCACGAGGCAGAATCCACAAGGCAAAATTTGAAATCCATTTTTTTTGCCATCCCTAGAATGGAGGTGATTATATATAAAAAAGGTAGTTTGCATATATTTCTAAAAAAAGGTTCAAGTATAATTATATTAAATTTTTAAGGAGATGAATGTATTTTGTCCATACTGTCTTTATTTATTTAAGAAAAAGTATAAATTACTCATACTAACTGTAAGGTAATTACATTTAATACCCATAACTATTAATTTTTACAAGCTCTCCCAAAACTTAATAATAAGTAATGAATTGCATCCAACTTGTGACTAATTTGAAGGAGCAAACATATTTGATTTGACATAAAATTTTGTAAAAAAAAAAATTGAACACAATGTGAAGGCCTTATAACTTATATTTGGGAGTGATCCAAATCGAGTACTAATATTTTTATTTTTTGTTTTTAGAGTGTATTTTGATCTTTTTGGTAAGGTTAACTTGTCCAATGTGAATATGAAAACAAATGGCACGAATTTTGAATTTTTGACTTGGCATTTTTATATTATAGCATTTAAATTTTTTTCTAGATTATGAGAAAAGTTTTGTATGGATGTAATTTATCACATATAAACAAATTTTGAGGAATGATTATAAAAATTAATAATTATAAATATTATATGCAACTACCTAAAATTGAAGGATAATCTATTATTTTCTCCTTTATTTAAATTTCGTCGTGCACATGATAAGTAGATATATTAGGGATATTTATCATTTTCTTTGAAAAAGAATATGTTACTATGTTAGGATCAAAATCAAAGAGGGCCCATCATACTTGAGTGTTTTGTTCAATAGCTAGATGTCCCGGTATGATTGTCAATCTTCTATTGCTAATAATGAGTAGTGTTTTCTTTTTCTTTTTTTCTTTTAGTATACTTTCTAAATGTGTGAGTTTACATCTTTTTATTAGTCACTAAGTTTTTTATGATCTTTTTCCAAATTGTAGACACTCCTTTTTATATTAGAATTCAACTTAAAAGATCTCTATCTAAATTTCTGTTCATACCATCTCTTGACTTGTAATAAAAAAATATTCTTACATACATATCTCGCATCTACATCAAATCAATTAAAGATTCATTCGTAACATGATTAATCAACGAAATTTACATGTAATTATATATATATTAATTTATAATTAATTTCATATAGACATAACAAATAAAATTTCTCAAAACATATAATAATTGATTACAATTTTTTGGGCAATCCTATCATACTCACTAAGAATTAATTTTTGTAAAAAAATTTTAATTTAAGTGTTATATATATATTTTTTTTAAGGTTTTGTGTTTTTTCTTACACATAAGAGTTAATTCTTGATACTGATATATGTTTAATAGTTTAATTATTCTTACTATTAAAAAAAATTTAACTCTTTCTTGCCGACTAAGGATGCACTCACAATTATGTAAATTCTCTCAAATTTTTAATGTATCAATTTTTTAATTTAACAAAAGGGATGCAATTTTAGATTTTAAAATCTATTATTTTAGTATAAAAAGATTTTTATATTTATTTTTCTCCTGAAATTTATATTCTCAATTCCTTTAAAAATTTGAGTGAATACATATTGAAAATGCAACTTAGTGATAATAAAAAGGAATTAAAAAAAAAACTACAATACAAAGTCAAAAAGGATAATATGAAGAAGTTGTCATATGACGATCGGAAGGTTGGTGGTCCTGCGAAACGATGCCTCAATGCTCATGGGCAAATAGTCATCATACGTATTGGCCGTCTAGTGGTCCTCTTTATTGAAATTATGGGTACCAATTTCGAAAATTTCCACAATATTTGGGAACTTCGCTGTGCGATCCAATGAATTTCATAGCAGCAGATAGGAATTATTATTATTATTTTTGTCCCTTTCTTTGGCATCTTCTTTTCAAGGAAGCCAAGTCAACATTGTACTGATAATATCCTCATTTAGTATATATTTACACTTGGAATCGATATTCATCATGATTTGCGATAATGAGAAAATGTAATTGACAGGATTTCAAAGTCAAACTGTTTTTGTAACAAAAGAAAATTTTTAATACTGTCGAAATATTATTAAATATCTGAATATTAGTATTACTATCTAATTATATTACGATGGGTAAAAAAAAAATACATCTTTTAATTTTAGTATAAATTATGAATATCATAACAATTTTAACTTGTCACAATATAATAAGAAGTACGTTTGGTTTGCAAACGTATTTCTTATTTTTATTTCTAGCAAAAAATTTCATTTTTTGAAAATGTATTTCATATGTACTTAAAAATAATTTTTGTTTTCATCTTCTAGTGATAATTATAAGATGGTTCATATTGGGTTATAATGATAAAGATAATCATGGCTATCATTAATAGTTCAAGAGACATGAACAAAGGGGAATGGTGATTGTCTCAATGGATGATGAGTATGAGTTGTGGTAAACAAAATAATGAATAATTGTACTAGAGGTGAATTATTGATTATGATGGTGATAGTAAATGGTACTAACAAAGAAAAAAACATAATAGTGATAAGTGATTATACAGTGATTGATGACTGTGGAATGTGATAATTAATAATATATATGAATGGTAGATAATGATAATATAGGTGAAGATGGAAAGAAGATAGATGGCAGAACTGAACAATAAACGCAAAAGATAGAAGAGGTGGATGGTGGCTATGGTTTGTAGCAATAGTTAATGATGGTCTTAAGTGGTGGCTGCTAAAAATGGGCATACCTTGTAGGTGGTGATGTGAAAAGGAAATGGGAGTAGGGGTAAATAAATAACACTCTCGTGGTCTAAGTTTAAACTTAAATATATTTTCTTCCTCCCATTTTTTCATTTTAGTGCCAACTACCTCCAAATTCTCATATCATTAGTTTCTTAGTCAAAAAGAATTTTCAGTCACTTTTTCCCTTGTTTTCATTAATACTATACAATTGGAAAGGGCAACTTTTCTAATGGAAGAAGCCGCTTGTTGATTTTTCCGGAAAGCTTTCATAGCTCCTTCTTGCTTCTTCACCTTCCGGTGCAGACGATGGCTATCATTTGAGTTTTTGAAGACTCTGATGGCCATTGTTCCATTCCTAGTAATGGCAAGTTTTTCCATTTACTTACAATTTTGTTTTCGAATGATGCTTTGGCATTTTTTTCCATTTCATTCTGTTGAGTATTTTGATGATTTTATTGATGTGATTTGATATACGTCTTTGGGGTTTTCGACTTTATCCATTTCCTTGTTTTTTTCTCTAATCCATTGTTAATCCTCAAAAAAATTATTTTATTTATATAAAGGAGATGATTATAATATATTACTAAGATAGTTGTGTATTGTATACTATTAAATTTAATTGTTGATGTATTATCATATAGTGAATCAGATTTGACTTTGAAAAAAAATAAATTTAATATGCAATAAAATGTAATGATATATCGATACATTTTTATATTAATAATGTATTATGATCTCTTTTGAAAATAGTAGTACATTGTAAGTAAATATATCCCTCCTTGTTTCTCTCTAATTTAGAACCTCTGGATTTAGAGTTTATGCATAGATAGAGTTGGTTTGGTTTTTCCAAAACCAAAAACTCTGAGATTTGGCTCCTATTTTACTTTAATTTTTTTTTTTTTTGGGTTTTGTCTTAATTTGGAATTGTAAGCCCTTTGTCAGACCATGTCTTCTTTTTCTACCTAATTTTATTCTGGTATTAATCATTTCTTTTTGTTTATCTCACATCATACAGGTATTCGTCATTTGTTTTAAATTCAATTTTAGTTTGTTTTGCATGTTTGGTTGTTAAATTTTTTATCTTTCTAGTTGTTCTGGTGATTTAGATCATTGATGACATTTAGCTTGCATTTGTTTTTCTACATCGTCTATTTCAATTTTTTGGGATTCACTTTTTTATATTTTACCTTTTTTTTTGGGTATTTAGTTTGCATGATTGAGATGGAAATATTAGGCTTCTTTTCAATTTTCTTGACATGTATTACTAAAAATGAACGATTGCAATCAAGTAGACAAAAATGATAGTATTTTTCTTTTATACAACGAAATCTTTAGCCTTTGTTGTTTGCAAGGCCTTGATGTTTTGAGCTTCTAATATTATTTCTGTTCATTAACCACCGGTAATATGCTTACTCAGCATTCAAATCAATTTATTAAATAATACTGTGTTAAACTGGATCTCCACTTGATCTTATAACTATGTTCTTTCAACAAAATATTTGTACAAACTAAGAAAAGAAGTGGCAAAATTTTTTTTAAAGGATGTAATTATCGATTACTTTTGAAGGGAAATAATCAAATTACAATAGGTCCCACATTAGCTGCATTTTATGGTAAAATGTTAGTTTTAGTAATGCTTGTGTGCAGGAAAAGGGAGCGCAATCATTTTCAAAATAATAACGGGTTATGTATCAGAATGAAAAAATGAGAAAAAAATATATTTAAATCTATATTGGAGGGAGAGCAGTGTAATTTAAAAAAATAAATAAATAAAGACGAAGTGAGAATTTTGTATAAAGCATTTCTCTTCAAATAATTTCAAGACAAAACATGGTCCCCGTAATCTAAGTCAAACTTTTTTTTTAAAAAAAAAAGTTAGAATATTTTGCTCCAACCATGCTCGTTAAATAATTAGCCCTTCTCCTTTTTGTGCTCCTTTTATCTTATTCTGCTTGGTGGATTCTCCACTTCAATTATTATATGAAGGATATTTTAGAAGATAGCGAACGAGCAATAGGTGATTAGCCTCTTGCTAAATTATCAAATCAATGACTCAAGAAACATCTATATTAGAGTGTGTTGAAGTGTGTAAATGAATGTTATCCCGGTGTCTTCATGTTTAGGTTGTGGAGCTTCAAACAAAACTTTTCATATAATTACATAAAATATATATAATAAGTCGGCCGAATTTACCTTAGTTATTTTTAATGAGATTTGAACCAGTTCGATTAAAATTATATAAAACCTAATGCTCAATTTAAAAGTTTAATTATTTTTTATTTTTATTATTATATTAAATAAAAATTAATCTGTTATAAAATATATATTTAAATAAATAGTAAATTATTTATTTACATCAAATTAAATATTTTTATTGATGAGACTAATTTTTATAATATATATTTAGATTTATAAAAATAATTCATATAATTACATGCTTTATATAATCATGACCAAAGATTAATTTGTATATTAATAAGGCCATTAAAACAATTAATATTTATGACTAATATTCGAATTTGAAAAAAGAATCTAAATCTTCTATTTTTTAAGACTGGGCGAAGGGATTACTTAACCCATAAACATATCTAATCAAAGGAATTAAATTTTTAATTGTTCTATTCATGACAAATATTTTTATTTTCACTCAATAAATAAAGTTTATTATTAACTTTCTTATAAATTTGTCAGTTAAATAAGTTTTATATGTTTGCTTTTAGTTGGAAAGAATAATACATAAATTACAATATTAAAAAAAACTTTCTCATTAAATGGAAAGATCCTTCAAGAAGTTTTTGTTATCATGAAAAAGGGAAAATAGGATAAAATTCAAGACTTTATTAATGTGCACTAATCATTTTGACACATCAAGATTTTTTGTAATGAAAAAAGCAAAGGTTAACATAGAATCGAACCCTATAATTTGAAATTTAATGGATTAGGAAAAGCAAGGAGGGGGAAAACCAAATGAATAATAGCCGTAATTAGTTTGCAATTATAAAAAAGAGAAATCATGGAAAACGAAGGGCAGAATTTCGGTACTTTCTCTGGATGTAAGCATGAATTAAAAGTCTACTTAATCAAATCATAATAACACTATTTTAGTGTATCAAATTAAAAATGAAAGAAAGGAAAATTAACGATGTGGCAAGAAATGATAATCTATATGGTCAATAATTATCATCTTCATCATCATTCCATTGTTTATGGCACATAATTGCGAGCACATCTGTCGCCTCCTCCATGCATTTTTTTTGGGTCCAAAATTTTCATACATATTTTTCCTTTCTTTTTTTTATTAAAATTTTTAATTTTCTCTTATAATTTTTATGTTATTTTAATTCTTATCACTTTTAGGTTCTGTTTCGCGTAAGTAACTAATAAATTAATTAATAACTAATAGAGTAATTAATAACTGATAAGTTAACTAATAAGTGATAATTTATAACTGATAAATGATAATTAATAGCCGATAGTTAAAAGGCTAGCTGATTGTTTAAGAAGTTTTTCATAAAATTAGTTATTAAATTATTTGAAATTACAAAATAACGTAAAAGGATATATTAATAGAAATAGATATATAATTAAAATAATTTATATTTATTTAAAAATTAAATTATATTAATACAATTAAGAAATTTAAAATAAAGATATAATATTTAATATTTAATTAACTATATTTTATTAACTTATATATTTATTTATTTATATAATTTTTATTTTATTATTTATAACAAAATTATAATTAATTATATTTTTTATATTATTAATTTATATACATATTTTTATATATTTATAATTTAAAATTAGGACATAATTATATTAAAATTAAATTTATATTATAAAGGACATGGATGGTAAATTAATAAAAAGTATAAAGATAAATTTGGAAAGAATTTAAAGAGGTAGTACCTTATGAATTATAAGCAACTTCAAATAATTTATTATATTAGAACTTATTTTTTTAATAAGTTAGTGTGAATAACACCTTTAAAAATTAACTCATAACTTATTATAACATATTAATTAAGTTAATAAATTATAAGTTAATTTATTTATTGTGTGAAATGGAGTTTTATTATTTACAATACATATAATAATATCTCTTAATTATATATATAAACATAATTTTTCTACAAAAAATATTAAAAATATATTAAATATTTAATTTAATTTAATTATTTAATTATATGTTTAATTTTCAATTTGTATTATTTAACAATTCATATGCTATCTTTTTTATTTTTATTTACTTTATTCATATTTTTTATGTGAATTCCTATCGTTTATGACTAAAATGCTAATGTCACTAACAAATATAAATATAGCATGATATATTTTTCTTTCACAATAAAATATTCTAAATAAGTTAAAGATTTAATTTAATTAAAATAATTAACTACATATTTTATTTCTAAGTCATATTACTTAATAATTCACACATTATTTTTTTTCATTATTCATTCTATTTACTTTATTGTGTGTTTTCTTTTTTTTTTTTTTAATGTGATTTCCTCTAATTTACAAGCTAAAATGTCAATGTTACTAATAAATAATATAAGAGTAAACACAAATTCCAGTCTCTTATTTATAAAGATGATGAATATTACATTCCTTAAATTTCATAACTAATACTATTAATTTTTTATTTTTGCTTTTATTATAATTATTCATCTCTCCTTTCATATATCTAAAATAAATAGTAAAAAATAATATAACAAAAAAAGTAAGCATGTATTTGATATTGTTAAAATATTATTTAACAATCAATTTCAATATTTTTTATTTATTTTAACATTTCTATTGAATAAAGAGATGAATAATCATAGCAAAAGCAAAAATAGAAAACTAATAATGCTAGTTATGAAATTTAAAAAATGTATTATTCATCACCTTTATAAATGAATGATTAAATATTATATTTATTCTAAATATAAATATAACACGATATATTATATTATTTTATTAAAAATTGATGTTAATGATGGAATGAATAGCATGTGAGTTATAAAATAATATAAGAATTAAAAATATAATATACAATTAAATAATTAAATTAAATTAAATTAATAATTCATTTTAATATTTTATAATAAAATAAAATACATAATTATTACCATAAATAATAATTATTAGTGTTAATACAATAGCAAATAATAGCTAACATTTTATTAAATAATAAAATGAATGGGTACAAGAAAGAAGAGGAATAGTATGAGTTACAAAATAATATAAGAGTTAAAAATATAATATATAATTAAATAATCTAATTAAATTAAATCAATGACTAATTTATCATATTTTATAATAAAATAAAATATGTAATTTTTAACATAAATAATAATTATTAGCATAAATGCAATAATAAATAATAATTATTTTATTAAATAATAACTTAAATAAACATAAGAAAAAAGAAGAATAGTATGTGAGTTAGACAATGCCACAATCCTTAGTCCATCATAAGGGGTATTGAACACCCATTCTAATTTTCACGAGCCTAAGGGTTCTAAATAATCCTTTGCCAACCATTTAGTAATAAAGAGAGATAATATACTACCATAAAGCATGAAAGTTTACAATTTGCTTAGGAGTTAGATTGGGTTATATCACTAATGACAATATAAATCATTCTGACTCTCCCAAAAGAATGACATAATATTTTTATCTTTTATCCTACCTACAAAGAATGAGGCCTAAAAATATCTTATCTATAAGATCTATAGCCATAATCATCTACTAAGAGTGTATTGTGCAATGCCTAATTAGTAAAGAGTGGTAGTGAAGGCTTGATTGGAGAATTTGCATTGTAAACATGGAAAGAGTGAGTCCAATCCATTTAATAGTTATAAATACAACATATTATATAATGCATTTCTACTAAGTTATTCATAGTGCTAGCATATACCACCTTGTTCCTCTTGATCCAACCTTATACTCTATTTGTCTATTCCATCTTTATTTCTTTTGTATTAACCTTATACCTTACTAGTCTTTCTACCAAGATACTATCAATCAATAGCCTTATCACCTAAGTGACATCCCCTATACTTTCGTATTAAATTGATACTTAGGTACATTATTATATAAACATATGCATATCAATTGGTAGCAGACTTTATAACCCTCTCTGCTAACAATTAGCACATGTATATCATTAATTATAAGCATGAATCTTAGAACATATATGTGGAATGTATTATGTCATAATGCAGCACATTGATTGTCACAAACAAAGGCAAATTGATGTGTGTCATAACACACCAAAATTATTTCAAAAACAAAATAATAGTAAGGATGAATCAACTTAATCCCATAAAGATTAAACTTTAATTTACTTTCCATTTGATTATGAAACAAGAGGGCTTATATGCTTGGAAAAATAGAATTAAATGTATTAAAAAGAAAGAATAAAATAGAGTTCACACACATTAAGAAGGATTCTAGTTCAAAAGATTTTATATCAATCTTTTAATTCGTTATCAATTACAAAATATAGGCAATAGTTAATTAATTATTCAATTGATGAAAATAATCCAGAAACCCATAATTATTCCCAAAGTCACCTTTTAATGTGATTAGAATAAACAAATTGAAGCTAATTAATTAAACTAAATCCTTGTTAAGACCTAATTGAAGCCGACCAAAATGAAAATAGAGCAAAGATAATAGAAATTCAATTAAAATAGATCAAATAACCTTGCAAGTGCACAAAATATAAAACCTACCCTTTAGTTCATCCCTTAAACAATAACTAATTGAATTAATTCACAAATGCAAAAATAATCCAATCAATTGTTTCAAGATTCAATCACACAGCTAATCATCTAACAAGCTTTCTTCAAAAAACTATATATGCAATCATTAATAGAAGAAATAGATGAATAGAGATAATTAATTAAGCATATAAAATGAAGAATAAGGTTTGAAAATCAATTATAAAATATGTACCAAATATTTTAAATTAAAGAAGAAAATTTAGCCATTTATAGCTTAAAAGCTTAAAATACCAAAAGAAGAAAAATTTTATTTTGTTAAAATTTGAATTATCTCATAAAGTTGTGCTTTTGCCCTTATATAAAACTCTTAATTCAGCTTCATTAGGTTATAATTACTTCGGGCTTACTCTTAGGGAACTAATAGACTAGTCTTTTTATAATTTGGAGACTTATAACTCAAGTTATGACTTAAACACTAAAACAAGTACAATGATATTTGATTTTCATCATTCAGGTTAGGGTTGTGTTTTGTCTTTCAAAATGACATCACTTGGGCCCTAAAAGCTTAGAAACATATTGCTTGAGGTGTTACGTAACTTAGGGAACTAGAGTTTTGCAATTTGGGCTATTGAAACTTAAGTTATAGGCTAAATAGTGAGAAAAGGTTAGGCCCACTACACTAGGATAGCACCACTAGATCAGCTTCAAGGCCTAATTCAACCTACTAATTATCCAAACTAGCTCTTACACAAAATATGAAAGTTGTAGAGAATATCTTAACCTTCCATCCATATAAAGATCATCCCAATTAGGACATTTGAAGCTCAAGTTATAACAAAAAATCTAAAATAGTATTAAATTTCTATAATTACTCATTATTTTTATTTAACTCAAAACATATGATTTATTCTAAAATAAATCTAAATCCTTTAAACATAAAAGATAGAAAAATAGGGAAAATTAATATAAAATAATGTGTATATCAAATTAGCCACTTATTTGAATAGGGGTGGGATCTTATCCTAAAGCCAAATGGATGACCATTATTTATAAATAACCAGTTGTTTGTCTCTGGATAATCCCCTATCCTAGTTTCTAGATAACAATCAACCATTTTAGCATACATGGTTGCTCATTTCTCTAGAATTAGCAAAACTCACCTGTGATTTTTGCACTATTCATGCAACTCTTTCTTTACCCATTGCTATAAATGCTTCACTAGTTCCTTTTTCACCATAAATAAGACTTCTATATATGCTTCACCAGTTCCTTTCTTATCATAAATGGGACTTCTATAAATGCTTATCACATTAACATTTCGCATTAAATGTACTTTATTACATCAAGGATAAGACTTTGGCGCACCATTTAAGGAAGTGGTATACCAATGCAACATGATATTTATGACCAGAATTTACCCTTTGTGATGAACTAATATTAGCAATTTCAATTTATTATTTTGTATATTAATCCCAAGAGATATGGTAATTATGAATATTGGATTGGGCCTCAGGGTTTGGTCCAAAGGAAGGATTGTCAATTTAAGGTTCACAATTTAAAAGCTAGGAGAATGGGAACATGTTCGATGGTGATTATTGGTAAAGGTGAGGTGGCTTTTAGTACTTAAAGAACTAGTGCCGAGGTAGTTTTCTATAATGATAGAAAGTGTAGTGGTTGAAGTCCATGAATTATAGAATTTAGAAATTAAGTGTATAGAGTAAGTAGGAGTTGTAAAGGTAGTGACTATTGATGTGATTGGTGGTTAGAGCTGATTCAACCTATTTCTACAACTATCATGAAAACAAAGTTACAAATGATAATTTCCTACACATATTATTTAAAGGTAAACATCCATTAGGAATCTATGTTGTTAAACTTAATTAGTTTTATAATCTCTGTATGCTGATATGTACTAGGTTTTCATTAGAGTTAGCTTTAATCCTCTAAACTAGTTGAGGTTAGAGAAAGCCTTTAAAAATAAAGAGATATGTAAATAGAAGATGTGCTTAGTTTTTATTAACAATTATGGGAGTAGGCATAACTTCATTCACTTTTTAAGGTTTAGGTCTTCCATCTAATTTAACTACATTCTACTATCAGAAAATAGTTTACATCACATATAAGTCTTGATCAATTTATAAGGTGTATGACATAGTAGATTGAGAGAAAAGATTAGGCTACATCAATAAATGAATAATTGACTATCACATTAATTTAGCAGTGTACTTAATTACATCAGAGTTAATCATTATTGAATGATGCAAAGAATAACTTCTTGTAAGGGCATTACCAGAGTAGGGTAATAAAGTAGACATGATTTGTAATAATTATACTCTATTACACATTTTCTTCCATTATTAATGAAAGAAATCAAATATTTGATTTGCTTCAACATTCCTTTCCTTATGATATTTGCCTTTGGTTTGTTTTAGCTTCTTATATTTTCTAAAAATAAAAAAATAATTAAAGGTGTAGCTAAGTCATAATTTATGAAACTAGATAACTATATGCTACTTTTTTATATTATTTCTAATTCTAGGTTGCTTAAGTTATGAGAAATATATGTGTTGGTTGATTGCAGAACATAACTTCATTAGAAAATTAGATGCAGCATCTAGTGTATGGAAACTGCTATACTTACCCTTCTAGTAGGGCAAGAACAAATGGCCTAATTAATAGGCTTTACTATAGAGTCATTAAGCAACAAAGCTCTTATTAAATCAGCTAAAGAAATTATCAATATTCTTCAAAACCATTATCCGAAAAGGCTAGCCATTGTAAAGTTTGAATCATATTACTTTATTAGGTGTATGATGTAAACTATGCATTGCCTTGATACAACTCTAATGGTTAATGTTAATTACCCATCCTTGAAGAGTGCCATATCTATTTTGCACAAAAACCTAAGGGTTTATGCCATCTTCAAATCTAAAAGTATACTCCCCTTATTTTTAATTGCATTGTATTCTTCTTATTATTGCTCTTTTTCTACAATGTTTATGTCCATGTCCTTGTTTTCTCCACTAAATTCAACAAAGCTAGCACTTTGTGATGAACCACTGTGAACATTGCTTCCTTCTTTCTCCATCACATTAATAATGCATTATATTAGGAAGTTGAAGACAACGAGCTCATATCTTGTTAATAGACCTAAGATTTGTCATGGACTTGCATTTGGGACATAATTTTGTTAATGTTTTTGACAAGAAACTCTAATGTTTTCAAAGTCTTAATGGTTGTACTGTGGCTTTTGGTTTAGTTAGTGTTGAGGAGTAAAAAAGTATAATAAAAAGTGTCATGTATGTGATGTAAAGATAAGTATCAAATATAAAAATAATTTATCTAACATTTAATGTAAAATATTATAAAAAATAAAAATTTAATCTATTATATTTAGTTCAAAATTATGTATTTAAATTCTGAATAAAGCATATTTTTAAAATGAAATATGATAGTTAAGAATAAATTGTACAATTGAGTAATTTGATCAAATTAGATGCTTGAATTATTTAAAACATTTTATGATTAAAAAAATTAATGTTATGTTCAAATAATTTATTGATATTAATATCTAAATTTAAATTATAAAAAATAGGAGCAAATAATTAAAAATATATGTAATGAAATACAAACACTAGATAGATATAAAGCCTTAGAAAAAAAATTCTAATTGACAAATATTTAATTCAAGTTAGAGTGCTTGAAAATTGATATGAAGAAACTATTGATAAAATTTAAATAAAATAATTTTGATTAAAAATAGAATATAAAACTGTATAATTCAATTAATATAATCTATATTAAAATTTTAATTTATTCAAAAAATTTATATAATCAAATTAAATATATCATATTATACTTATATTATTTAATCATTAGAATTCAAGTTATAAATAATAGTAATAGACATAAAAAAAAAAGAAAGAAATAGAAAATTATTCAATAGGTCAAATAAAAAGAAACAAAATAAAGGATGGACTATAAAGTAACATAAAAATTATCAAAAATATGTAGTTAAATAAAATAATAACAAAAATATAATACTAATATAAAAATAATAATAAAAATATAATATATTTTGTAGTATGTATACTTCTTAATGATATTAGTGTTTAAATTATAAATAACAAAAGTAAATATAAAAAAGAAAAGAAGAAAAATTGTAATGAAATAATTGAGAAGAAGAGATTGTATTTTTAATGTTAAGTAATGTAACAATTAAAATATAGAATATTTAAGTAATTTAATTAAATTTAATGTTTAGTTTATTTAAAATATTTTCATACTAGAAAAATATGTTATACTCATACTACTTAATTATATTAGCATTTCAGCTAAAAATAATAAAATAAAATATATAAAACAAAGTAAATAAAAGCAACTGAAATAGTACATCAAGTTTTGATAAAATTTTGATTAATATATGTTTAATTTAAGATATGATACTTAAAATTAATAAAAATATTAAAAAAATTTAAATAAATAAATTTAATTTTTAAATATTTTTATTAAATAATAAAATATATAATTAATTATTTATATATTATAATTTTAACTTATTTAAAATATATTTATTTTATAATTAAATATATTTTATTATATTTATTCTCCTTTGCAACATGTAGGTATGAATTGGGGACAAAATGAGATCTAACCCATCTAATGCATCATTATGGCTTTTGTGTAATTGCTAATAAGTCAAATGTTGAAATGCAATTAATGAATCCTATGTCAGAGCATGCAACTAATTTATTTCTTCCTATTACATGATCAAAAGAGAGCCATAGATTAGGAGAAATATTGGTACACCACTATTTTAGTTTTCTCCCTTATATCAAATATGCATTACTTTATACAATCATATCCAAAGTGTGCTAAACCATGGAAACAACATATATGCAAGATTTGTTCATTTTTAATCAAGATTAGTAGATTTTCACTTATCTCGTATGAAAAAGATCTTTAAGAATTACCACTAAGAATTAGAGATTTCCATGTTAGGGTTTTAAATCTCCATGAAAACCTAAAACCCAATAATCTTTATAAAACTAAGAAGAACTTGGGAGGAGATTTAAGGAGGAAAATATTTTTGCCTTAAAAGAGTGCAAGAATTAATGAGAGCTTAATGTTTCCCTTAGCAATCCTTATATATAATGTGGAAGGAGAAGAGGAGATGAGAAAAAAAAAAGAGGGAATAATATCCTTAGGATACTTTGTGAAGTTTTAACTTGAATGCTCACATCATACAACTTATTTCTAATTTCTATTCTTACTATACTAGTCTCTTAATCTTCCTTTAATTCCATAACTAAATAAAAATACATTTCTTTTTAAGAGGGCATAACAATTATTCCTTTTTTGGAAGAATTCACCCATAAATTTTTAGGCCATGCCATATTCTATAGATGTAATCAAGTATGTCTTGTGGGGATACAATTCCTACTCACTAAACAATTAAGGATATTGTTGTCATATTTTTTACTCTAATTCTTAGGTGGCTTTTTCCATTCCTTAATGATTCCAAGACGGAGGCAACTTCCTTGGATCTTAACATATGGACTTGCCTATCTATAATTTCAATTGATTGTTCTATATAGGATAATTTTGGATCAATTTGCAATGGATAGTCTTAAATTATATAGGACTCTTTAGGTAGCTATTTCTTTAGCATGGACACATAGAATATCAAATGAATGGCTCACAAGCCATTCAGCAAATCTAGTTAATAGGCTACCACCCCACACATTCGAGGGTTTGAAAGGGCCTAATAAATCAAGGTGTAAGCTTTCCTTTCTTCCCTAGATTTTATCATATCCTTCATTGGTGAGACTTTCAAGAATACTATGTCCTTATTTTGAAATTCTAACACTAATTTTCTTTTGTTTGCACTTAACTTTTGTCGATATTAGGTAGTTCTTAATTGCTTTCAAATGATTTAGATATTTTTTAGTGCATCAATTACCAAATTAGGTCCTAAAAGCCTTGCCTTACTAGGCTTAAACTATTCTACTAAGGAATAGCATTTTAAGCCATAAAGTGCTTTATAAGGCACCATTTGAATATTGGATTAATAGTTATTTTTATAAATGAATTCAATTAGGGATAAGTATTTCTTGTATATCTTTTAAAATTCCAAGGTACAAGCTCTAAACATATCTTTCAATATTTGAAAGGTTCTTTTAGATTACCCATTCATTTGCAAATGAAAAATGGCAATGAATAGAAATTAAGTTCCTAGCATTTACTAAAATAATTACCAAAAAATAAGAAGTGAAGAGGGTGCCACAATCTAATATAATGGTGATTGGGACTTCATTGAATGGCATAATTTTATCAAAGTACAATTAAGCATACTAGGTTACCATGAACATAGTTCTAATAGGTAGAAAATAAGTTAACTTAGTTAATCTATCAACAATGACCCATATTGAATCATACTTTTTTTGTGTTCTAGGTAATCTACTCAAGAAATCTATGGTTATACCTTCCCACTTCCATTTTGGTATTGGGAGAGATTGGTGCATTCTGACTAGTCGTTTAGTGTTCTACTTTTACTTGCTGATGAGTTAAGCATTTTACCATATGGTTTAATATATCTTTTTTCATGCTTTTCCACTAAAAGACATCTTTCATATCTTAATACATTTTTACTATTCCTAGATGCAATGTATAGGATGGACTATAGGCTTGATGCATCAACTTATTCCATTCTCCTATAAAAACCTAAATTATTTCTCAATGCTGCATCATTCTTTCTTCATTAATGGTTAAGTTTGATTTCAATTCACTCATTGCTTCTTTAGTTAGGGCTACATGGCTTAGGTCATTCTTTTGTGCCTTCCAGATACTTTCCATAAGAATAGATTGAATAGTTATATAAGTTAGTATTACATTCATGTCTTCTAGCGATTTTTCCATCACCTTATTGATAAACTTCTTATTAAAGGCATTTACCACCACATTAGCTTTCTTAGGCTGGTATTGAATAGATAATTGTAATACTTAACTAATCTATTTATCTCATCTACATCAAATTAAGGTCTTTTGCTTAAAAATATATTCTAGTCTCTTATAACCAATGTAAACTTTTTGTGGCCTCTTTGTATAGGTAGTGTCTCCAAATCTTTAGGGTAAAGATCATAACCACTATTTCCAAATTATATGTGGGGTAATTATGTTCATGTTTCTTTTGTTGATGTAAAGCATAAGCAATCACCTTACTATGCTACATCAATACACACTTAAGCTTTACGTAAGATGCATCACAGTACATCACATACCTTGCGAAGCCTTAAGGAAGTGCTAAAACTAAGGTGTAATCAAATAAGATTTCAACTTTTAAAAGTTATTTTCACACGCATCAAACATTCAAACTTGACTTCTTTTTAAGTTAATCTTATTAGTAGTACCAATATTTTAGAGAAGTCCTTAACAAATTGGTAATAGTAACTTGCTAGCCTAAGAAAGCTTTGTATTTTAGTAATTATCATCAGAGTTAGTCAATTCTATACTACTTCATTCTTCAAGGGGTCCAACTTAACACCTTTCTATGAATCTATGTGCCTAAATAAATTAACACTTATCATTTGGAACTTATATTTCAAAATTTTGGGATACAGTCGATGCTCTCTTAAGGTATACAACACTATATGGAGATATTGAACATGCCCTTTCTCATTTTAAGAATAATAAGAATATTAGTTATGAAGATAATAATGTCCTTGTCTAGATATTGATTGAACATGCAGTTCATAAGGTCTATAAAGTTAGCTAGCACATTTGTTAACATAAAGGACATCATTAAGAATTCAAAATGACCATATAACAAGTTTGGTAAGTGGTTCTTAGGATGCCTTTCTCACATATTTTCAATTAATGGTAACTTGTTTGCAAATTTATTTTGGAAAAATACCTTTCCTTAAAGCTAGTCAAAGAGGTCATTAATGTGGATGAGGGGATACTTGTTCTTAATGGTGACCTTATTTAATTATCGATAATTAATGTATAGTCACAATGGTCCATCCTTTTTCTTTACAAACAATATTGAAGCTCCTTTAGGTGAACAACTTGGATGAATAAAGCCTTTATTTACTAAATCTTGCAATTTTTTCTTTAATTATTTGCAATTTCACTAAGGTTATTTGATATGGCAGTATAAACACAACCTCAATTCTAACTAATTGATCAATGTGAAAGTTAATTTGATAGTCTGATAACAATCTAAATAACTTTTTTGGGAACAAATCTAAGAATTCTTTTACCAAAAGAACTCTACTAGGATTAGGAGTAGGTTATTCCAAGTCTCACACTAATGCCAAATAGGAAAAATCTTCTTTCTTGATAAGTTTCTGGCCTTTAATGTTAGAAATAGTACTGATGGAAGCCAACAATTGATTGCCTTGAAACTTAATAGGTAGGAACCCTTATAAAGAAAAAGTAATAGACTTGTTAAAATAATTCAAACAAGCACAATACTTGAATAACTAATCTATCCCTAATATTATATCATAGTCAGTCTTATTAGGTTAAACTAGATTTATGCGTATCATATGGTCATGAATCTTGATAAGGTAAGCCTTTAATTTATGGATAGCTATTTAGGATTTCCCTACAATGGTTGGTACAATCAATAAGTTAGTTATCACATTAGTAGACTTATCCAAGGTAATGGCAAATTTCTTTGACAAGAATGAATAAGTAGCCCTTGAATTAAATAAAACTCTAATAAAACAATTTTTAATGAGAATAGTACCTATGACAATAGTGTTAGAGACATGTGCCTTTTGCTAAGTGAGCACAAAAGCCCGAGCTTAACTTTCCCTTACCTCCTTTCCTTAAGTAAGGGTATAAGCATTCCTTGATAAAGTTGTGAAGTTCCTAGGTCATTAAGCTAGTGGAGGGGTTAGGTTATTTCACTGAGTTATAGAGTAGCTTGCACTTTGATTAGTAGACTTGTCAAGGTATACCTTGGTTTTATGCTTAACCCTCCCAAAATTGAATCACTCTCCCTTAAATACATTACAAGGGCCATTATAATGTTAACGACATTGGTACACCATGACCTTATAAGCCTAGATAGAAATTAGCTTGGAGAAAGATTGGATTAAGTCCTTGACACCACAAAGCTTTTTCCCAAGAAGGGTTAATCACATGCCTCATGAGAAAATATAGATCTTACGATGGAGCCACCTTCACTTTACCAAGGTTAGGTGAGAAAGGGCATCCCCCTATGGGATAAAACTTAACTTAACCCTTTTGACTGGCTCCTTGTCTCATTTCCTTCTCTCATCTCTTTTCCTCCTCCTTATGTCTTATCTCATTTTTTAATGCTTGATCCACCACCTTTTGATAGATGGCATCCTTACTAATATATATCCTTTTGAAATAAAAATCCTTTAACCCATGCATAAACCTCTAAATTTTTTCCTTTTGATAAAAACCAGGTGTAGGACATATCTATATAGTTAGGTGAAATGAGCATCATATTTAGTGATAGAGAGATCTTTTTGTTTAAGGGTTTTAAATTCCCAAACCTTTCCCTAGCAAATGCTTGGAGGCAAGAATTAATTGATGAACATGTCTAGAAATGCCTCCCAAGTCAAAGGCTTTAATTGTGGATTATAATTGGTTATTGTCTTAGTGAACCAATAATAGGTCACATCACCTAATTGATAGCTTACTAACTTAATCATCAAGGGGATAAGGCTTTGCAACATCTTGCCTAGCCTTACAATATGCTCAATAAACTGATATGGGTTTGCAATTAATTTAAGGCCAAAAAATTGAGATAGATTTAATCAAAGAAACTCGTGGAAGACTTCGAGCCTATCCTTTGTTCCCCTTATTGGAAAGGTTCTCTCCTTTTTTGACTTTTTCTTTTTCTTTTTCATAGTTCTTTGTATGGTCATTTAGGTCACATAAAGGCTCATTATGATTCTTTTTTGTGTCATACCCTAATCACCTAGTAAGGATCACATCAACTCAATCCAAGATATGTTCTATTCCTCTTACCATGCTTATGTTGGTGACTATTAACATAAGAACCCCTTGATAATTCCTCATTCTAATTATGAGTTTGTCTTGCCTAACTTATTATGTTTACCATTTTCCTAATTGTTTCACAAAATTTTAAATAGTTAGAAGAATTCACTTAAAGAATTATCAAACAATTCATTGAGTATTTCATCAATGCATATTATATACCACCTCTAACATTCACTATAATAATACATTAGGGTCTATCAAAATAATGTTAGTGATATGTATCCTTAATGTACATATATCACTCTTACAATTTCAATCAACACCTACTATGGTAGCCTACAAATGTAGCCTATAGTTTTTACTTACTAGGAAACTAGAACATAGTTTGATATTACCATTATCACAACTTTTACTAAATTATGATTGGCATAGAACACCCATTCCAATTTCCACAAGCCTAAGGGTGCAAAATAATCCCTTGCCAACCATTCAACAATAAAAAAAGATAATATGTTACCATAAATAGAAATTTATGAAGTATTAAATTTTATAATTTGCTTAGGAGTTGGAATGGCTTATATCTTTGATGACAATATAAGTCATTCTAACTCTTCTAAAAGAATAAGGTAATTTGTTTGTCTTTACACTATCTATAAAGAATGAGGCCTAAAAATATCCTATTTACTAGGTTTATAGCTACCATTATCTACTAAGTGTGTACCTTATAGTGCCTAATTAATAAGGAGTGGCGATGAAGACTCAACCTAAGAATCTATAAAGTAAACATAGAAATAATGAATCTAGGCTCAGTGAATGGACATTTATTCATTTAATAATTATAAATACAATATATCATATGGAACATTTCTATTAAGTTATTCATAGTGCTTGCATACACCACCTTGTTTCTCTCAATCTAACCTTATACTTTACTTGCTTTTTCCATTTTTATTCCTCTTATACTAACCTTATACCTTACCCAGCTCTCTACTAGAATACTATGAATCAATAGGCTTATCACCTAAGTTACATCACTAAAACTTTCGTATTAAAATGATACTTGGGTACAATATTATATAAACCTATGCACAATAGTTAATAATAGGCCTTAAAACCCTTTCTACTAACAATCAACACTTGTATATCATTTATCATAAGCATGAATCTTAGAACATATACATAGAATGTATTAAGTCATAGTGAGCACATTGATTGTCACAAATAGAGGTAAATAGTTGCCCATTTAACCAAGGGTGGGATTTTAGCTAAGTGGATAACTATTACTTAGAAATGGCTGGTTGTTTATCTTTAGAGAATCCTTTGTTCCAATTTTTACATAATGACTAACGTTCTACCATAAATAGCTACTTGTTTCCCTAAAATCAACAGAACTCACATGCAATTTTTATAGTGTCCACATAACTTTTTCTTTTCCGATTGCCATAAATGCTTCACCAATTCCTTTCTCATCATAAATGGAACTTATATAAATGCTTATCATATCAACAATTCACATTAAATTCATTCCATTACATTAAATATCCACTATTTTATGCAATCAAACCCAAATTGCACTAAACCAACAAAATAACATATATGCATAATTTATTCATTTTTTTTATCAAGATTAGTAGATTATCTACTTACCTTATATAGAAGAGATCCTTAAAGAAGTAAATTGAATATCCCTCAACCTTATTGCCACCAAGAATTGGATATTCCATGTTAGGATTTTAAATCTCCATGAAAATCCAAAAATCCCTTAATCTTTATCAAACTAAGGATAAATTAGGAGGAGATTCATTGAGGATAATGTTCTTACGTTAAGAAAGTGCAAGAATTAATGAAAGTCTAATGTTTCTTTTAGTAATCTTGGTATAGAAAGATGAAGAGTAGGGAGGAAGTTAGGGTTAAGTGAGAGGAGAGAGGTTAGAATGTGAGAGAAGAAAGGTAGATGAAGGGAAAAAATAAGGAATAGTACCCTTAGGATACTTTTGGAAGGTTAAACCTAAATCTCTTATATATTTTTTATACTCTCATTACATAACTTATTTTTAATTTCTATCTTGGTTGTACTAATCACTTAATCTTCCCTTAATTTCATAATTAGATAAATATATTTCTTTTAGAAAAAGGTGTAACATAAAATAATATAAGAGTTAAAAAACATAATATTTAGTTAAATAATTCAATTAAATTATATATTTTTATCATAACAATTCACATATTATTTTTCTTTAATGATAAAATATTATAGATAAGTTAAAATTTTAATTTAATTGAAATACTTCACTATATATTTTATTTTTAACTCATATTATTTAACAATTTACATATTATTTTTCTTGATTATATTTACTTTATTACATATTCTTTTTTCTTTTTTTATTTTATTTCCTATAATTTATGGTTAAATTGTTAATGTTATTAATAAATATGACTAAATGATAATAGAAAATAAGAGAAATAGTATATGACTTATTAAATAATATAAGAGATAAAATTATAATATATAGTTAAATAATTCAATTAAATTAAATCAATAACTTTGTAATGATGAATATCATAACAATAATTTAATATCACAATTGTTTTAATATTATAAAAAAATTATGTTTATATCATTAAAAAAATTAATATCTATCCGTGTGTTCTTTTGACTAGTGTTTCCATGCCTTTTTTATACATGTGGCAATTCAAATTATTTTATGATGCATCATACAACTATATTTTCTTCTTTTTTTCCTTGTAGCCTAAACATTCTTCTATCTCTCTCTCTCTCTTATATTTCTTCCTCCCAACTCCTTTTCAATTCTTTTTCTTTTTTATCAAATTTAGTTAATATAAAATACTAATTAAAATAACATATAATATAATTTTATTTTATATGTTATAATTAATTTAATTTAATTTAATTATTTAATTATATATTCTATTTTTACTTCTTACTATTTTGAATGCCACATAATGTTTATCTTCTCTTTACTTGTTCTATTGGATATTTTTATATTTATATATATTATTTATAACTCAAATATTAATATAATTAAATAATATAAATATAATAACATATTTTTTATTTTTAAAAAAATATATTAAATAATTTAAGGATTTTACTTAATTGAATCATGCAACTATATATTCTATTTTTAACTCTTACATTATAATATTTACAACTCAAACGTTAATATTATTAAATAATATATATAATAAGATATAAATTTTTATTTTTCTTAAAATATGTTAAATGATTACATATTTAGTCTAACTAAATAATTTAATTATATACTTTATCTTTTTAACACTTATATTGCATTATTTAACAATTTGTTCATTATTTCTTTTCTTTTGGAGTTTAAGTTTATCCATTGTTAATGTAAAATATTTTATACTATCACTAATTGAGAAATATGTCATTAAAATAGTGGTAGTAGTAGTAAATAAATTTTTTAATAATAATAAAAAATTTTAATAATTTTTTATTGACTTAGTGATACAAATATGCACACAACATAGGTCATTAAAAGGATCTCAATGATCCACTAAAGCACAAAAGTTAGGATCTTTCAAAAAATACATTCTTATTTGAAAAGTGCATAACCATATGGATAACCTCACACTAGGCCATGCCTAAGGTTATATAAGTTAAAGTAGATTCTTCTTTTTGATCAATTAAAACCCTTTGCTAAACTATACAACCTTGTTCCAAAACATACAACTTTCTAGATGTAGATGATGATATTATCTATACAAATGGATCTTATCTATATTGTACAATAAAGCACTGCATAAATGGATATATAGGAATCTAAATCTACTGAATCACTCATGTTATAATCTTCTACATCCTAGGTCTTCCTCTTTCTTTATCTGTCTTATGTTTTTTATGTAGCATTCAAACCAAATAACTTTATGAATTTATGTTGATACTTCCACATATTTTAAGTAATATACAAGACATCTTTATTTTCCCCCTAGGAATCCATAGAATTACCATTGCTTAAGTTTCACTTCTGCTCTAACCATCAAATGAAATGTGAATAACCCATTTTCCCTTCTTTGAAACAAAGGGCACTTCGAGTTATTCTGTTAGTGTTTAAAACAATCTTATCTTCTTTATATTACTTTATCTCTAGAGTTTATAATTTGATATAAGGAACTACTGAACTCAATCACTTACTATTGTTACTCTTTAATCTTTTGTTGAAGCTTATCCTATAGAGATACTAAAATTGGATTAGTGATTGATTTTTAGATTTTGCCATAAACTCAATTGGTTACTTCTAATTACATAAATCAATAATTCAAGTTGCACTCAAAGGTAGGCCATTTCCTATTTTTGTTGAAACTTCCATAATAGAAACAATAGTATTCCCAATTCTAGCCTTTCTAAGAATTTTCTCACCATCCCCATGGTGTATAAGACAAATGTATGTTTTTCAATTAGGGTTATATTCTATGGTTATAATTCTACCACATATGTCTTCATTCTATTAAAAATTGAATTTATAATGTAGATGCTTATGACCTCCCCCTCTATGTTTTGCAGTAATGATTCCTTTGGCATTATGACCTTTACCACAATAATGCTATCTATAGATCAAATTATTTCATGAATTGGACTTCACTTAACTATCTATAACTCCATTGCATATGCTTGGGGTAGAGGTTTTGTATGAATGTATCACCATGCTATTAAGTATTTTGATTTAAGTTCTTTTTTTTTCTAAGTGGTGAAATATAATAACTTGATTGAAGCATAATGATTATACATCTGTAATGCATTGTATATACTATAAAAGGTCTTATTCTTCCACCTTTTCCTAAGAGTCAATAAGTATTCATAACTATTACTTTAACACCAAAGAAAAGTTTGACGTAATGCCTTATTTCTATCCTAATTTATCTTGATTTTGCATTAGAAGTATATTAATTTTCCCCAATAACTGAATACTTTTATCTATAAATATTATGTATTTGATTCTATCCATAAATCAATTTTTCCCTATGAATTCTAATCTCATTAAGAATGCTAATTCCTAATGTTCATATGTTATAATATAAATATACTACACCAATTAATTTGTTATGTATGGATGATGAGATTCCATTGATATAGAGCCAATTTTAATAAACTTATCATGATTTATTAGAAGGTCCAATTGGTGTGCATCTAGTAGGAATTAAACCTATAAATTCACCAATTATGAGTTGGGTGCTTTAACCATTCAGCCATGGATGCTTAGTAGGGATCCTCGTACATAGTGAATAACCAAATTCTAATTGAAATGAAATCTTTAGGATAAATCAATGTAATTTAAGAGGACATAATGAAAGGGCAAATTTTGGATTTTTGAATTAAGAGAGATCAAGAATTCTCACTATCTTTATAAACCTAATTCAATTCAATGAGATCTTTCATTTATATTTTTTCCATCAAGAACATTTTATAAAACTCTTAGACTCTGAAATTTGGAGTATCCTACTTTCATGCAATTTATAAGATTCAACAAGTAATCAATATTTCATAATTAGGGGTGTAATGCTCTTTATAGTAGTAGTTTTTATATATTGTATTAGCAATCAAAAGATGGTCAAATGAAAAATATCTCTATTTGACAAGGCTTCTTTCTATACCTATGAATTCCATTGGACACAAAAATGATACATAGGATAAATCCTTTAGGTTTTCCAATATCAATAAGTTAATTGTTTCACTTTCATATCTTTTAAAGGGAAAAAAGATCTTTAGGAGCTCTTTCCTGGATCTAAAAAAGAGTACTTAGGTTCTCCTAATAACTAAAAAGTGTATCATGCTTAAATCTAACTAGAGGTTCATGGTGGTGGAGGAATTAGATGGGAAAAAAGAGGAATTCTAGGTGTAAGACATCTAATGAAATCATTGCTGGAATTAAGATATCATTCAAAAAGAAAGATTTCAAATATCCAATGTTTTTTTTGTATATTATATGGATGGTCCAGTTCACAAGGATCATAGTTAGGAATTATTTGATCATCTTTCTCTAAGAGGCAAAATAAAATTAACTTGAATTCAAGACATCTATTCAAAATCTTAATGAAAGATTGAATTTTGTTATCTCATGTTCATTTTTTATGAGAAAATACCAAATGCAAGGGAGGGTTTCTTCAAACAACAAGGAGTTAGGTTAGTTATTCAATCAAATGACATTAAGCATATTTCCCGTCTATTCTTAAGAAACAAGAGGGCTTTTTTTTAATAAAATTATGCTCAATTTCATGGCAATTTTGCCAAGATCTTTTCGTTAATTAGGATTAGGGGAAGAATCCTCATGAATTGGATTTTTTTGAGGAACATATCAAGAAAGAATTGGATTTGGTTAGACAATATGTGGTTGTAAACAAGGATCAATTTTTTAGCAAGGTGCAAAATGTATTGTCAAAAATTCAATATGATTCCATAAGATCTAGTTTCATTCAAATAATAGATTCTAGCTAATTAAAAGGATCTTTTGATCAACTAGAGATCATTTCAATTCCAATAATAATGAGGACCCAGAATATCACACATTGATTAATCAAAAAGAGATTCAACAATTAAAAGAAATATTAATTCTTTATTAAGATCTTTCCTTCCTTCAAACTAAATGAATAGAGATAGAATCAAAGCAATTTCCTAAATGACTTTTTAGATATTCCTAGACATTCATAGAATATGAAAAGCAAATGAATAATCATTAACTTTAGGAAGGAATCAAAGAATCTCTTAGGAATCTTGCAAGATTCATTAGTTCTTTTTTGGGAAAAAATTATGTTGATACTGTTTGTCATAATTTATCACAACAAGATACCTCAAGCCCATTTTCTTTCATTTAAATTCACCCCTAAACAGTAAATTACTACAAAGCCTAGAAAATCAAAATAACACACTTATTAGATGAAAGTCAAACAAGTTATTATTAGCAACATCTTTGTAAGCATGATCCATTTTTTCAAGAAGTTTGATTTCCTCATTCTAAGTTTTAAATTTATTATCTTTAATAATAATAATTAATAATATCAATAAAAATAAAAATAATATTAATAAATAATAAAAATGAAATATTAATAATAGTGGTAACAATATTAATTAAATAATAAAAAATAATCATATAATAATTATAATAATAAAGATAATAAAATATTTAATAATATAAAAATAATATTAATAAAATAACAATATTAAAATAAAAATATTAATAATTAACAATATTATTAAAAAATAAATAATAATAAAATAATAAAAATAAAAATATTATTATATAATAAATTAATGACATTAAAATTAATGAAGAAATAATATTTATAAAATATTTATAATTAATATTAAAAACTTGCAAAAATAATAATATTAGTAAATAAATAATAAAATAATAATAGTAGTAAAATAATAGCAATAAATAGTAAAATAATAGTTATAATAATAATTATTTTAATAATAATTAAAAAATAAAATTTTTCAATTTAACAAGTGTTAACAAATTGAACCAAGAAAACTTATTTTCTTTTTTATTTTGTGCTTTTTTATTAGTGTTATTATCTAGATATGAAATAATAATATGTTACTATTTGGTTTGCAAGTGGTAACATATTATTCTTTAATAGTTTTATTATTAATAAGAATATATTTGTTTGATTATTTTAAATTTTTTATTGATGTTACTATTTAGATATTAAATAGTAACATGCTATTCTTTGATAATTTAATTATTAATAAGACTTAATTTATTTATTTATTTTAAATTTTTAGTTGATGTTATTGTCTAAATACCAAATAGCAACATGTTACTATTTGATCTGTAAATTGTAATATATTATTCTTTGATAGTTTTATTATTAATGAGAATACATTTATTTGATTATTTTTAGTTTTTGATTGATGTTATTGTTTGGAATCAGATAATAACATGCGGTTCTTTAGCTGTTTAGCTGTTAATAAGACTTAATATATCTATTTACTTTAAGTTTTTAGTTGATGTTACTATCTAAACTCTAAATCCTAAACAGTAACATATTATTGTTTGGTTTGTAAATAGTAATATATTGTTCTTTGATAATTTTATTATTGATAAGAATACATTTGTTTAATTATTTTGGAGTTTTAATTAATATTACTATTTGGGGATCAGATAGTAATATATTACTATTTAGCCTACAAATAATAACATATTATTTTTTAAATAATTTTATTATTAATAACATGAAATGACCTCTCTTTCTTAATTAAAAAGTTATAAAAAGATGAAAATATTTATATTTGAAATATATATTTTAGAAGGATATAATCACAAAACTTTAAGATGATAGAAAATATTTTATTTTTTTAATAATAGGAGTGATAATTTGCTTAACGCACATATATAAAAGTTTAAATTTGGAAAATAAAATTTCTAAGATAATATTATATGTTATTACACTATTAAAATATCAATTTTTATTTATTAAATATTAATATAGAGAGTTTAGTAAAAAATAATATATTTTATTTTAAAAAGTTATTTTTAATAATTTTATACTTTTACATATCATAATTTTTTAATTAAGATACACTAATAATATACTACTATTTTATTTTACAAAAACTAATAAAATATTAAAAAAATCTTTTAACTAGATAATTAGATTGCAAGCTGCCATGGAATTAACGAAAGTTAGAGATCATTCAGAATTATGATATTCATAGCTTATAATTAAAGAATGATATGCTAAAGAAATTTCTGTGGTCTAAAAAATTATAAAGCAAGATCTATCTTTTTCCCTTTTTGTGAAAAAGAAGAATTTATCTTTACTGTGAAAGCAAATGTCATAAAAAGAAAGATAAATTTCATTCTTCGAAAATGTGGAAATCATGCAACATTTGCTACATGAAACAATAAAAAATCTTGTATAAGAAGGATAACAATGAAAAATAATTAAAAAATGATATTTTGATAATATAATTATAATGATTCATAAAACTAGCACCTCTTTGAAATAAAAATTAGCGTTAATATCTCTTTGAAAGGAAGTCTAGAAAGTAGTATCAATACAATTTACCGTTCTTTTTTTTTCTAATAGATGGTTAGAACTTCATCTTAATTCAAATCCTATTGAAAGATCCACTAGAGATAAAAAATTGTTAAAGAAAGAACAAGATGTTTCTTTTGTTCTTTCCAAGCAATTAGAAAAATAAAGAAATAGTTAATATATTGAAAATAATTATGTATTTATAAAATACTAACTTAACTCAACCTATTTCATTAGATCTAGGATGTGATATAGTTCCGAAAGATGAATTGGATAATTCCAATAAGATTTTATTCTTGAACAAAAATCTATTTTTTTATTTATTTCATCCATTCCATGACTAGAATAAGGGGAATACATGTTATACCATGATTTTGAGTTAGAACAAAGGTTTCAAGAAATTGTGGATCTATTCACTTTATCAATAACTAAACTAGATCTAGTATATTATAAAGGATTTGCCTTTTTATTAATTCCTCCAGATTGGATCAAAAATAATTATTGAATAAGATATTTAACTCTAAGGATGAATTGAAAGAAAAATCTTTATTGGTTCTACCTCACATTTTTTATGAAGAGTATGAATCTTTTTATCAAATGATTAAAAAAAACGGGCCTAAAGCTCTCATAAGAATAATTTGGAAGATCCAAAACCAAAAATAATGGTATTTGCTAGCAAAAATATAATGGAAAGAGTCAATCAATATAGGTTGGTCTGGAATTTGACTCAAATCCAATATCACACCTATTAGTACATAAGAAATGTATTGACTCGACTCTTTTTAATGAATAGATCTTCTCACAACTTCAAATATGGAATTCGAAGTTTTCAACTAGGAAATGATACTTTAAATCATAGAACTATAATGAAATACAAAATTAACTAATATTTATCAATTTTGAAAAAGAGTCAGAAGAAATAGTTCAATCCTCTTATTTTAATTTTTGAAATTAAGAGATCTATGAATCGGAATCCTAATGTATATAGATACAAATGGTTCAATGGAAGCAAGAATTTCAAGGAACATTTCATTTTTGAGTAGAATAGTTGATTTCAACTAGTGTTCGATCAATTACATATTAATTGATATTCGATTGATTGATCTAAGCTTATCGATAAAAAGGATTTATCTAAGTCACTTTGTTCTTTTTGTTCAAGTTTCTTCTTTTTTTGCCTAAATTTCTTTTCTTTTTGTTTAACTCACTTCATTTTTTATGAGTTTCAAGAGCATACCTATTCATAGGTTTGAGATTCACATCTATGAATTGAAAAAGTCCAAACAATCATTTTGCAATAAGTTGTTAGAATCAATATGTCTTCAAATTGTTTATTTGAAAAAATGGAAACCCTTCTTATTGGATAACCATGATGCTTCCCAAAAATTGAAATTCTTGATCAATGAAGGAACAATGTCACCATTTTTTGTCAATAAGATACCAATGTGGATGATTGACTCATTAAAAAGAACCATAGGAAATCCTTTGATAACAAAGATTTTTATTTCTCAGTGATATCCCACAATCAAAACAATTGGCTGAATCTTATGAAATAGTTTCATAGAAGTTCATTGATATCCATTTTTTTATACTATCAATAACTATTTCCTTTCCTATGATAAACTATAATGATTGTTGCCTTTGACTTTTCATATGATTCACATGCTATTTTTTATTTTCGTTTCATTTTTTCTTTTTATTTTTTATGACTTTTTTTAGTAAAGTATTAGTTTCTAATTAAAAAGGTATATATGTGAGACATAATCTATTAATTAATCTAGTTCATTCGAATAACAAATAGATAAATATATATTAGTCTTGTTTTATAATACCTTGAGTGTTAATGAAACTATTTTAGTAAAATTTAACTATCTCAATTCTTATGACATCTCACCAAAGATTCTAATTTATTTTGGATATCCTTCTTGACAAATGACAATCACAACATTTTCATCATATTATATTATCATACTATTGTTATGTTTGAATGTAGCCAATAATAGCAGAGCTTGCAAATTAATATGTATTTGAATAATAGGAGTTAGTAATTGATGATAGGCTTATATTGGTGACATTATTGTTGTTGTAATCAAAGAAGTAGTAACAAAAATAGTAATAGTGATTAAAATTTTTTAATAATAGTAAAAAAATTTCAATAATTTTTTATTGACATAATAATATATAAGTGAATGATAATATAAAATAGATTTATAATGCTAATAAATCAAATTTAAATTCCTTCTTTTTAATTACCCTATTGCATATCCTTTTTCATTTCTTCTTTCATTAATATTTTATGTTTCACCATTATATTTTTCCTCCGAGTGTCAATTTTATAGTTTCTCTTTAACTATTATATTTCCTTTCTCTCCCGATCCAACAAGCACACCTCCATCTTTTTCCCCCTCTTTTAATCTTTTCCCTCCTTCCTTTGCAAGTTTCAATTACCACTTCCTTCCATTTAAAATTTTTATTTTTAATTTTTCTAATTTTTACATCTTTATTCTTTTTTATTTTTATAATATTTTATAATTCACCCATTATTTGTTTTTCTTTTGTTTATTTTATTATATTATTTTCTATCCAATCTATAATTTACATATCAATTGTCTCACTATGAAAATATATTTTTACTTTCTTTCGCATGCCAGCATCATAATAGCCTTTTACCTTGTCAATTTTTGTTTATTACTCTCTCTCTTCTTTCACTTTTTTCATTTGCTTCTGTTGTATTGAAAGGTTATTTGAGTATCATTTTTTTTTTAGAATATTTCATTTCCTTTTTTTTATAAAGAGTTCTTTTGTTAACTATATTAAATATTTTATTGAAATTTTTCTCTCTTTAATCATTTAAAAATAAACATTTTATTTATATTTCCCAAATTAAATATTCCATTTTCAGTCATAATTATTATTAGAAATTAATTTTGTTATTTTTTATTTTATCCATAATTTTATACCTTAATTTTTTTAACTCCATAAAATTACTTGAATAATTTATTTTTAATATGTGACTATGTATTTGAAATTTATAAAATTATCAACTCAAATTAATCTAAATTTGAAATTTACTATACATCTTGTTTTTCATATTATCCTCTAGACTTTTATATTTATTTAATTTAACAATATATTTCCCCTCTAATTGTGATTTATGCTTCAAATCAAGTTATAATTAAATATCTTATTTAAATAATTTTTTTTGTATAATTATACTAAATATTTTATTAAAAAATTTCTCACTAAACACATAAAACATCTTATATAAATTCTCTCCTCCTAATCATATAACTATGAGTATTCATAATTACTGCTACCCACTAATTTTGGAAATATTTTTCACCTTAATTTATGTAACTTCCTAAAATTATTTTAGTAATTTATTATTTGTTAATATACAATATTCGCATCTGACTGAATATTTAAAAACTTTAAATTAACTAAAAACATTCCATTAAAATTAGTAGAACAAATAATTTATCATATTAAAATTAAATTTTTAAATAATTTTTTTCTTTATATGATTTTAATGCTATGATGTAAATTATTTTTGAAGCTTGGCTATAATTTCAATTTATGTAGTAAAATTTAATCTTTAAATTTGGTTAAAATTAGAATATTCTATAATTATAATTTTATTGTAGATTGATTTTTATGGTAAATTCAATTTATATATATAATTTTAATATCGATTAATTGTATTTTCAATTTATATAATTTTATGGCAGTGTTATCTACTATTTTTTAAATAATAATTTATTTATTTCTATTTTTATATTTATTGTTCCTAAAAATATTATTTAAATATATATATATATATATATATATATATATATATATATATATATATATATATATATATATATATAATTTTTCATACATCTGTGCAATGCACGGATTGAAATTCAAGTTGAATGCATAGACAGTGTCTGTGCAGGTGACGGGAGTGAGAATAGTTACTCATCTTCGTGTACTACAAAGGAGATACAAACTTGTGAGTTATCCATGCTGTGCACGGAGAAAGAGCAAAAAAAAAAAAAAAGGGTGAGATACTATAATTTAGAAATTAAAATAATATGTTAGATAATAAATATTTATATAATGTATTATAAAAATAATATTATATATAATAGGATTTTATGGTTTCAAATTATTTTGTAATTAACATTTTTATAAATATTATTTTATGAGATATTATTATTAATAATAATATAATACAATTATTTCACTCTAGTTCGGGACGAATAAGAATTGCACACACAAAAGTGTTTAATATTTATACTTTAATCTTATGTGTCTATATGAAATTAATTATTGATTTTCGTATGTATTTATTTGAAATTAATTGTCACTTACGCAATTTCATATGCAATTAATTTTCATTACTTCAAAAACAATATAAAATTAAATACATGCTTATGTTATATTAGAATAATCATAAAATTTATGAGTGTATATATGTATATTTGTTATTATTATAACTTATTATTTGTTATAATTTGATTGTATAATTGCAAAAATTTTAATTTGATTTTATTACTATAATTTTTTATCTTGTTTTAATAATTTAATTCTAATTCAATATATAAATATCTTTTAAAATTTTTAATTTTTTAGTACCCAAGCATCTTATATTATAAAATTTTAAAAAGTATTCACATTTTTTAAAATGAATGAAACATATTGATGATGAGAACTTATATTTAAGTAAATATGTTATATATTAATCACATATTTTGAACTTGTGCTCACGGGTTTGTAAAAACAATAAATAATTTAAGTAGATAAGTAATTATTCTCTATTTTTTTCAATGGTGAAATTTATAATAAGTAATATTTAAATAAAATATATAAATTATAAATTGCAAATAATAAAAATTAAAAATAGAAAACTCCTTATGATGTGCTAATTAATTCAATCAGTATTTACATAGATAAAAAATTGATGAATATTATTGTGATATGTAATTATTATTTACTCCCTTTAATTATGTAATGTATAATAAATGATATTTCAATAAAAGATATAATTCATTAAATACAGAAAACATAAAATTTAAAAATAGGAAACTCCTTTCAACTTGCTAGCTATTAATTTTAATTAGCAATTAAATAAATAACAAATTCATGAAAATTAATTGCTAATAATAGTTATAATTACAAAATTAATGGCTAGTAATAATTATACTAATACTAATATTAAGCATAAGTGCAAAATTATAAAGATTTATAAAATTAATAGATGGCATTAAATTAATTAATATAATTAAAAATGAGAAATATGCAATAAATGCAAATAAGAAATTGAAGAATGTTTAATTTAATATATTAATTCATTGTTATATTTTTTTTAAAAAAATCACAAATTTAATTTAATTCAACTATATAATGTGTTAGTGCAAAAAAAAGTCAAAACTTAAAATTCATTTAAAATGGGAATGAAAAAAATTTAAAGTAATTGTAATAACATTGAAAATCATATTGCATATTATAAAATGTAAATAATTAGTAAGAAATGATATTCAAATCACATTGTATTTGAACTCATTCAATAAATATATAATGTTTTGAAAGTTAGGTATCCATATAAAAGTATAATAATTATCATTATAAACCATAAATATATCATAAAATTACAATAAATATGTAATGGTTTAAAAGAAAAAAAATCAACAATTATGGAAGGGTGCAAATCTTATTATGATATATTGAAATAGAAATAGAGTACAAGGAATATTAATAAAAATACAATCTTTATTTGAAAAAAATATTATTAATGAGCAGAAATCATAATATTTCTATATGGTTTTCTTCCTTTCAATCTTTCCTATTCTAGAGTCATTGTTTTTTTACCACAACCTAGAAAACATTTCTCATTGAAAACTCAATTTCAAGATTACATCTAGAAAGAAGAAACACAAAAACAATGTTTTCACTTTTATTTATGACCCTATTTTCAAAAAAATTGTTGAGTAAAATCACATGAAAAAGTTTATAAAATATCAAAATGAAATATAAAGTATGCTAAAAACTTAATAAAAACATTAATCTAGAGAGACTGGACTAATGGAGAAAAAAATTTGAATTCTATGCACAAAAATAAAAAGAGAATTATTTCATCAATTGAATTAAATAAAAGCCTTAGAACTTCATTAAAAAATCATGGAATATATTTGAAATTCCATAAGAAAAAAACCATAGAAAAAAGAAGATAAGAAAGCGAAAAATATATAAAATATTAAAAATTTGATCGAGACAAAAAAAAAAGAATACAAACTGATTTGACTTTTTAAAATATGGAAGATTGAAAAATGTGATGTTATATAGAAGTAATACCTAAAAAATAAAAAAATCATAAAATAAATTATTGTGGAAATTAAAAATCTCAAATTAAAAGAGTGAGGAAAAGTAAAAATTAGAAATGTAAAAAGAAAATGGGAGAATTAGGAAGATTATGAAAATTATTAATGCAAATTAAATGTGATTGAGATCATAAAAATTATACATGTGTAATAAACAGAGGAAAAAATCAGGAAAATTATTCCAAAGTGGAAAAAAATTAAAAAAAATCAGGAAAAGCAATTAGAGAGTATTTGAAAATGCAATAAATAAATAAAAATTAAATATTTTTTAATTCATATAAATTACTATATATACATGAGAGATTTAGTTCTTCATACAACATAGTATTCATTGAATGAAAATAAAAAATTGATACACAATGAGTTAAGAGAATAACACTTGTCAGAAATACTAGATATTATGACTAATTTATAATATAAAAATTGACACATTTATTAGTTAATCAGTGGCATATAATTATAATTATATATGCAATAGTTGGTGAGGAGTTTTCGATTTAAATGATATATGAATTTTTTTACAAAATTTTTCTTCTTTCCCCTCATCCTGAATTCTCAGCGATTTAATTATCATCACTATTCGATGATCCTAGTGAATTGCTTTTTCAGACACCCAATCACAAATTTAATCAATTCACCGAATATCAATCTAAGGCATTCGGATAGTGTTACTTAAATTTTGGTATTTAGGGAATTGATTTTTTATCTTTATTTTATATAAATCAATTAATATGTTTTGGTCAGATTATATTTTGGGGTGTCCACACCCCAAATATTTAATTTAAATAAATATAAATTATTAAATTATTTATTTATTAAATGAACGGTTTAATTTAATTTCTTGATAATTTGATATATGGATTTTAATTTTTTAAAGGGCTAATGCTAAATTTGCCACAAACTTTATCTAAATTTAAAAGAAATCCCACTAATATGAATTATTAAAATTACGTCTCATTAATTAATTATTTAAAATAAATTATTTTGACCTCCATTGAAATTTACTTAAATTATATGGACTTCTCCTATATTTTTGAAATATACGCATTTCATTTGAACAGAACAGTTAGGAATATTCTTTGATTATGCCCTATTTTTTATTTATTCTTCGTTTTAATATATTAAACTTATGAAATAACAATTACATCTTTTATTTATTCATATATCTATCTAATTTCGATGCTACCTTCATTTTTTCTGTATTTCCCTTTTTCCTTCCTACTTGTTTCTAAGAATTTTCAATATAGATTTATATTACTTCTATTGAATGAGATTTGGATATTGGTATTAACTTTAGTCATTTAAGAATAATGCAACAATCATTTAATATATTCCATTAATCCTTTATCTAAAAGTCAAGACATCTTTTTTTTTTCTTTGTTTTTGGAGAACATACCATATACTTTTCTGGATGTACTTTTTAGATCAATTACAATACAAAAAAATAAATGCTTGGAATTTCATAGAATATAGAAACACTCATTTGAAGTTATATCCTCTTTCAAACCACCACTAGAATTGCACAATCTTTGTTAAATCAAACTTTTATTACCATTTTATTACAATTACATACATAAATAATCTGATAAAATGGATGCAAAACCAATAACTATCTAAGAAAACTTGCTTCCTTCTCTATTAAGATGTTTTTATAAAAGCATAAATCTTCAATTCAACTAAAACTTACTAGAAAGGTTTTAAACTACCACCAAAATTGCACATTCTCTCCTAAATCAAACTTTTATTATCATTTTATTTTATTATAATTACACACAAATACTATGATAAAGTGAATGCAAAACCAACAACTTTTTGAGAAAACTTCTTTCCTTCTCTATTAAGATGTTTCTATAAAAACACAAATCTTGAGTTCAACTAAAACTCACTAAAAAAATTGCTATGAAAATAATTAGGAAAAATAGAAATTTTTGTAGTTTTGTTAACTAAATTTGCATGCTTTGAGTTGGATAGGATGTTAAAAATGAAAAAAAAATTCCTAAGAAAATCTGCTGAAAAAGTGCATGGGTATTTTTGGTATTAAAAGATTAAATTTTGCACTTAACAGTTGTTTAACAAAAAATAAAAAAGGTCAACATTCATTCAAAAAGGATTTATGTATAACATGGTTTTAAAGTATAAGGGAGGTTTATGTTTATTTTAGAAATAGAGGAAAGATTCATATAATTAAAGCAAATCATAAGGGATAGCAAAGTGATTTTCTCAATTATTAATTATATACCATTTTTAATCTAAGTATTTAATTTCATGCTAAATTAATCATTGAAATCATATTATTAATTAATTAATTATTATATATCATTTTTAATCTAAGTATTTATTTCACACTAAGTTAATCATTGAAATCATATCTTATTAATGAATTATTTATTATACACCATTTATAATCTAAATATTTAATTCTTTGTCAAATTAATCAATTCTCTTTCATTATTTTAATTAGATGTTGATATATTAAAATCATTATATTTCATTTTTAATTTACTTATTTAATATTATACTGAATTTATCAATCCTTTATCGTTTGAATACTGAAAACAATTTCCTACTTAGATAATTAAAAATTAGCTTAATTTATTCATATTTCAAAAAAAGTGAAGACTTCAAGTTACTATAATTAAATTATCTATTTTGTTAAATATTTAATAGTATTTTAAATTTTGACCTCCTTTTTTTAACCTATGGTAAACCCCTTTTTCATTGTGTGAAACTTTGTCTCTATTGATATCTGCTTTCATTTTTCTATGAAACTTTAATTTTGTTAATGTTGTGTCACTGATGCCTTCACTTCCTTCATCAATCGTTGATCGCATGAATGAAATCTCCTACCTTCGATTTGAAAAAGAAAATTTTTTATTCATTCGCCAGGGTTTGATTAAAAAATAATAAATCGATTTTGTTAGTTAAGAAAAAGATTCATATATGATGTAAATGGATTGTTTTTTAAGAAACAAATAAATTGATTTTGCTAATAAAATTTAAATTGATTAAATAAGTAAAAAAAATATGCTTAATAGGCTTGAAAAGTCAAAGTATAATTAAAATAATTTTGGTAATAAGTTTAAAATAAATACAATATTGCGGTCATGTTAAAATAATTAATTTCAATGGAGTAAAATTATGAAGAGATAAACAAAATTTAACAAGTTATGACATCAAATTTTTTGTGAAATGTGACATAATCCAATAAAAGTATCATGTAAGGTATCCGGAAATATTTGGAGTGCAGAAGTTTTGTTCATATGTTTTATAAAATATATCTTTTTAAAAAAGGTAGAAAATTAATTTGTTAATAAACAGTCCTAAATTTTTATAAAGAAATAGAGATAAAATTTAACTTTTTTCTCTCTCTCTAATATTTTCATTTTTTTTCTAATTTTGAATGGGGATTTTCTTAAACACATAATTGTTGTAAACTTTTTTTCTCACAAATTACAATTTTAATTTGCAAAGATTAAATTGATTTCTAAAATTTAAGATATAAATTAAATTCTTTACATACAACAAATACTTATTATGACTTTAATTACTCAAAATTGAAAAAAATTCATAATATTTTTCCTTATATTAATATAAAACAATTGAAATTTTACTCATATTTAGTCTTGTCTTGCAACTATAATTTTATTAGAATTCTTGTCATTTTTCTATTTTCACAGCACATAAATATAATTCTTTCCTTCCTAAAATAATAACTAAATTAGAATATTATATTCATATTTATCATAAATTACAAATATTTATTAACCAGTAATGAGTTATATTGATTTTAATTGTAAATATTTATAACTTAAATAATTTTGTGTGACAAGAGAGATAAAAAGTAAATAAAAATAATTAAAAATAAATAGATTGTAATTTATAAAAAATAAATTTTACAATAATTTTATGTTCTAAAATGAATTGAAATTTCAAAATTGGAAAAAAAATAAATTGTTAATGAGAGATAGAAAAGAAATAAAATGAAATTGACATTAATTCTTTTTCATTGATAAAGTGAAACCGACTTAATAATTAATATGCATGTATTGTAACTATTAAATCAAGTTAAAATAAGTTAGACATAATATGATAATTTGACACAAAATAAATGCTTCATACAAGTTCGGAGGGTCACAACTTGTTTAATACAAATAATAAATAAATTGTATTAGAGCTAGTTCAAAATTAAATGAATTGATAAATTATCCCAATTAAAAATTTATATTGAAAAGTTAAAGATATTTTTTAAGAAATAATTAATAATTAAATTATAAATAATTATATATAATAAAGATAAAAACTCACATTTTGATTGATGATAATACAACTCAATAAATTACTTTGTCAACGATTAAAATTACTTTAATTAAAAAAATAATGAGTAGCTAAATTTAATAAATGAGTTTAAAATATAAACTTTCATAATTGAAATTATAAAATGGATTGGATAAATTGATTTATCTTAATGCATTCAATTAGTAGATTAATCCAATATGATATGATGTTAAATTTATTTGAATTATTATTAATATTTAAAATAAAATTATCGAATACCATCTGATCGTTAATATATATTATCATGATTGATCCTAAGAAAAGCAAATTTAAAACACGATTAGATGTGATAATATATTAAATATCGGACTCCCTCTAACCTTTAATGCGACGCAGCGAGCACAAATTGCAACCCCGCATATATGTTAAAATTGCGACCTTTGGCTTGAGGTCGGAGCTTTCAAATGCCAACCAGTTTACCCGCCAAAAATTCATTAAAATTTTTAGAGATTTAAAGAGATATTAGAAAGATCAAAATTAGTTCATTTTTTTAATTATTTAAGGAGCATAACAAAAGAAGATGTTATTAGCAACTTACTATGTGATTTAGTAATGAGAAACTTACTTAATTGAAAATTTATAATTTAATTTTTTCCATTAATATATAAAACATGTTATGAATGCGACTAAATATTAAATAACATTTAAAAAAAAATACATTATCTACATTGAAAATCAAAAGCAAAAAACGAAAACAAGTATTTGTTTAATTCTAAGAGTGAAAAACTATGTATTGATTTAAAATTATTGATAAACACTATATACAAAATGGTTTATTATAATGACACACAGTATAGTTTAAAATCGTTTAAAATTTTCCTTTTAAAATCAATTGGCTGTGTACTGCTTGTTTGGTGTAAAGACCGCATCTAATAAATTGTTGTCTTAAACATCTAATAATTTAATTATTGAGTTAGTTGATTATATTAAAAATATTTTAAAAAAATATTCTTGAATTTATTAAAAAATATAAAAATTAAAAGAATATGTTAATATAAATAAATATATAAAATAAATTAATTTTTATTTATTCTAACACCAATATTGATACAAATTATCAATATATTCAAAATAAGAATATAAATATTTAAAATTAAATTAATTATATTTTATAATTATTTAAAATTTATTTTATTAAATTTTATGATATTACATCTTTATTTATTTACATTGAATCAATGAGGGCAAATCAAATATTTATTTACATAATTGGAGTATAGGCAATAAAACAACTAAAAATAGGAATAATTTTGAAAAAAATTGATAGATTATAAATTATTTTATAAAAAATTGTCAAATAAAAAAATTTATAATAAATACTTTTAAAAATTAATTTATAATTTATTGAAGTGATTAATAAACTATAAATAATTTATTTGTACTTTGGCAATGCCCAAAGCTTGCAAGTCAGGATTGAACTCTTACAAAGAGCAATTAATATTCTAAATAGTAAAATATAATATCAGAACTTTTGATGAAAATTTAAAAGAATAAATAATTATAAATTTAAAAAATATTTGTAATTTTATTATTTATTAGATATAAGTTTTTTATTTTTTATTAAAATTGCATTATTACATTTTATGTATTAAATTACATCTTACAGTTACTTTTTAACCGTCAATCCGGCAAGCCAATCCAATCCAATCCGTTTACATTTTGATCCATGCAGCTCGTTAAATCGATCGATTGCACCTTGTAATTCTCGTGTCAACGTCTTTCTTTTCTTTTTAATTTATAAAAATCAATTAAATATATATATTTAATTTAATAGTAATTATTTAATAAATTTTCAAATCTAATGATTAGGCAAGTAGATACCATCAATTTGTTTTATCACAATAATTATTGTATTTCTGCTTTAATAATTATTTTAACATAACATCTTGTGCTTTAAACAGAAAGGCGTGGGACAATGGAGAACTCATGAGATATCCACATATTAGACCACATTAATATTATAGATGAGAAAAATTACTTTTAGATAATGAGTCCACTTAATTATGTATTGGCGAACTCCGAACAGGGCGGAGGCCCTCCAAAGGGGAGGGCGGAAGATTCCTGAAAATTTTGTTTTTACAAGATGAGAAATTAAAGTTATAAATGAAGCCAGTTATACTGAATATTTATTTGTTTGGAGTATGAGTTTAATTTTAAGCTGGTTGAATTTGCAAATTTTAAATTTGTATTTGACTATTATATAAACCTAATTGAACTTAACAACCTTTAATATATTTAATAATTATTTTAACAAATAACAATAAAAAATATCATGATAAATTTTATTTTTACACTATTTTTTATTTTTAATTGATTTCTTTCTTTTTTTTTCTTTTCTTCATAAAAAGCAAAATACAATAATATTTAGAAAGTGTTGTTTTCTATGAAATTGAAATTTGTTCATCATAGGCAATTGCTAAATCATTATTTAATGCAATTTCAATAATAAAAGAAATCTCACGGACTAATTCGGAACTATCCCTATAACCAAAAAAAATCTCATTTCGCACATTCATGAATGACGTTATTTGCCCCAACCTATTCAAACTACAAAATAATAAATAAAAGAAAGTAAATAACCTTTAATATCTTCAATTATAGTTAGAATTCTTCAAGGATATTGAGCAAATCCGGTAGTAATATCCACTACCACTTTTTAATCATTCTTTATAATCGTCTTCGGATAAGTTAGGCCTTCGGTAACCTGACATGCTTTCAGGAAGGCTAGAGCGGAGCCTCTGCCTTCTCTACTGAACTTGTATTAGTCCTTTCAAACCAAAAGCCTTGGACTGCAGCTAGATCATTTAACATTGATTTCAAGCATTAAATCTATTAAATACTGAATATACTGTGTTTGAATAATTTCTTATTTTAAATACTGAATGTAGGTAATAGTTTGAAATTTGTATTGCAAAATATTGAAATCTTATTGAATTTCAAAATTATTTTTTATTATGATTTTATAAATTCTATACGTTAAATTTTAAATCCTTTGTTTGTTTATACGATAGAAAACAGAAAGGAGTAGAAAAAAAAAAGAATGAGCTCCATTAAAAAGTTTTCTTGACATATTGGTAGAAAATAAATGGAAAATTGACTTATTACAATTTTATTATTAATTTTATTTCACTTGAAAATTAATTTATTAATTTGATAGATAATTTTATCATTTAGCTTTATTTAATTTTCTTTTCTCTTATTGTCCTACCTAATTAAATAAGCAATGAAAAATTATTTACTTATTCATTTATTTCTTTTAATTTTCTCCGCATCCAAGTAAGATAGGATAAAATTTTTTCCTTATTATTTTCTTTCTTCTTATCTTCTTTACTATATTTTTTCCCTTTACAATCAAGAAAGGGATAAATGATGTGATATATATTATAGATTAAATTATTATTTCAAAATATAGATAATATTGAATATATTTATCTAACAAGATTTCTTTAAAAGAAGCATAATTGTTAAATGCATTTTATCACAGAGTGATTTCAATAAATTTTTATTTAATTTAATATCCAATTTTAATGTATTATACAAATAAAATCTAATTTTAAGTTTAAATTTATTCAATTAAACACTGATATCTTTACTCATCATACTATCACTTATTTATCTTATAATTTTATATTTTAGAGGAAGCCATATCAATTTTTTTTTTTGCAAAAATCATTATATATTTTAAAATTTTCTCAAAATTTTGGGGGCGTTGCCCCCACAGGTCAGGACGCTCCGCCCCTGTCCCCGAAGACATAAAACGAAAATTAAAGAAAATGGAAGCAGAAAAATTCAAGCAGAACAAAACTTTTCCGAGAAAAAACAAGAACAATAAAATTGTGAAATTTTTGCATATTTTAATTATAATATATATTTTATTTTTAATTAATGAAAAATTAATTATTAATTTTATAAAAATATATATTAAAAATTATATTTTTAAATTTTTAATATATTAAAAATTATATTTATTTTCTCCGTGTTGATTGAGAATAAAATTATGTATCTTGGATCAAATTTTAGAAACAATTAATATAATTTTCTTAAATAATTTTATTTATTGATATTTATAATTACAAAATTTTAAATTCATAAAAAATATTTTATCCGTTCAATATTATATATAACAATAATATCTCAACAAACGACATTCATAACTTTAAAAATGAAATTGTTTTATTTTATTATTATTTTATTAATCACAAGATATATACATAAGTAGGAGGAGAATCTTTTATTTTCATTCAAATAAATAAAATTTTATCACTAATTTATTTATTTATTTTTATTTACATGAACAACGAACACCTACTAAATATATATTAAAATAATTAGGATGTATATTATTTAAAAAAAGAAAGATAAATTTAAAAGAAATAAATTATTATAAATTATTTTATGAAAATTATAAAAACCAGAATTTTTTAATGAATTGGTGCAATATGTGATTTTAAAAATTAATTTAAAATTTATTAATTAAGTTAATAAATTATAAGATTATTAAATTATAAATAAATTTATTTATTGCACTGAACCCATTCTACGACCGAGTCATTCCCGGCGATTTTGACAACCAACCGTTCACTAGCCAATCCAATCTAATCAGTTTATCCGGTCCACGCAGCTCGTTAGATTAGCAGACTGCACCTTGTATGTCTCGTGTCATTGATATAATGTCAATGCCTTGGGTGGCAATCTCCGTCATTTTGATAAATTTATTTATTAAATATATTAAAATAAATTATTCATTTAATTTGGTTAATAATTTTAATTAATATTACAAATTTATTTATTAAATTTAATTATTATTATTTTTCATAAAAATATTTAAAATATTATTTTAAATTTTTATTATTTTATTAAAATTAAATTTAATATTTTTATTATATATATATATCTATTTATTCTTAAATTATTAGCTAATCCTAAAATAAAATTTTTAAAATTTAATGTAAATTCTTAAATGAATCAATATATTAACTCAAATTAGAATAACTAAATCATACTTATATTAAATTATCGTACCGTATAAAAAATTATCACTGTTAATATCTTTCCTTACCTCTTAAATTTATAATAATTTATCAAATATATGTCTCCATATAATATTAATTATTTTAAGAAATTTTCAAATCCAATGATTTAGCAATGACGTAGAAACAATCAATTTTTTTTATCTTAATGATCAATGTATTTCTGCTTTAATAATTATTTTAACATACGTTACCAAAGAACAATAATTATTTTAACATCATATATTGTGCTTTGTGCGGAAAGGCGAGGGTGAAATCATGAAATATGGACATATTACTCCACATTAATATTATATTCGAAACAAATTGCATTTAGATGATCACTACTAGCATGGAATATTCAATTGGGTGTAGTACGACTAAACGGATAACCCCGTATCATGAGGGCGACTAAGACTTGACATCAGCAAAAGGCCTATCATCACATTTTTATTTGGGCCCACCAGAGTCCAGCCTAAACATCTAGGTTTGTTTAGATACAATGGAACACTTGATTGGATTTGCCACATCTAGAAGCTCCCAGCTTACACATGAAAAGACTATGTCCACATAGAGAAACAAGTCATTGCTTCGGAGCAGACAATTACCAAGACACGTATCCACTCGATATTGGCATAAAGTCATGTTGAGAGCACCACGTCTCGAGATTTTCTACAATAGGACTTATAGTCATGCGCAATTTATAGAGAATTTAACCTATAAATAAGGGTCATCTTCACCTTACCTAATCCAAACTATACATACCAATCACTTTAATACCATCCATTCAAATAATACCATTCTAATGCTACATTGTTATTCATATTGTTTGTGGCACTTATGCCACCATGTCTTAATGGAATAGTACTATTGTAAACTTGCACCATGCATGGAGTAAAATCATTCGATCATTTACTTAAGCCCTGGGTAGAAAAGCTCACATAGAGCAAATGCAATGGGAAGCCTAATGAAGGAAAGTTAAAATTGAATGCATATCCTACCAATGATAGTATGAAAGCTACAAGTAAAGTTTGAATTCTTGTGAAATTCCATCAAAACACCTCAAAATAGACAAGATAATAACCACTCCAAGCACAACTTGGTGCCTTTGACTAGACCATTGTTATCTGTTCAAACTCTTCACGTTTCAATAACCTCCACCTTCATCATACACCACCATTTTCTACCATTTAAATATCCATAAGCTTTCCTTACACTACAACAAATGGTGTCTACTTTACTCATATAACCACCTAAACCCCCAATTTTTCAAGTAATCACTACTATGAATAATATGATCTAACCAAACCTACCATCCACCAAAATGGGGATCTTATCATTAATCATCTTCATCGATTCACCTAGGACATCATATAAGCGTTGTTATCTTATACTTTTAAACCACCTACCTATTTAGACTTGTACAATGGTTTTATGAATTTGTAAGAACATCTAGAGGCCTTCCAAATGGCAGTGCTCTTGTTCGATGTCCCTGATGCCATAATGTGCCAAGCATTTTTCATAATGCTGAAGAAAGCTAAACTTTAGTGGTTCAATAATCTATCTTCCTAATCAATTAATAGTTTTAGAAAATTATATAGTGTATTCACCATTAACTTTGCAGCAAGCTAAATCTTTAAGAAAAACTTTGGCAACATTACTTAATTTCCAACATGAACGAATGAGGTTTTGAAATAGTATCTAACTAGGTTTAATACTTTGGTATTAGAGATTTATGATGTTAATGAAGGTATAGTTGTTCATTAAGTTGTAACGGGTTTCTAATGAGGTCACTTGTCATTATCATTGGCAAAGAAACTTGTAGCTACCATGAAGGATCACTGAGACAAGATAGAAAAATACATGAATGTAGAAGAATATGAAGGCATAAGGCCGGATTGGAATGTTGGTACTTTTATACATGATTATTGACTAATTAGATGCAATAAGGAACCTAATAAGTAGGATTAACTCATTCCAAAAAGCAAGTTTGATAGTTTTGAGCCATTCAAGGTGAGCAACAATATGATTATAGGCGATGTCTCGATAATCAAGCTAATAAATTCCTTTCATAAAAAAGATGCAAGTTTTACCAACAAATAAGTCAAAATACTATAAGTTTCATAAAGATTATGGTTATAATGTTGATGATTGTATAATCTTAAAAGATGAAATAGAACACTTAATCCAAATTGGACACTTTAATAAATATCAAAGAATTCAAGACAAGGCCTATCGAAAGGATTTGGGCATGAACAATCTCCAAGATGAGAGACCTAAGATGCATTTGCCATTGACTGTCCTCTAATTACTAATACTGTTAGCATAATTGCTAGAGGCTTCACTAGTGAAGGAGAATTTAGAAATTCCAGAAAGAAACATATACATCAAGTAATGCAAGTAGCATAAAAGAAAAAGAGGTAGACTTATGAGTTAATTTTCTTCACCAAATATGATTTTAGAGAATTGATAGGGATCGTGATTATTCGATGGTAATCTCAGCGTTAGTCCATAATTTTTTTGTCAAATGGATTCCTATAGGTTAAAGGAGTTTTGCTAACATCTTATACTCTTATATTGCTAGTAAGCTAAATCTCTTTAAGTTTATAAAGAAACCTTATACTGGTGTGCTTATTGATTTTTTTAGGAAAGTAAGTACAAGTTGAGGGAATGGTGGCCTTAAAGGTTATTTTTAGGACTCTATCAAAAGTAAAAAAATTAGAGATTAATTTCCTAGTAGTCGAGATAGATAATCAAGTGTACAATGCTATATTAGGCAAGTTCAAGCAAACTAAGAAATTACTCCTTCTGATGTAAGCCAAGTCCAAGTGGATGAAGAAATTACTCAAAGGTGCTTTATAGTAAGTTTAGAGCTCATTTCACCTAAGCCAAGTATTGAAAAAACCATGTTCAAGACTAACATTACTTCACCTAAGAATGAATGTCAAATGGTGAATCTAACACTGCTAGATGTAAGAGATATTAGTATGAGGAGACTGAAATTGATATTGAACTTCAAAAGGATATTTGTTTAGTAAAGAAAATAAGAGAACAATAGCAAATGATTTGAGCAAAGAAATAGTTAGACATTAATAAACCTTCTGTAAAACTACATAAAGATTTTTGCTTAGAAGCTATTAGATATATCATGGGCTGATATCAGCATAGCTTATCATAAGCTAGTAATGAACCTAAGCGTAAAGCCTACACAATAGAAGAAATGAAACTTTGATGCCTAGAGAAAGGAAGGTATTAAGAAAGAAGTAAAAAAGTTGCTTAGTGTTACATTTATCTAAGAGGTAGAACATACAAACTAGCTTGCCAACGTCATTTTGGTTAAAAAAGTGAATAAGTAGTGGTAAATGTGTAGATTTCATCAATTTAAATGACGCTTACCTAAAAGGCACTTACCTATTTCCTAACATTAATTGATTTATTAATAACTCACTAGGCTTCATAAGACTTAGCTTTAAAGATGACTTTTCTAGGTATAACCAACTAAAAATGTACTTAAAAGAAGAGGACAAGATGATGTTCATCACAAATGAAGGGAAATTCTATTACAAAGTAATGTTGTTTGAATTAAAAAAATGCTAGAGCAACCTCCTAACCATTAATTAACATGGTATTCGTTAAGTAGATAGGAAGAAATGTTCAAGTATATATTGGTGATATACTAGTCAAATCCAAAAATGAAGCACAACACTAAAAGGAGTTAAAAGAGGCATTCAAGGTGCTTTAAAAGAATAAAATGAGATAAACCTAATAAAGTATGCTTTTGGAGTCTAGGTATAGAAATTTCTAAGGCTTATACTAACTGAAGAAGGGGTTGAAGCTAATTCATCCAAATGTTAAGCCATAAGTAACATGAAAAGCCTTAAAATCATTGGAGATGTCCAAAGTTGAATGGATAATTAACAGCACTCACATACTTCATGTCAAGGTTAGGTACAAACTTTTACCTTTTTATAAGTTATTAAAAATTGTTAAGAATTTTTCTTGGGATGATTCTTGTGAAGAACATTCAAGTAGCTAAAGAGTTATTTAGCTACCTTGCTCTTCCTCTCAAAACCATAAAAGAACAAGCTTTTGTACATTTACCTTCAAGCATTAAACGACACAGTTAACTTGGCAATTGTAATAAAAGAAAAGAAGGGGAAAAGCTTGTTTACTTTATCAGCAAAGTATTCTATAATATAGAAAAAAGGCATTAAAGGATAGAAAAATTGGCTTTCTCCCTTACAACAACCTCCAAAATACTTCAACCATGTTTCTTGAATTACTACATTATAGTTTGAACAAATCGAGTGATTTAGCAAGTACTACAAAAACTTAACTTAGCTAGTTGATTGATGTCATGGTCCATAGAGCTATATGAATATGATATCACATTCGAGGCATAAAAAGCAACAAAAGCATAAGCATTGGAAAAATTTATAATAGACTTGACTAATGTAGAATTAGAAGTAGTAAAGGTTGAGTGGACTTTATACGTAAATGTATTATCAAACAAAAAGGTAGCAGAGCAGGGATCATTTTAGAAAGACCACAAAGCGTGGTACTTGAATATATACTAAATTCAAGTTTTATGTGGCAAACAATTAAGTGAAATATGAAGCCTTACTAGCTGAACTCTAACCAACTAAGGAAATAAGGGTAAATAAAATACTGAGGGAACAAAATGACTAAGCAGATTCATTAGAAAAATTGACTAGCATTTGATCAATTGTGAATAATAAAACTTTCATTAAAGAAACATTGTATGAACCTAACATTACAAAACAAAAAGTGGTAGTAATGAAAGAATGATAATTTTAAGTGACCTTCATCATTAAGTATACATCCAAAAGGACATAAGCAGGCCAAAAAAAAAATTATTAAGAGCTCATCTCGATCCTTCCTTAATAGGGATCATAAAAAAATGAATTGCAAATTTTGCTCCACAAGGTGTGGATTTGATATTAATTTTTGCTTTGTAGAGCAAGGCACAGGGTAAATTTTTACCTCGAAGCAATTATGTGTAGCAAGGCAATATTATTTTATCTTACCCCGCAGTGCTTTCAAAAAATAAATCATTTTTTTATTTTCTATATATTACTTAAAAATATATATTATTATAAACCCATTGTAGTAATTTTATAATTAAAAAATACTTATCTTAATTATTTTATTTTAAATTTAAGATTAATTAAAAAAATTATGTGTGATTTTATATTAATATTATTATATTATGTTGAATAATAAATATTAATTATATGTATATTTTAAATTTATAAATTTTAATCTTTTTTGAATTTTTTAAAATTTTTTTCAAATTTTCTTGTGAATCACGGGGATAGAGCACCAATTTGCCTTATAATTAGGGATAAGGTGGGGATAAGACAGAGCTGCAAAGTAGGACAATATACCATTAATATGCCATTACCCTGCCTCATTGCTATCTCTATTCCTCAACAAATAATCAAATAAGAAAGCTTTTTCTTTTCCATTATTAAAATGCTTAAGACTAATGAGGCAAATTATATGTTAAGGTAGCTGTATGAAGGAATATATGGAAGTTATATTAGAGGGTCTACTCAAGTGATCAAGGGAATATGATTAGGCTATTAATGGCCCACTATGAAAAATGATGCCCTGCAACTTGTGAAAAAATGTAATGATTGCTAGAAAAATGACAAGCGCTTAAAAAACCATCTAAAATGCAACATTCAATCACCACTTCTTGGTTGTTTGCTTAATAAGGAATGGATTTCCTCAAACCATTCCCAAAAGTGTCAAGGCAAAGAAAATGCTAGCTAGTAGTTGTAGACTATTTTACAAAATGGGTGAAAGTGAGCCATTAACAACAATTAATGTTCAAAATACTTAGAAGTTCCTATGGAAATCCATAATTTGTAAGTAATAAGGTTGTAGAAATAAAGCTATCAAAATAGGTTAGCTTAAACCTACCAGATGAATCTAATGGACAAAAACTAAATGTCAGTCCAATCCTAGATTAGGTTATTTTTTCACTAGGTTAGGTTAGATCGAATTACTACAATATCTATCAATATCAATCCTAGTCTTATATTAACATTTATTAGTGAGTTTTACAACCTATTTCATTTTATTATTATTATTATTATTATTATTATTATTATCTTAGTTATTTATTTATTATTAATTTCGCATCATTAATTAATTAAAATATACTATTATTATTAAATATAATTATATTTTTATTATTATTACTTAAAATTTCATTAAAAAGATGAGATTAGAATAAATTAGTTGAGATAATTGAAATAATATATATATTTTAAATTTTAAAAAATATTAAATATGAATTTTTTAAAAAGAAAGTAAGAAATTTTTTAAATATTAATATAGTTTTGTTCCTAATTCCTTAGGAAATAATGATAACTTTTTAATATATTAAAATTTTAAATTGAAATCTCATCACCTTTAATATGTGAAAGAAAATATTGACTAAAAATAATTTGATCACCTATAAAAAATTATTTATAAAAAATATTTAATTTAAATAAGTTAAGTTTAAATTTGAGGTAAAATAAGACATTAACTAAAATCATATATTAAAAATTTTATGCGATTAATTATTAGTGAGAAACCTTAGATTTAAGATTAAGATTCCTTAGTGTAATTATATCATTATTATTATTGTAATTACTCTTATTATTATAAAATGTAATTATATTTTATTATTATCACTTAAAAATTATTATTGATGTTGTTTAATAGAACTAAAAATAGTAAAGAAATAAATTAAGATATAACAATTCTTGACATGAAAAACCTTATTAAGAAGGGTAAAAATCACATAACCTAATTTAGAAAAATTTTACTATTAAATAAAATGAGTATAAATGTTTTGTTAACTAAATTTATAACATATGAACATGCCAGTATTTTTAATTATCTCTTTCACTTGATGATAATCTATTTTCCTACAAATTGTTTTATTATTTATCTTCTACATCAAACTAGTCCTTTAAATAAATAGTTATCTTTAAGTTTAGATCATTCATAGATAAATGTTTATCATCCAAAATTCGTTCACCAAGAAAAAATATACTTTTTTATGCTACTAAAAATATTGGAGGGGTTAATATATCATATGCCATAAGAGAAAGTATAGGATATTGTATTCTTGGTACTTTTTACCATTTTAAAATAGTAAAATTTAGCATATTAGCTACAATAAGTATAAATAAATAAGAGCTTAATTCATTGTTGATTAAGTAAGTATCATCAACTAATTCTAAAAAGTTATTATATTCTTCATAATATGAGATAATTGCTCTCGAAAAAGATGAAGAATTCATATATGAATACGAAGAACTAAATTTAATGCTATATACTTGAAATATTTTTTGCAATAAATTATTTATATCATTCATGTAGACTTTAAGTCAAATTCATATTTGCATAATTTCATGGTACCTTTTTAGAAAATTTTTCACTTTTTTTGTTTAACTTTAGGATTCATAATTGTAGCCATAACAAATAAATGAGAAATATTTCTAAAATATTTATTCTATTTTGGTAAATATTCAATAATAATAAGTTGAAACCCATTAATACTTCCAAATTTTAAAAATGTAAAACTACAATTAAGAAAAAAACTAAGTATTAAGTGAGATATTAGATAATAAAAAATAGATAAAAGATTAATTGATGTATAAATTTTTTACAAAAATTATAAGCAAATTTGTGCCCTTTCCAATTCAACATTTTTAAGGTGATGATTAATTTGGATAATTGTTGAATAAAAAGTATCCATGACATCTTTATACTCTAAGCAAAATTCTAATATTTTAAAAGTAAAATTCTATCGTGTACAAACATCTTTTAGAGGTGTTTTTGGTTTTTCAGACATTTGCACATATAATTGTTTCTAATCATACTTTCTAACTAGTAATGATTTGATATATAAAATTGTACTTCTAAGATTTTGTATAAGTATAGAAGTAACTTTTAATACATCTTGAATAATCAAATTTAAAATATGACATACGTATCTAAGATGAAAAAATTGAGCTTCAAGAATAGAATTTAAAATTAGCATTAAAATATTAATTATACTAGTATTAGCAGATGTATTATCAAAGATAATTAAAAATATTTTATCCAATATCATGTACTCACTACAAGTATTTATTATATAGAAAGTAATAGTAGATGCATCAAGTGGTGTTGGAATTAGTTTAAAACAAATAATTTTTTTATACAAAATAAAATTATCATTAATATAATGGACAGCTATATAAACATAGCCCATTTAAGATGGTAATGTCCAAATATTAAATGTAAGTACAATTTTACCTTTGAATTTAAAAAAAAAGCTGACTAAAATGATATCCTATTCTTCAAAAACTTTATTCAATTTATTTATATTAGCATTCCTATTCATACCATGTCATTGAGAATTAAAGTATTGAAGAAGAGCTTTTAATTTTAGAGAACTAGCTAGATTAAAAGGCATTTTAGTATGATAAATCTATTTACACAATTCATATTTACAATTATCTTGACTAAGCATATTATAAATTTAAAATTTTTACTTAAAATATTTATAATATTCACATATTTAGAAGAATAATGGTGTCTTACTATACTAGTACCATTATAACTATCATATTTATAATTTTTTGGACAATATACACCATTTACAATTTTTTAGATCAAAATGATTTCATATTTCAAAATTTTTTGACCTTTTTCTAAGTCAGATAAGGATGTGAGAATGTTTTTATTCTCATGACTACAAGCACGTGTGTGAAGAAGATGGATGTTAAGAAGAAAGAGGAGGTGATGTAAATTTAAGTGTGCTTGAAGGAATATCTATAAAATTAATAGCAACATTTTCTAAAAAATTTTAATTATGAATAATTTTACATATTATTAGGATCATTCAAATCTATGATTAAAATTGATTAATAATATAAAAAATAAGATTACTAATATTAAAATTAACAAGAATAACAACTATTGAATCAAATGAAACACTATAAAAATCGAGATATATAAAATTTAATAAAAAATATAAAAATATAAGTAAAGATTAGAAAGAATTGAAGAGCGTCATTAATATTTTTCTTTAAAGTAAAAATTTTAATATTTTAAAACTTCATATGCCGCCTCTGCCTCTAATTTTTCACACTTGTAGAGAAATGAAAATATATCACAATTGTGAAAATTATGAGAATGAAATTAAAGAGAGAAAGAATGAATATTTATTGTATAAGTTGAGTTTGATTAAAAGAAATATTTATAATGGTATGAAATATATAAAATATTAATAAAAATTTTTAAAATTAGCTATTGAGCAATGACTTTTTTTTAAATTCTTTTAGCTTTCAAATCAAACTCTTTCTTTTGTAACAACTAGATGGATAGTAAGGATTAATTTAAAAGGATTTTATGGTTACTTTGGCTTACTAAGCTCTATCAGTATTGGTCTCTAAAAAGTAAAGGTAAAGTAATTGAAAAAGATCAAGAAAGAAAAAAAACTTATACTACTATGAAAATTTAGTATTACTTTTTTATAAATAAATGTTTTTGATTATATTATTCTTCTAATTCAATAAGTTGATAATGGAAAATTATTTATTTTCTAAAAAAAATTTATATTTAAAAGACTAAATTAAGTTAAAAATAATACTAAATATTTATTTAAATGTAATGTTAAATTTTCAATATTAAATGTAGCTAGCTTTTTTATCCTGCAAAATAATGGATATTAAAGATGAATATTTAATAGGGAATTTTAGGTATTATTTTTTTAAGTGAGTTAGAAATTTGAAATTGGATTTTCAACTACATTTTATTATATATATTAATATAATAAAATTATTAATTTAATATAATTATATATATTTTAATCAATTAATCTTTGAGTAATTATTATTTTATTAATTTTTAGCTTTCATTATAATTTTTTAACAAAATTTCTATTAACTTTTAAAATTTTAAAGTAATTATTTATTTGACTAAAATGGTATAATATATGTTGACAATATTAAATATATAAACTCATTAATTTTAATATTAAAAGTTATTTATGATTATTTTAATCTATATATAAATGTTAATTTATAATTTTAAGATATTGAAATTATAATTTTAATATATATACATATATATATATTAATCAATAAATTCCTTATTATTTATTATATATTTCTAAACCAATGAGTTAATCCAATAATCTCACAGGTTAATATTTATTAGTTCTAGTCCCTTATTAGATCAAGCTACTATTATTATTTTTTGTACTAATATTAGTCTCAAGTCAATTTATTAGATTTAACCTATTTTGATACCTATACATAGAAATCCCCTCAAATATTTTTCACTAATACTAACCAATCTATAATATATAGGTTCGCACTCCCAGAGGTTATAGTCACAGATAATGGAACATAATTTACTAGTATAAACTTTACGAGTATTTGTTAAAGGTAAAAATGCTAGAAATGTCAATAAGTAAACCACGAATTCTTTATTAACACAAATCCTTAGTTGAATAGCTTAAGCATAAGATAAAAGTTCTGCTTAGCTAAACATCTATAGATCATAAGAAAGTAGAGCTTGCTAACTAAATAATCTTAGAAGGATTAATAAAATGAATAAAAAAGGCAAAAGGGAGTTGGATGGAGGAGTTACCAAATGTATTATGGTCATCTTAGACAACCTTTCAAACAACTATTCAGGAATCCTTGTTCAAACTAACTTATAAGCCAAAAGCTATTATACTTATAGAAGTAGGAAAGACATCTGATAGACAAATGGCATATGATGCAGGGGTAATGAAAAATGAAGGTGAAAAGAGCTAGATTTACTTAAAGAAATCCAAATAAATGCCTATATAAAAATAGTAGAGTATAAGAATAGATTTACCAAGTTACAAAACAATAAGATATGGAGTAGAGTTTTTAAAGCAAGAGATTTAGTTTTAGGAAAAAAAAACTAAAGTTAATAGGCAAGATAGATAAGCAAGAAGCTAACCCTAACTTTAGAGGTTTTATTTAGAGTTAAAGATGTTTTACAAAATGGAGCCTGTCAATTAAAGACCTACCTAAAACCTGGAACATTTCAAATTTGAAATTCTACTTTATGATTGTTTGAAAAGAAATAAAATCAAATGTGTTTTTGAGCAAAAAAAATTATGCTTTTTTGGATAATTAAAGCATTTGTCCCTTTGAACAATAAAAGCCTAAAATCGATCCTCAAAACATCTTTTGATGGACAATAAATAAACCTAAAATAAATTCTTAGCCACTAAGATTGATCCTTTGGATATTTAAACCTAGGACATGATCCCTTGGCCATAAAATTGGTTTTTCAGTTAAACAAGCCTGATCTCAATCCCCGACACCAATTTGTCACCTTAAACAACAAAAGCCCAGATTAGATCCTTGACCATCGAGTAGATATCTTGGAAAATAAAGGCTAGACACATCCCTCCTAACCACTAAACTAATCCTTTGATTTCCAAAGCTCAGACTTAATCCTTATCCACTAAGCTATTCCCTCATATTTTAAAAAAAGAGAAACGATTTCTAACCATTAAAAGATACTTAAAGAAGAAGAATTATAAGTAAAAGCCTAATTAGAGCACAAAAAACACATATATTAGAGAAAAAGGCATTAAATTAAGTTCCATCATAAATTATCCATACAGACCAAAGATAACTTAAGAAAATTAAAATTAATTATCCCTATTTTGATCATTCCTATCTTGTATCTTATCATTAAGCAAAAGCTTTAGATTTTTTAAAAGTTTAAACAAGTCAATTAACACATTAAGATAAATGTGAAACATTTGGGCCTTCATTTCAGCAAAACCTTTGAGTTACATGTCAAGACAAGTGACATCAGATTTGTCAAGCTCTTTTTGTATCTTTTTTTGAACTACTTCACTTTCTTGCAACTTATTATCCTAAGTAGAGGAAATAATTTGGAATCTTTGTTAAACATTTCAACTTCTAATTTCTCCTTCTTATACTTTAGTCCCTCAACTTGGGCTTCTAATTGCACTTTCTACCTAAGCAAACTCTTCATTTTTTTTTATTACCTTAGACATTTAGACATAAGCATTTTTTAGCTTCTTTTGGCATAACTTCACATCATTTAGGGTCTGGTCTAATTGTACCTATAAGGAAGATGTAGTCTTAAGCTTTATACCTTTGAATTTTGCAAAGGGTATTCTCTTAGGTGTTATAGATAAATGCAAGCAAAAGCATATTTAACATATAACTATTTGATTAACTTTTCCTTTTCTGACTTATTTAGCAAGTATGATATTTTCGTCATGATCTTTTAAGTGTTACATTCAATCAAAAGCAAATAAAGATAAATCCATATCTTTGTACCAAAAATTGTCTACGTCCTCCAAAGTTATCCTTTCACTAGTTGAAAGTTCTTCCACCTGATCACCAATTTTAAATCCCTAAGATAATGGATTGGATAATCAGTATTGTAGCGTGTGTATCTTAGGTAAGAACTTTTGAAGCTCCTAATTGAGTAGACATTTTCTTCCTTTTTAAGAATGATCAAGGCTAGAATTATTGGATGGTACTTCAAGGAACTTATTCTCTGGGATATTAGCATTTTCTAGACCAATAGTTAATAAGTTAGGTACAAGATCAAGTTTGATGCATTTTCTAAGTCCCTTATTTTTTTTTCATTTCCTTCTCCTTCCCCCTTTTTTATTTAACTCTTATGATTCAAACTAGAGGCCTTAGGGGGAACTTTCAACTCTCTTCAAAGCAAAAGTTTTCTTTTTTAAATGGTTTTCTTTTATCCATTGAAAGAAGGTTTGATGCACACAAATCATATCATCAATAAAATTTTCTCTCCTAGGCTAAAATCTAACCAACTAATAAAAAATTTTAGTTAGATACATGTAATAACCCAAAATAGGGCAAGAAGGAAAATTTTCTGGAAAATTTCATTTTAGAATCCCAGTAAGAAAATCAGGTGAAATTCAAGAGAATTACAATGGTAATTTCAAAGCGAGACTAACTAGAAAAAATTTGAAAATTTCAATAAGCATTATAATGAATAAAAATCAAATCAAAAACCTCAAAAAAGACTTAGGAAAATTCACTTGAAAATTTATTGTATTTCTAACACCCAGTAATAAAAAAAAGTAAAAAATAAGCAAAAAATGTAACAAATTAATTTTAAAATTTCATAGGTGCCTTAAAATAATTTTAAAGGCTTAAAAATAATTATGAAATATCAAAAGTGAAACTATAAAAATATTTAAAAGTTTAAAGGTGAAAAGGTAAAGAAAATGAAAAAATTAGGGCCAAATTATAATAAACCTTTTTTATCTTTTGAGTAGTTTAATTTTTATTTGTATTGGATTGGATTAGCCCAAGTTTTATAGGCCCAAAAACATGGGCTCATGGTTGGCCCAAGCTTCTAAAGGAAGTTGAAGACCAAAGTAAAAAAAAAAGAGAGAAAAATTGGGCCATTATATAATAATCAAATTCAGCCTTTTTGTGTTGCTAAATTTTATTGACCAAAAGGATCATCATTTACTGTTGGAGCAGCACACTTGGATGTGCAAAATGGCTGGCTGGATGTCTAAAAATCTTTCTCCAAATTCAAGAAAAATTAATAAGGAAGATTATAGAATTTTATGGAAATTAAGGTTAAGTTTTATATATAAAGTTGTGAGGCCTTGAGAGCAGGAAATTTTTGTTCATCAACCAGTTCCAAACCGTGACCTTGAGAGAAAAAAATAGGAAAGAAGTTCAAGCTTTCTCAAGTGGGAAAACGAAGGGGTTTTACAAATTATTCCTTAATCTAATAAGGTAAGTAAGAAATTTCTTCAATTCCTTTTATAATTCATCATTAATCTTCTCCTCAAATGTCTAAAAATTAATTTATTTTCATGAATCTTTTCCTTGGTGTTTCAAAAAAAATATTGGAAGTTTAGAAGAATAAAAAATAAGGTGAGTGATAACTTGCTTTGAATTCAAGAAGTTTTTATTAATAGATTATCGAATTTGATAAATATTATTTCTTTTAGTGCAACCTTGTGTTAGCTACTGTGAGAATTAGATTGGAGTGAATTTGTATGTTATATGATGTTGTTGAGATTAGGATTTGAATAAAAAATGATGACAATGGAGTGATTACTAGTTATCATGAAGAAATTTGTTAGGATAATGTTAGAAATTATAGAAAGGAAGTTCAAAAAGCTGTTGAAGTTTTTACTAAAAACTAGCCACGAAAAACCTAGGAGTAAAATCATCAATAAATTTGATTCTTGACATTCTAAGGTCTTTCTTAAGGTGAAAATGCAATTTGTAAATTTTGGACATTTTTATAAATTTTTAAATATTTTAGAACGAATTTTCATAGTAGGTTGTCAAAGTTGTCCAAAATAGGGCTCTAATCTATTTAGTCTTGGATTTCAAGTTATTTGAGACATCAAACGGTCATTAAAAATCATGAAAAAATTCATAGTAGTCAATTATGATATTTTTAAGATTATGTAAAAATTTTATGGCCATCGGAGTCAATTTGATTAGCTAATAAAATTACAAACTAAAATTGTCTAGAATAGGACTCATAATTCATTAGTTCAAGTCATGAAATTTTTGGGCCTATTAAGTGATTGGGAAAAATTTATGGATGCTTTTCATGGTGTGAGGAAGCTTTCATAAAAATTTTTAAATTTTTAGAATTTATTCAATTCCTCAAACAAATCATTCCTCAAACCTGCTCAAATAATGTTCAAAATAGAAAAACTGAGAAATATTTTTGCAATTGAATAGCCTAAACCTAAACACCTTCATACAACACCCATTCTAATTGTTATCTAAGATGTTAAGGACTATTATACAACACTTGAGAATTTTTGGATATGATTTGAGCATTAAAAAAATGTTAGGCTTTAGGGTTGCAATTACTACCTTTTTCCAAACAAGTTAATAATGATTAAAGTATACTAATAAATTAGGAATAATTTTTATTCAATGTGAATGGTTTAGTTATATACTTTAACTTAATTATGAAATAAGATATTCATGGCATAGTTGGTACTTTACTATACCCTATGGTGAGAAAGGTAAAATATGGTTGATGCATGTAGCATCCCACTATTATTCATTACACATGCAAACTGTTGGGAAGGAGATATAGCATTCTTTGTTGAGAAGGAAAGAAGTGGCTAGTAGTAGAGGGAAAAGGTTGGTGGCCTTGTGCCTAGGGTGGCGAGAGGATAAGGTTAGAATAAAGATATAAGGTGAAACTTATATACCAACTATTGCCATTTCTTATAGAATGAATCATATAAACTGAGGCTATAAGCTATATATACCATATTTAAGGTATAAGAAAAGTTTTTATAGAAAACAAGAATGAGATAACAAGTTATTACTCACTAAGTATATTTTATCTCACTTTAGTTATTAAATTGAAATTACAGGTAGCCAACATGGATTCCTGGTTGCACATTAATACTTACAGAGGCTACGTTTTGACACCTCATGGGATATTCAAAATAGTATTTTGGTTTTAAGTTTGGATCACCCTTACAAAAGTCAAAATACATTATAGAGTAGATTTCTAGCTAGTAGGTTTTAAACCTAACATTTTTATTGTATTTTATCTCCATAAAATGTCTCCTCCAAAAGGCATAGCTAATAATGACTCTAGTTCTACTTCCACTGAGTCTGATTCGGAGGAAGAAGAATCTAATAGACTATACTAGATTCTATTATCATTGTTTGTATATTACCTATATTGCATTAGTATGTGTACACTTGCTATCTATATGTATAAACCTATCTAAATAGAGACAAAGTTTATTTTGCATGTAAATCCATATTGTGTAAATTAGTTACTATTTTGTGAAAAGACTTAAAGGATACTAAAGGTTTGTAAAGATATTCTATTTAGGAAGCTAACACTAATTAGGTATCCTTACACTGGTCATAACAATTACAAAATGGGTTGTGACAATGTAAGTTTATAAAAATCATAAAGATATCAATATAAGGATCTAAAAGGTCCAAGCTAAGCCACTAGAGAATAAAATTTTAGTCATTTGTAGAATATAAGTCCAAGTACTAATTGTTAGGAATTCGAATTATCATATGCAACGGAAATTCAAAATTTGATCCGAATTCTATCTAGGATCCATGCAAAAAGCATAAATCTATGATTAGGGTTTTACCTATTGGGCACTCGTGTTTCTACTAATCAAAACTTGAGAGCGGATGAATCAAACGCCGGCTGGAAGGTACAACGTCTCTATAGTATCCACACGGAGTGAACAATGACCTCTCACCCTCCACGAATCTGCTAGGATGCGTTTTTCTCTCTAGGAATTAGGATTGGATGTTTTCTGAGTGATTTAGGGTTTGTATGGAAGCTTTGAGTGTGTTGTTAATATGCTGCCCTCAAGCCCCTCTTATAGAACTTAGGCAAGCTACAATCCTAGTCCTACTAGAATAATGCTTTCAAAATCCTAATCACACTTAACAACTCATTTTATCCTTATCCTAGAGATAATGAGGAGAGATAAGACTTATCTATTAATTATCTAACATTAGATAATATTATCTCATAATATAAATATCTTAATATTAGATAATTGCATATAGTTATTAAATATCAAAATAATATTATTTCATAATATATTTATCTAATATCTGATAACGTAATTATTTAATATTACTTTAATATCAAATAATATCACATAATATATATATATATATATATATATATATATTATGTGAATTTATTATTCTTAATAATATATATGCACGAAAATAAGTCCAATTAATTGGATACTAATATAATTAAAGTCCAATTAATTATTGTCTTATTCTTATTCCTTTTGTGTGACCCTGTAGGTTCTTACTACGTTGACAATGACTCATTATTGAGCCATAGATAGTAAGCGGTATCTAGTAATACATCACTACTACTTAAGTAGTAAGAATGTCTGTGATTCGACATCCACCTAATACATGATCAACGTTTTGCATCATAACCCTTTTGTAATAATATCCAAATTAAATTGGAGGTATGGAATGTATCATCCGCGTCAATGTTCAATTTATATTTCTTGATACTGAGTAGACTTAAAATAAATGATTAATATCACATATTAATTCAATTGAGTATGGCCATGCATTTCTAAGTCTCACTCAATCAAGGGGCCCAAAGATATTTCTCTTTTATACAAGAGAAACAAAATCCCATCTACATCACTCACTTCCCTCTGCACGATTTATGACACACCCAATCAATGCCCTACTTGTCATCCTGATTACAGGTGACATAGGACAATATTAAAGTGAGTAATTCCTCATGTAGGGAATCGTAGTGACTTCAGGTCAAAAGTTTATGTATATTTGTGATCATATGAGAATAACTTATGACACGTCTATCTATGCAATATTCTCATAGTGGGTTAGTCCAGTACATTGTTCATTAACAATGTACTCATGTATTGACTTGATATCACATATCCATGATTCGTAATCATTAGTCACTATACATGCTAGTCTCGATGTATTATTACTATCATTTTCGTAATAATACTTGACTAAGGGCATTTTAGGAATAGTGAAGTTATCCCAAGGATAATTATTATATTAAGTTATAAATTATGAATAATAATAATAAAATTATAAAAATAAAATATAATAATTAAATTGCCTAAAATAAAACATAATACATTGTGTATAACTTCAATCATTTATATGATTGGTTCTATGACACACACCAACACTAATTTTAGGCACTTTTATCCTTTCCTTTTAGCAAATTGGATGAAAATGAATATCATCATCATTTAACTAGAAAGGATGTGTTTTTGGGTTATGCTTACCTTGAAAAAGGAATTTTTACAAGTAAAAAAGAATAACCTAATCAGATTTTTGCAAAAAGTGTGTCCAACCTCTTTTTTTTGCTAGAAAATGAGAAAAAGCAGAAAAAAAACTATCTAGAGAAACATCATATTCAAGCTTTTGTGAAATAATATCAAAGATATTTCAAAGTATATCAAGAAAACCTAAGCATTTGAAGTCAACTAAGTAGGGCAAACATTTAGACCTTAAAGAACTTAATGTTAAAATGAAATAAAAAGAAGAAATAATGCCAACCACACCACATAATCTCCTTAGAACATCATATAGGACACAGAGTCATAACTATATACTTATTCATCATTTTGACAAGCTACAAAGCAAATTAACAACTATTTGAACTTATCAATGTAACACACATCACACAATAAATCCAAAACTTTTTTATTTGTCAATTTTTACAAGGCTAGCTAATTTTGAACCTCAGCACTAATCTAGTTGAATGTTAGATAATTTTTATATATTTAGCCAACTCTATCTATATTGTTAGGATCTCTTGACCTACTAATTATGATGGCTATAATGGGAAATGAAGGATTATAAAGTCAAGCTTGAAACCTATTGTAGTTAAAATCTAAGGATGTCAAACTCTCAAAGTCATTCAAATTAATAATGTTAAGATGATCACCAAACATGAAAGAAGAACTAGCACACCTTCAAATGTAGATAAAGGGTCAAATTAGACATAACAAGGGGATAAGTGGTTAGAAAAAAAAGAAAAATGGGTGAGAATAAAAAGGCATATAAGAAAGGATAAAGACGTAGAACACAATATTGTTAATGGTTATTAAACTAGCATCTTTGAGATAACAAGAAATGGATAGCATAAGAATAATAAAAATTCAAACTTTTACCATCGTATAAACAAATCAATTGATAAATAGGTATAATTTTAGAAAATTCCAATATAGAGAATGGTAAAACACTAAAACTCAAGAGAAGAATAGTGAGAAATTTACCAAGAAATGATTAATGCAAGAATTCGGTAACTCTAACCACTATATAGAAAAGGTGTCAAATGGCCACAATCTTTAATGAAAGGTATGCATAAAAAAAGGTACACTACTAGAAGCAGAATTGCATAGATTTACTAAAAAAGAAAGATGAAAGGAACTCAAAATCCTTAAAAGAAGTAAAAAGTTCAAAGAAATACAATTAATTCTTTTAAAGGAAAATAAAAACATAATCCACATGCCAAAAAAAAATCAATAGTCAAGATTAAAGCATAAGAATGACCTAGATTAGCTTGAAAATTGCAAATAATTATTAAAATAAGCATTAATAAATAACTTAAATCATGAAATGATGTGCAAAAGATAAAAGGGGATAAGTGACAATGAATATCTAATTGGATATATTGCAATTGAATGGATAACCTTGTGTCTTATGACTCAACATTAGCAAAAGGCTTATTATCACATCCTTATTTTGGCCCACTAGAGTCTAGCCTAAACATTGAGGTCTACTCAGACATAATGGATCACTCTGACCAAACATGCCACATCTAAATACTTCCAATTTACACAAAAAAACTATGTCCACATGGGTAAATAAGTCATGCCTTTAGAGAGAATAACTAGCAAGACACGTGTCCACTTGGTATTGGTAGAAACTTATACTAAAAGCACCATGCCTTGAGATCTGCTATAATAGGACCCACAATCACACACATGGCATGTAGATCTTAACCTATAAATAAAGATTATCTTCACCCTATCTTCTCTAAGCTATATATGCTACTCACTCCAATACCATTCTTTAGATAACATCATTCCAATGCTATGTTGTTACTTACTATAGAATTGCCAATAGATGTTACCATATAGACATTAGTAAAAAATGATGGTTCAGTTAGTAAGGTATTTTCACCTTGAAAATTTTATGTTGTGTTTTCAAAATTTTTGATTTTGTGAACTTACCAAATATTTTGTAGAATTAATACTCTATTATCTTATCACTAAATACATGAGATTATGCATTCCCTTGAAAAATGTAACATATAAATATACAGATTTATTTAGGTTTCATATATGTATTTGTAATTTAGTTTCTACTTTTATAATCGATCATGCTATGTTGTTTATTAGTTTGATGTAGCTTTTACAAGGTTTATAGATAAGAAATTTAGTTTCATACATATTCCTTTGACTTTTGGAAGTGTTATCTACTATTACAAGGAATATACCTTAAATTGATGACATCTAAAGCGATGATACATATGTCATCGCTTTATAAGCCAAGGGAAATTATTTTCATAGGCAATTATGTAAAGCAATGATGATATCATCCTTTTAGAGGTTGAAAAATTATTTAACTTGTCATCGCTTTAAGGGCAATAATACCAAGTAGGTAAAATGGCACATCTTTTTTTATTATATTTAAAGTGATGACAAGTCCAAAAAATATCTAACCTCTAAAGTGATGACATTATCATTACTTTTACTAAATTAAATGCTTCTTAAGAACCAATGGCATCTTTTTTGTGCCATTAAGCCTAAAGTGATGATATTAACATTAGTATAAGGTTTTCAATTTATGAAGAAGATGAAGTTGATTGACTTTTTTTAAAGCAATGACATTTATCATCCTTATAGGTGCAAAATGTCATCACTTTAGAGTGGCAACAAATAAAGCCCCACAATTGGTGTACTCAAGTTTATTACAATGATTTTATTAAACTCTAAAGTGATCCCATTCAAAATGTCATTGCTTTAGAGTTACCCATGTTAGTGTATATGCCCTAAAACCAATCATATTGGTGATTATAATTTTGAATCATGTTATTTTAATGGCAATTCCAATTATTATATTTATATATATTGTCTGCGTAATATATTTAATTATAATAATAACCTTAGAATAATTGTATTCTTAAATGTCCCTAGTCATATATCATTGTGGATCAGGTTGCTTTGATATATTAAGACTAGCATGTGTGAAAACTTATATGGGATATTAAGTTTATACATGAGTACAAGTTAGAGAACTTGTATACTGGACCGACCCATATTAAGAACACTACATGGATCGTTATATGAGTGTCATAAGTGGTTCTTAGTGATCATTATTAATATGGTCCTTTGACCTGAGATCACCAAGGTTCCCTACATGTGAGTTTCATATTTTGATACTATTCTATGTCACTAATGGTTAAGTGAATGCAAGGGTAGATATTGGATATGTCACATATCATGCGGAGGGGTTTGTGTGATCGAGATGAGATTTGTCCCTCCTATATAACAGGAGTAACATCTATGGGCCCCTTGACTAAGTAAAGTTGAGAAAATGCATGGCCATGCTCAGATGAATTGACATGAGATGTCGATTACATTTGTTTCAGTCAGCTTACTTAGGAGTCAAGAAACCTTAAGATTGGGCTATACGGGAATGACACGGTCCATGTCTCGTGCTCAATCTAGATGTATAGGACAAAAGGACATAAGTGATGATCACGTGTAAAGGTTTAGTCAAATCACCGACTTTCTCATTACTTGGGTAACAATGATGTGTTGCTAGACACCGATCTTCGTTTATGATCATTAATATGATTAATGGTCATTGCCAACGTAATGAGAGCCTGTAGGGTCGCACACTTAGAGCTTAGTGAATTTGGAATTAATGGACCAAATTGTTTGGGCTTAATATTTGGGAATTAATGTTATAATTATAAGGCCCAATAGTAAGCCTATAATTATACATGAAATAAGGCCCAAATAGGTTAGGTTTTTCTATGCACCTATTTAAATAGGCTCATTGGGTAATAATAGGATTACTATTATTCTTCACGCACCCCAAGTAAAAGCATAGAAAAACCCTAGCCACTCTCCTTGACTAAAATCTCTGAAGAGGCGTAGCTAGCACTACGAGGTCTAAGGAGATCAATTCCAACCGGTGTGTGTAGCGGACATTCATCGGTGATTCACGGGTTCGTGTGGATACCACAGAGGTGCAGCCACATAAACGTTGTACTGGTGATCTGATTTTCTGGTTTCCATTCCGATTCGTGATTTGGAAGCAGATCAGACTTGGTGTAGCGGTCAGAAGAATTTTGCCGAAAGGTATAAACCCTAATCCCTAATCTATGGCGTTCTAATTTCGCATGGATCCTTGGTGGAAATCGTGCAAAAAGTTTTATTCCGCTGTGCATGTATGATGCGCGATTTCTAGCAACCCATATATCAGTTGCAACAATGTCCCTTCCCCTATTTTTTCTATAATTTCCTTTCTTTCTTTGGCATCCCTCTCCTTCTTTAATGAACTAAGGTAGTTTCTCTCACTTTTTAGCTAAGGTTTATTTATTTTGATGGAAAATATTTTTCTTAAAATATAGTTGTAAAATGTTAAAATAGAGAAAAATATTTTACTTATTTAATATTAAATATCAAGAGTATATAGAAATTAAATTTTCTAATTTCAAAAAGAAGTTTACTTTTCTTCACTATCATGTCTTTAGGTATTATTTTTTAAAAACTATGAATACAAGTAACATGTAACTTCTCCATTTTATATATATGCAAATGACAGTTTCTTACAAAAAATACTTTTTTATGAAACAAATGAAGCTAATCTCTCAATATTTTAACCTTCCCCTCTCTATCTTACTCTCATTTGTATCATTATTTTAGTTTTTTTCTCCATATTTCAAAGATTTCATTACATTAGTAGTAATTTGAGTAAGTTTGTCTTCATTGTAACATATTATTTTTATATGTATATATGGTGGTTAAGCTTATGAATTTGCTATTGTTAATTTGTGACGAAGAATTGTAAACTTTGAATATATAGTTGATATGATGTGGGATATGAAAATAAGTTACAATTTTAAGGGTTATTTTGCTTTGTCTTCTAATATAACTTTCTATTATTTGTATGTAAAACTTTTAGGCTTTAAATATATAGTTGATTTGATTTGGATGTAAAATTATGATTTGACATGTAACTTTATCTCATTTCTACTATTGTTTTGTTTGCCTTGTTAAAGTAAATTTATAAAAATGAGTTTTATAGTGATATTATAAATCTTTTGATGTATTTATTTTTAATTTAGACATAGTATAAGATTTGTAGAGTTGATATAGTGAAACTTGGATACAAAAAAGGACTATTATCATAGAAGTAATTTAGGAATTGTTAAAGGAAAAGAAAAAAATTAATAATTTGAATAAAGAAAAAAATGTTACATAATTGGAAGTTAAAAAATTAAATTTATAATAGTTAAAGATATGCATGAAAAGTTGAAATATCAAATTATTACCTATTAAATAATTATTAAAATATAAATATTTTAATAAAATAAATAAGATTATTTAATAGTTAAAATTATAGTAAATTATATTAAATATTAAAATATTATTATAAATGGATGTAAATCTTATTTAAACATATAACAAATAAATTGTTGTAAATCTTAATATTTGTTGTCTTGTTAAATGAATATATAAGTTAAAATAATCTTAAGATTTAAAATAATTTTAACTATTTGTAAATCTTAAAATATAATTTGAAATTTTTTTATATTAAATAGTTAAAATTATTGTAAATCTTATTTATTTGTTTTCTTAATATTTTAATGTTTTAAAATAAGTTACAATAATCTTATCATTTAGAAAATAAATATAAATATATAACACATACGATTATTAAGATATTAAAATAATTGTAATTTATATTAAAATTTTTAAATATTATGATAATAAATATTAAAATATTAAATTTATTTTAGCCTATAAATTATTAAAAGAATATTATATTTTTATTAATTAATTTTAATTAGTTCATTGTAAGTAAATAAATGGTGAAGAAAATCTTAATTAATGTAAAAAATAATAAAAGTTAAAAATAACTTTAGTGAAATTTATTATAATTGAATATTTGTGTAAGAGTTATCAAGATTAATAAGTTACAATTTCAAGAAAATAATAAATTTTTAGAAATTATGCATATAAAGTTTATTACAATATTAAAACATGATAAATTGAAATATTAAAGTGATAATAATTTAAAACATTCATACGAAGTATCATGGTTAATAAGTTAAAATAGATAAAATATATTGTATTGAAAAAAATATTTTTTTATTATTTATTAAATTTATTTAGTTATTTGATTATTGAAAATTAAATAACTCATTAACAATTAATTGCAATTAATATAGAAGGAAACAATAAAAATAATTATAGAAGAAAATAATGAAAAAATATAAATGAAAATAGTTAAATTTATTATCTTTAAACATATGTGTAAGGGTTGTCAATGTTAATATGCTAAATTAAGAAAAAATAATAAATGTTTTAAAAATTTTGTATATAGAATTTATTAAAATATTAAAATATGACAAGTTGAAATGTTAGATTATTCTCTATTAAATAATTATTAAAATTTTAAAATATTGAGACAATAAATAAGATTATTCAATAGTAAAAATTATTATAACTTTATATTTACAATAATAAAATATTAAAATGTTAAGATAACACATAAATTTATAAATTTATTAAAATATTAAAATAACAAATAAGTAATTAAATAGTTAAAATTATTATAATAATTGATTTACAATAATTATAACTTGATTACCTAGCACTACAACTTTAGATCAATTTAAGGGTTGGCCAATCTTTAAAGGCTAACCAAACTTTGAATTTTATCATGTTTGGATAATTTAAGATTAGTATTGAAGTTATTGTTATCAATTTATTCAAGTATCATTTTATATTGTAGGAATATCAAGTGTTTTCCATTATTCTTTAAGTATTGGCTATACATAAATATAGTTTGCACACTTAGAAAAACTATGGAGAGATATTCCTAAAATTCCTACATTAAAAAATGAGGATGTGGATAGTGTTGGATCTTCAATATGTATTAGAATGGTGTTAGGACATTTGTTAAGAAAGTTAAAAACTTTGCTAATAAGGATGATTGGTGAAATGTTTGTGTAAGAAGTGTGTAAATGTTTTCTACCAAAAATTAGATATAACGAAGACACATATAATATATAACGGATTCAATCCATTTTACACGAACTGGATCTTTCATGGTGAAAATGATCACTTAGCTATTGAAGTGCATAAGGAAATTGCTGGTGACAAATGAGATTATTAATATCATAAATGACTTCATTTGTCCTAATATCACTGATTAAATAGATAGAATTGATAGTAATATGAATTAGAACACCTAAGAGGGAACATAATATATAAATAATACTTTGGTAAGTTATACATAAAAGTTAAAATTGAATTATACCATACACACAAACTTTTCATTATTGTATTTCTTAGTTAGACTTATGAATTTGAAAGTATTATATAAGTAGACTATTAAGTCGTTTGATTCTTTTTTGAAAATATTAAAGAAAGCACTTCCTAAAAATAACAAATTACCAATGATTGCATTATAATGCAATGACATGGTTGAGTAAATTAAGGATAGTGTATGAGTCATTTCTTGTTTACAAATATAATTATGCACTTTTCTAGGGAAAACATACTATAAATGAGTATTGTTTATTTGTGGGGAGAATAATTGGGTTGATAAAAATGCTAAGGAAAAAAGTGCCTTACAAAATATTGAGGCATTTTCCATTAACTCCCTAGATTAAAATAATTGTCTGGATTAAGGCATATAGTGAAAAATATGAAATGGCATCATACAAGGCAATCAAGAGAAAGAAGGTAATGTAACATCCAGTTAATAGTGAAACCTGACAAGACTTTAATAGACATCATCTTAATTTCTCTAGTGAATCAAGGAATGCTCAGCTAGGTTCGAGTGTAGATAAATTTAATCCTTTTAGGAATATGAGTTTGTCTTACAATATATAACTAATAGTGATGATAACATATGATTTACCTTAATGGCATTGTCTAAAGGAGTATTTTTTATGTTAACTTTATTAATCCTTAGACCATATTCACTAAGAATAGATATTAATTTCTTCCTAAGACTGCTAATAGATGAGATAAAATAGTTATGGGAAACAAGGGTTGAACTTAGGATGCTACTAATAATAGCATATTCAAGATGTGAATCATATTGTTATGGACAATGAATGATTTCTTACAAGCAATAGTCCTTCGGAGTGGAGTAGATAAGGACATAAGACATGCTTAAGATGTAATAAAGATACTCTATTAGTGTAAGTTAAAAGGAAAACAATATATGTGGGTCATCATTTCTTTTTTCTAAAGAGACTCCTTTCGAAATAGCAAAAATTTTAATGGCAAGATTGAGAGAATACCTCTATCAAGGTAACTTACCAATGACATGATTATAGACTAATTAAGTAGATTAAGTACAAGACTACATGGAAACATAAGAAGTATGGTAGAGTAAAATAGAAAAAAAGGTGCTATAAAACTTAATTGGACTAAGAAAGGTACACCTTTTCAGTTTACCTATTGGCAATCATTAAAATTAAGGCACAACATTAGTTCATGCATGTTGAAAAAAAATTTATATGATAATCTTGTTGGCATAAAGATGGGTACTAAAAACAAATCAAAAGATACAGATAATATAGAGTGAGATTTGGTAAACATGAATATTAGACCTGAGCTTTATTTGTACCAAGTAGGAAATAAGTTAATGAAATAGCAAGCTAATTACATGCTCAATGTTAATGATTGATGATGGTTCTATCAATTTATTAAAATCATCAATTTTCTTAATAAGTTTGCTACGAATTTGAAGAAAAATTTTAAACCCTAAATGATACCAAAATCATGGGCTTGGGGTTGTATTATTATCACATAATTATACAACAATTATTAACACTTGTAGTTTGGGCATTCATGCTCAGAAATTTCCCGTGCCATTACGAAGCTCTACAATTACTCTAATCTAATATGTAATGGAACTTTGAATAAAAAAGATGTAGAAAAAGTACATTCGGACATAGTTCTTATTTTTTTGCAAACTTTAAATGATATATCTTCTAACATTTTTTGATATAATAATACATTTAGTGATGTATTTACTTGAAAAATCATTACTAAGTGGACTTGTTCATTTTCAGTAGGTGTATCCATATGAGAGATACATTAAAAAGTTAAAAGACCATGTTTAAAATCAAGAATGACTAAAGGATTTGATTGCTATAGGCTATGTGCTTGATGAAGCTTTAACCTTTTTTTTTACATGTGTTTCAAGGAGTAGAGATTACTCAATTTACCTAACTAAAACTAGCATGTTATTTATGTTAGAATAAAAAGGCAACTTTCTATTTTCATGTCTTAATATAAATCTATAGGGGAAAACATTATCTATTTAGATAACAAACTTGACAAGATTGCAATATAACATATACTCAACAATGGCACTAAAATCTAGAAGTATCTTGAATAAGTATCTTAAACTATCCATAACTTCATTAAAGTCCTTGACATTTATTAATTAAGTTATAATATGTAGTGAATGCATGAGAGAGCTGCCAAAAAGGTGTAGCCATCATTTGGATCAAATCTAGAAAGATAAATTTCTTTCTTGGTTTTACTCTAAGGTATGTCACTATCCTAATTATTCATTTTTACCTCTTTTTCTTTAATTAATATTCAATTTAATAACTTTGTTTTATAAATTTTATAAATGTACTGCTTATGCAATATCGGATCCCTAAAAGCAACTAATAAGCTATTCTTATTAACTTTAGGGTTAATTTCACAATTATATCATGTTTAATATGTGTGGTTAACAGAGTTTGATTTGTATCTACTCTCAAGATGCTTAACATAAGTCATAAAATAATGGTATTCTTGTACTTGGAACTAATAACAATACTTCCTATGATCTTCTGGAGGATATCATAGAGTTGAGTTATTTAAATAATTACTTTGTGACTTTATTCAAATGTAAGTGGTTTGATATTAACCCTAGAAAGAAAAAATTTCTTAAGGATAAAAACATATCGAGCATCTATATCAATATTTAGTGGTACAAAGATGATCCATCTATATTTGCCTTTTAAGTGAAACATTTTTTTATATTAATGATCTTTTAAATAGCCCTAATTAGAAAGTTATTGCTCATGTAATGCTTTATGCTATAAAAGATCTTCTAAATGATGAAGGTAATGATAGAGGTATCCTAAATTTACAAGACACTAATTCTGTAAAATTTACCTTATTAGTTAACTTTAAAAATTTGGACATTATTAACTTATGTGATTAAAGTAATGACCCTCAATCTATTTCATCTTTGAGACATGATTATATTAACACACAAGCTGATGATGATGATGGCTAAAATGATGAAATAGTTAATAATTACACAAATGAGAAACAATTAGAGGATGATGATGTGCTTGAAATTGATAATGAAAAAGAGCAACCTTATTTTAGTGATAAAGATTTAAATTAGTATGTATATTTATGTAACCAACCTTCACAATATATGTAATAAATATTTTTCATTCATGTACTTAAGCTCTTTTTCATATGTCTTGTTTAATTGTCCTTTTAATAATTAAATTTTATGTAATAAATGTTATTAATTCATTAATTTGTACTATTTTTCATATGTATTACGTGATTATCTTATTAGTAATTAAAATTTATTGTCATATTATAATATTACAACATACTAGAGGAAATGGTAAAGTAGATCCATCATGAGGTCCTTCTTAACTTCTTTATTCATACAAGACAAGTATTCTTGTGTTTTAAATACATTAATTGTTAACTTTGTTCATAAATATATAGTATTAATGTTATGATTATTTTTCCAAGATTTTAATGCCTAAGTAATGTAAACAATCTGGGTTGTTAAACCTCCGGTAGCTCATTGAAAAAAAAATGAAGGCTAACCATTATCGATCAAGTTTAATAAGGTTGGTGGCACTTAGAACCTATTCATGAAAAATTAAAGTACTACATCAGATAGATTAAGGTATTTATTTGCCAACATTATGAGCATTTTCATAGGATATAGCAAATAGTACCTAAGGCTTAGAAAGAGTAGATTACTCCTAGAGTTGAGATAAGTATCAACTAATTTTTTCATTATTTAATTGATATTCTTCTTACTTTATACTTTTAACTTGTCTATTTATTTTCCATTGTAATAATATTTTAGGTATATCGATGTGTATGAGGGAGAATTACCCCTTATTCACATTAATCAAACTATTATTGATCAATATAAAGATTGGAAGAATGATATGCATAAACATTTTAGTGCATACAATGAGGGCTTGGTAGGCTAAACTAGAGGCTATTCCCTAAGACTACTATAAGTAATGCTACTTTGACGACTACAAGGTAATAACATCTTTACATATTGGCCATGAATTTTTTAAAACAAAGTTAATATGAATTTTATATTTATATGTGTTTCACTTTGAATTTGCAAAAAAAAAAATTAAGAATAGATGTAATGAATAAAGCATAAAATAAGTACAATAACTAGCACAAAGCAAAAAGCATAAGAGCACATTGTTGCATATTTTAACTGACATATTCTAAAAATTGAGATCCTTACCAGCTTTAATAAATTTTCATCTTATATTTTAAGGCTAGAATAGATGGATAAGGAAGCTAACTTGTTGTAGCCTTTTATTAACAATTTCTATGAGCAATATTACAAACTATCCAAGGAGTAAATGCATTTAAATTCCTAAGATAATTATGAAAGTAGCATTACATTTTTCATTTTAACTAATTAATTTTTATCATTTATGTTGATAATTTCTAATTCTAAACTTAAGAATAAGATGTTGAATATCCAGATCGCTCAACTATAATCACAGTTTATTTCAATATTTGGATTATCTTTATACGATCCAACTACCATTGATGAGCTAGCTATTATTGATAAAGTTAAGGCATAAGAAGGGGGTTAGTAATCTTTTTAAAGGTATTTTGCTAATGCCAATAACAATTCATTAAGTACAAGTCTTTTGTTAAGCTAACATCAGCCTTTTGCTATGAAGGATGATAAAGTGCATTGCTACATCCATGATGACCAACATTACATCTATGAGAGCCAGCAGGCATATGATGCTATGTAGTAATATATTCACAGATAGGATTCTAGGTTGGAGAGCATGAAGTAGCAACAACAGTAGCTTGTGTCCAAATTTTTGCCCATGACTCCTTTTATGGTATTCATTATGTTGATGATAACTTGCTACCATTGTATGCCTTAGCACCACCTGCATGATTTGGCTAGTAATTGCTAACTCCATTGCCACCTTAGCATGGTAATGATGTTGAGGACCTAAAAGGATTATTGTCTATTGTATATGATTTATTTGTTTATTACTTTATTTTGTATGACTTTTTGCATATTATTTTTATGCTATATATATTTCTTTTTTGTTCAATATAGTGTTATAATTGGTATTTTAATTTTATTAATTTTTAGTAGTTTTAATATAAGTTTAATATTCATTTTTACCATTCATGACTTTCTTTTAATAATTAATTTTAGTTTCTACATATTGTTCTTATAAAAATAAAAAAAATAAAATGATAACAAAAGTTTTTTTCTATAAACAAATTTTAATAATTTTAATAATAGTTTTAATGAATTATAAAGAGTTGACAATTGTTATTTCTTAAAATTGAAATCTAAAAGTCATTGCTATAAGCTAAAGGCCACATCATTAAGTTGTAGCCTACAATATTTATTACGACAACATTTGTTATCATTGGAAACTAACTTAAAAGTTAACTTCTATTATTGTCATTTTAGTTCTTAAATGCCATGACATTTAAGTATAGGCACTAAAGTAAGGATAATGTCATCACTACTAACCTAAAATGAAAATATTCTTATCTATAGCGATGACAAAAGTTATTGCTTTATGGTATTTTTCCTATAATGTTATATAAAATATGTAATATCATACATCAAATTATTTGTAAGACTAGATTCAATCATGGTTTTTTAGAGAGTGTTAACCACACATATAACTAATAAGTATTAAAATAGATTTTGAATGCACTTAACTGTGATCATGGTATTGGATATAACCTTCCATTATTTTTACACATTTGTTTGCTTAATTTATTGTTTAAAATTGTTGAATTAGAATTTTGTAGTGTTATAGGAGATGTTAGTTTCTCTTTTGGTTAGGATATTCTTTAAGGTTGCACAAGGAATATGAGTGTTTGTCATGGGGAATAAAAGGAATGAATAAAGAGTTCTATACAAAGAGAACAAGGGAGATTAGTGAAGGAGGAACAAGATAAGGGATTAATATTGGGAGGAGTAAAACATACCATGTTGATCATTTAATTAAATCAACATGATATATAAGAATATAAATGTCAATTTTTGAAAAACAACTGATGTATAAGGTTATTTGCTTGGAAAGTTCACAAGAAATTATGTTGGATATTTTTGATATAATAACTTTACTATTATTTTTAATGTTGATTACATGATTGATGCTAAAACTTATATGTAACAATGCTTAGACGTTAGTTGAAAGTTGACATAATTTTTGTTTAAATACCTTACCTTTATTTGTATTTCTATAATAATGATCAAGTCTACTTAATAATGTTTCAAAGCATTTGATGGCATGAAATGAAAATTAAGGAAAATGGAAAGGAAAGAATATAAGGGGAAGAAAACTCAACCAAGAAAAGAAATTTTAAAAATTCAGCCTCTTCTCTTCTTACAAGTTATAAGCATGTTGTGTTTAATTTGTGAACCAAGGCTTCATTTATTTTATTAAGAAATATCTTTTACAATAAATAATTAGGTAAATTATATTGATTTTCCTTGAATTTGGTTTAATCATAACCAATACTTCTTATTATTTAAAATTATGTTCTTCCACTATGAAAGTAATTCTATCATTATGGAATATAGTGACAATAACTTTTAAACTACAATCTTTTCTCTAATATCATCTCTTATGGCTGCCTAACATGTTTATATACAAATGTGTCATCGCTTTAAAGAATAAAACTATCTTTCCCTTTTTATGTAAAATTGTGTTATAATATTTTTACATCAAAATGTATAATGACATCACAAAAAAGGTTGCAATTAAAAAGTTAACATTGTTGCATTTTATAACGGTTAAAGTGCTTTAGCGTATGGAAGCATATAATTCTAAAAAAATTAGGTATTGAATGCAACTAAGTTAAACCTTAAGGCAGGTCAATATAATTTATCCTAAATTTTATTTGTTTGTGTTTATGATTACAAAATCTTATATTTATAAAAAAAATCTATTATTTGTTTAATATTGTAGTTACTACAAAAGTGCTAAACAACATCAAATATTTAACATGTTTAGCATTGGTTACTAATCAATGTATGTACAAGCATCATTGTATGTTCAATATATTTAGTGTCAATTTTTTTACATGAAAAATATTAATGACATTTTTTTCAAAAAATAGATATGTTAAGTGCTTGTATAATATTAAATCATTAATATAAAATGTTGATTTTATAACTAACATGAAAAACAAGAGTTAACATGGAAAATGAATTATAACATTAGTTTTTAGCTTAATAAATAACATAGTTATCTATATCAAATGTTGGTTCATAAATTGCTATTAAGAATTGACATCCTTTGATATCATATATTTTACATAATATATCAATTCATATTAAATAACTTATGTGTAATGTTAATATATGACAACAATTTTTTAGAATAATCAACTTGTACTTTATTTCTCCCTTAAATCCCATTACACCCTAAGCAATATTCACCCAAACATAATTACAATTAGTAGCAACCATATTATCATACAAGAAGTATTATTACAAATAGCAATATTTAATCCTTATTTTAATATCTTTATAGTGAAAAAATAATATCCTAAATACAATAAATATCCAATGATAATAATTTCATACATTTAATTAGGTCATGACATATAATACGTACATGTAGTAAAATTTGACAATAATATCTCTAAATACTAAATAAGAAAGTTACATTATCTTCCAATGATATAATCATTGACAAAAATCTTTTCAAAACCCATTGTGGCAACACAAAGGGCATAAATAAGTCAAAATTGATAATGTAAGTGCAACATTAATACTATATACTTCTACTAAAGAGAGATTTATTACTTGACTTATGCCTTTAAACTTTGGTGGTATCATAAATTATTTATTGAGTTAGATAGAACCATTCTCACTACTAAGCTGGAAATGATTATGATTACTATAAGAGTAAGAACTTAGCATGTAAATCCTGCATCATATTAGAAGATTAATATATATAAACAAGTATTAGAAGCTAATAATTCAAAAATACTGCTTTTTTATAAATACAATATGGACATGAGAAATATGAACTTAATTACTTTTAACTTTTTCTAACAATTTTAGGAAGTTCTTCAACTCATATCCCTTAAGCATAATAATCTCACATGTAAAATATCTCTACATTACCTTCATTATCTACTAGAGGTATTCCTATATAGAAAAGAGGACTCTCCTTATTATTATCCTTTTACCTTTTTTGGCCCTATTATTAACAATCTATCTCTTCCCTGGTAAGACTACGCAACACTTCTTATCAAATTGGCTTATGACATAAAAAACTTCTTTTGCTTAAGATGCCATTATAAGTCATTCCTTTTTATGACCTTCCTTATTAAGATGCATTAATGTGTATATTAATTAATTGACTCAAATCTAATTCTTATTCCTAACCCATTTACATCAAAACACATGCATGTTGAATATAACATAGTCAATATCCTAAATATGTTTAATGACCCTATAATATGACATATTGGCATAAGTAGGGTTCCTATCTTTGAAACTACTCACATGCATCACCTAAGCAACTAAAGTAACCCTATTATTTTATATAGTGATCTTGTCATCTTGGCTTTTTGTATAGAATGAATGCCTATTGATGTCATACTCATGATAAGAGATGAATTCCATGCATGGCTAGTGCACTAACCATTTTATAGTATTAAAAACATCATTTAATCTTTACACCATCCAAAAATAAACTTAGCTCTAAAATTATTGAGGAATGATCAATTGTGTTCAATTTAAACTTATTGATCATTCCTTCCGCGATTCAATTCCCTTACAAAGGTCATATGCTCATCTATATATGCCTAAACTTTATCACTATTATACAGCATGTAAAGGTAGGTTTGCATACATATTTCATAACTCATGCTCACCATCCAAGTACCCACCCAATATGCCCTTGCTTACAAATTTTCCTTCTTGACAAGACTTTAGAAGTCCAATAGACTTTATATTTGATAAGTAATCATTATAAAACTCAGCCACCTTTTTAGCAATACAACCTTTAATAATGTATTCTTCCAATTGATGTTGATTCTTAACATATATTTTTAGGATTTTTATATATCACTCAAAAGGATACATTTAACTTAAGTAAAATGACTTGTACAGTTTTACCTTTCTCACTAAATGAACAACCAGATGCATCATAATGTCAAAGAAGGAAAGTGGGAAGCATATACCAAACTAACACTGTGTAACCATAACTCTTTGTAAGTCACATAACTTCTTAAGGTTAATAACTTTGATAAATATTGCATTAAAGAAGAAATAAAGTTTATATGTTTAACATGTTTTTAGCAACATTGATCGAATAACCACTAGTAACATTTATAACATTAAAGCATGACTTCAAACTAACTAGCTTTAAGTCCCTCATCATGACAAGGGTCTTGACGTTAAAGAATATCCTGATGGTGATTCAACACTAAATGGGCACTCACAAAAACTCATCTTTGCTTTTCTAGATAGGATGTGGCAAGTTAGTGGAAGATACATATATTAACGCTTTTTTTTACTGTTACTTCTTTCCAAATGGACATTTCAATCAAGTTTAATATAGCTTTGGCTTTATCTTTGCTTTTTCCTAATAGGTTTAACAATGTTCTAACAAGATTATCATAAACATTTTTCTCTATATATATGACATCAATGATATATTTTACAAGTAACTTTTTCCAATATGGAAGATCTAGGAATATAAACCTCCTCTTCCATGAGGTCTTTCTACTTGTAGGCTTGTAAGGTTTGTAAAAAATGACATTAACATTTTTAAACTATTCATAAACCTCATCTCCAATCATGGGTATTAGAATTGATGATTTCTTTAATGACTTATTAAAATCATTTGTTAACTTATGATATCGATAGATGGAGGGCAAAAACCTCTAGTGATCAAGATAACTTGTCTTCTTCCTATGCTTTAATTGAAAAGAAAAGGCACCATTTTTATAAATAATACATGTTTATGCTTTTTACCATTATATCCAAACAAGTTGTTATATGCTAGAAAGTCATTAATTGTGTAAAGAGCATGACATACAAAATGAAAATTTCTTGAAAATATATGTTAAAGACTGAGACATCTTATTCCCACATAATATTTAAATCTTCAATAAAAGGTGCTAAGAAAGACATCTACATCATTTCTCAGTTGTCTAGGGCTTAAAATCTATACATACAACATAATATACTTACACTTGTACAATTAAGAAAGTAGATTGTAGATCATTAATATAACAAGCCATGTATTGTGTTTGTTAATTATGTGATCATGATGATTCATTCTATTAGTGTAAATTGCAACTTAATGTTTCTAATTTCATAACCAAACATAGGAAATTATATATTAGTTTAATGCCATTAAGGAAAATTAGCTAGAGTCTAAAGCTTGCCATTAGACAGTGTTTGATTTGCATACCATGTTAAGTTTTTAGTATTCCTTACAATTGTAAACATTTGTTCAAACCTTGGTATTATTAGAAGATACTATAACATCACAGGTGGAGCTTTTTTACTATTGATGGCATCATTTTTTCTCAATTTGTAATATGGTGCCCTACATTTAGATACTCCTATGAAGTTCTATGCACCTTTCAGTAATGTGTACATATATAATTATTAGGGCAAGTATATATCTTATTACATTTTATACTTATTAGGCATATTACTTTCTTGGCCTCATAAGTATGATTCAATAACTCATTCCTTTTAGGAAACATTTCTTTCAACAATTGTAACAATATTGTGAAATTCTTATCACTCCAACCACTCCTTGCCTTCAAGTTAAACAATCTTAGCATAATAAATAACCATTAAAATTTGATGTAACCCAAGTACAAAGGCTTTTTTGTATTACTAAACAAGCATTGAGTGAAGTTATATTCAACATCATGCACCTTATTCTCTAATCGATTATCCAATCCCACATTAATATCATCATCTTTATGGACTTCATTTCCTTTATAGGTATAAGATAAACTAGACAATTCACTTCCTTATGTCATATCAATTATGTATACTTTAGGTTAATGCTATGGAAAAATAAATGCTCTTTTATCTCCGTGGAATTAAGCATCCAAACATAGACACATTTCATACAAGGACACCAAATAAGCTTATTGTCAATTTTCTTTTCTTAGCCTACAACAAATCTAATAAACTCCTCAACCTCTTTGGCATATTCAAGGCCCATTTGATTAACAAACATCCATCCATAGTCTATAACTACCTAATTTGAATCTTATGCAACAAATACATAAGAAATATTTATACATAAAAAGAGACATTAATATATGAACACTATGAGATTTTTAATGAATTTGGTACGCATATATCAACACCTTCCCAACCCAAAACCCTAAAAATGAAATTAAATATACAAAATCTAGACAAATATAGAGGTACACAATCACAACATCAAAATATTTTTCCTTAGATTTAGCGGAAAAATAAAGCATTCAAATGCATCTTAATGGTAGGAAGAAGACTTTAGAAAGCTAGGAATAGATATTGAATGCAAGCTTTGCTAATCTTAGGTAGGAATTTCTCCTATGACACAATGAATCTATTGATAAAGATACTCTTACTTTGCACTTAGGTACTAAGATAATGGTTACCTTTTATTTCAATTCCTATCTTCATTTTTATGAATTATTTGAAAATAAAGATGTTATTTTTTTTTCATTTTCCACATTAGGTACATAAAAAACTGAGGTGTTGAATTACCATTTCAATGTTAATTTTATGATAAACTAACACTATTTTCTATTAAAAATTAACATCATCTAATTGTGAAATATCTTATTTTTTATGTTAATTTTGTGTAAAAAAAACCAACAACTTAAGGTAAAGATGTTAGTTTTTTAAGCAAATAACAAACATGGTTTCTCTTATACTTTTTTTTTTCAAAAAAAATTACAATCATTGTAATGAAATCTTTGAAATTTCATATCAAAGATGATAACCATAAAAAAGATTTATTTTTAAATGTTTTGGATAAAAAAGATATTTATTTTTATCTTGTCATAATTATTATATGTTTTGTTTATGATAACAAGAGAGTTGTCCAAACATGAAACTAAACATAAATAATACAAAAAGTAAATTAAGAAATATATGAAAAAAGAGATAATAAATAATTATAAAAATATAACTTAAAATTTTATTTATCTAGATATACATCATTACATTGACAAATATAATAAATAACTAACTTTTCATTAATATATGTCATTACATTGACAAAGATCGTGTTCCATCCTCGATGCCAATTCTCCTTATTGACTAGAATTATGCTCCTTTTCATATTGTTTGAAGGTTTCTAAGTTAGAGAGTGCAAGTAACTTGAACCATCATACTTATTATATATTGTATCCCTAAATTCCTACATTTCTATGAGTAAAGCCTCCCTTTATAGTAATAATAAGAAAAATTTAAGAATTTAGCTCTCTTATGTTTAATTATTATAAAAGGAGGCTCCACTTATAGAGAGGCATAGGTGTAAGGAGGATTCATTACTAAGTATAGGCACTATGTTTTCCTCTATTACCACCTTGAAAATGTGGATTAAATGTAAGGATGGCTCCCTTTCCATCTCATTTACCACATTTAGAAATACTGTGATTCTTATTAAAGGATTTATCTCCTTTAATATCTCAAGTTTCACAATATGACAACATTAGTTTATTGAAGGATTCTTATGACACTATGAAACCAAATATATTGGAGAAGACAAGTCCTTTAATAAGATTTATAACATTTCTAAATGTACTAGATGAGATAAAACGAAAGTTATCTTTAAATTCAATAAAACTCTTGAATCAAATAATAGAGGCAAAGACACCACTGAGATATTTAAAATGGAGAATGAGAGTAAAATTTATAAGCTATATGCAAAAAATTAGACATTAGTTATGAAAAATTATAGGACATCTAACAATGATCTTTTTTGTAGTAAGTGGCCATTAATATACCCCTTAGACATCAATCAAGTTAAACACCAATATGTAAAAAAATTTCCATTTCAAAGTATGTTCGACATTGTATGTTTTTGTGGTTTCTTATTGCCCTGTGAATGGCATAATGCAATTTAATGAGCTAATTATCACACACCAGTTATCAATTAAACCAATGTGGTAAGTTTTTGTGGTTTCCTATAAAATCACAAATACAATAATAAGTTAGCTATAAATATACCTTAATACATCGATTCCTATATAAAATTGATGTCTAATGTTCAAGCTTATTTTCAAATATAATGCTTGGTATTCTTTTTGACTTTGAATATTTAAAAAATTAAAATAATAAGTAGGAATTTAATATCCACATTAGTTTTTATTAAATAACCAATGTGTTATACATTTTTTAACAATGTTTTTTATGAACATTAGAGATAATTTTACACAATAAAATCTTTGAAATATCAAGCTATAATATCGTTATATAGTAAAGATCAAACATGATAATAAGAAAAGATCAAACATATTTATAAATTCATAAATAAAAAAAGATTAAATAAAGACTACAATTATAATAGATCATTATAAGAAAAAATTACAAATAGAAATACAATAAAGGTCATAAATCACAATAGATTTTAAATCTTTGTTACCAATCTTATTATGATTTCCATTGAAACATCTTATCCATTCTGTGAGGTCACTATAGACATCAAAGAATGGATAGGATACTTTAATAAGATTCTAATTAAGAGTATATTTCACTAAAGACATCCCATAAAGAGGTTTTGAAAAAAAAACAATTTTAGCTCTCAGATTCTATAGGAAGACCTTACCCATTCTATAAGCTCATCGAAGACTCCAAAGAATGGATAAGCTGCCTTTACAAGATTTCAAATAAGAATTTCATCAAGTTTTAATGTGAATCTCATCGAAACAAACCCATCCATTATGTGACATTTAAAGACAGAAAATAGATAGGTTCTTTCGATAAGATTCTCAACAAAAGATTTCGTTAAAGACTATTTCATTAAAAATAGAGAGTACAAGCACAAAGTGCAAAATCTAAAGGCAATCTAGGTTAATAATTATGTTGATTTTTAATCTAAAATTGATGTATTAAGGAGTTTCTATTTCCAAGGCATCACTTTAAATGTCAATTATTTAAAAAAAATTGCTTTTGTAACTTTATCTTAATTTTCTATACTAACTTTTCACCTCCTTTTAAATGTTAGTTCATTAATAATCGATGTAAAAAGATATTATAGTTTTATAACATCAATTTTTAGTTAGAAATTAATCTAATAATTTTCTCATATTTTTAAAAATATCACATCATCATTATATATGTTGGTCTTCACTTTAACTAACATTAATGTGGTGACATTATATAATAATTTTGTAATAGTGATATGTGACAATGTATAGCAAAAAATAGCATTCACCATTTTAGAAGAGAAATTGTTTTTTTCTACTATTATTTCATCATGCTTTATCTTATTAATTATAATATATACATTAATATTGTGAGAATCTTTTACTTTTATACAAATAAGTAAAATTTTATCATAAAAAATATCTTACAACAAGATAAATAGAATTCAATCAAATCATACATTCACAAAATAACAAGTTAAAATATTAAATTAAAAAATTAGTTGCTAATTTTTAGTTTTTGTGATGGGTATATAATGCATGGATATATAGCTATTTTTGGTTTAATTGGCATTTGGTTCGTTGAATGATTCTGAAAAATATTTATTTTTTAAAAGTCATAATGGTAATTATTTAATACTTGTCTAACTACTTAATAACTATTTTTCTGACTACCCTATTTAGGGATATAAAGTATATACTACATTTATTATAACTTAAATTATTCTCTCTTTATAACTCATTTACTGACTTAAGCATAAAAAAATAGTCGATAGACTTTGTTTTGCTACCCTTCGAGAGTGTGTTTTATCTTACAAGTACATCGAAGAAAGAGGAATCTAACATTGGCATCATATATGAAAAGTCATTCTCCAAGATGATTCATTGCATATGTAATACTTCAAAATGAATAGTTAGCTTGAGTCCGTGGATTCACTTGAGGATTCATTCATATTAAAGTTCACACTTAAAATTCTATAACCTAGAACAAATAAAGAATAATTTAGGAAAAAATGTACTTATAAAGGCGAAAAAGGAAATTAACCCATTGTTTACATTTATAAACACTAAAACATAAACATAGAGGAAATTACAAAAGGAAAAAGTGACAAAGGCATACCTTAGTAAAAAATGAAAAATAATGGACAATAGTTATTCTTTGAATAATCATTTCTTAGAGAAAAATATGTAGTAATAAAACCTATGAATTTGAATAGCTAAGTTATTCTTTGTAACTCCAACAAGCTTTGCGAAAATAGTAAAAGCAATAGTAAAAGGGAAGATCCTCTATTTATATGGTGATAAATGAATAAGATTGCAATTTGTATGTGTGCATTTAATGGTTAACAAAGGCTGACCTCATGAATTCCAAAACCATGCATGATAATTAGAGACTATTAGGATATTCACTTAAATAAATGGATGGGATATGTTGTGCTTTTTGAAAAAAAAAAAAGAGATCTAACAGCTTAAGACAAGTAGTTTTCTCACCAAAATAAATAATAATTATAATAAACACCATAATTTCTAGATATACATGGATGCACAATATAGTGGCAGTAAATGCTATTCTTTTTAGTTTAAATAGTTATCCTTAATCAGTCACTCTATCAATGTATTGATCCATATATTTTAATTCGAAAATAACGAAACCTTACATGTACTCGATCAAACCTTATTACTATATTTTGGGGGGCTAAATGATGAATACTCCTTATTGGATCAAGCTAACTTGACTACTAAGCCTAATATAATTATCCTAATAAGGTCACAACTAATTAACTCATTAACCTATCTGATTAATCTAATCAGATCCAACATGATCCTTACTAAAATATATCCTATCAAATGGCATTTTAGCATATCATAGTTTAAACTAGATGATGCCAAGTATAGTTAGGTAGTTACTATAGTTGGCAAAAGATTACTTAACTGGACTACTTGCATTATCTAAAAGGACTAAGCTACCCTTAATTATATTGTGATATAACCTATGAACCTTGGGTAACCTTTTTGCTATAAATATCAATTTTCATACCAAGTACACCTTAGAACTTTACTTCTTCACTTACTTCCTTTATTCTCTACTGCTTCTCTCATTGGCTTAAGCTTCAGAGAGTTGAAATAGAATTGAAAACTCTTATTTTTGGCTTACATCTAGGTCTTTTAACTTTTATCCACAATGTCTTTTATCTTTTACCTCTTATTTACTACTACTTCAATAAGGAAGGAAACATTAGGTTCTTTCATTTGTTTAGTGAAAAGATTACCAGTAATATATATATGTGGGATTCAAAGATAATATTCCAATCTAAAAGCCTCTTTTAAATTTAAGGGCTCTTTATATGTCCTAAATAAATGGAATTGATTTTGTGGCTTACCAACTCAAAACATGACCCCCTATTAAGCATGACTTCACGTCTATGGTAAGTTTCATACACAAATTCAATACTTTATTATGTCCATATCTTTAGTTTCATAGTAAATTATCTTTTTTAGCTAATACAAGCAAATTGGTTTATAACATGTCTAATAAATTCCTAAAAATTTTAATTTCTTTATAGCTTCATGTTTATTGAGTTAATTTCATTTACACTATAAAATATACATATTTTAATTTATAGTTTAAATTGTAATCTTTAATTGTTATCATATTCTTAAAGTAGATATATTTCTTATTGTATAAGACATAGTAACATATAATTATACAATCAAATTTTATTATATATTTATTATGTAAATTATACAATAAACATTTTTTCTATCTTATAATATTATTCAATCTTTCTTTTGTGTACACTACTATAAAATTAGTTGTCAATTAAGAGATATAAATTGCATTTGAAAATTTGAAACTGAGTTAAAGGACTATATTGCAATGTTAGGTATAGATTAGGGGTGGGAAAGTGAAATCCCCCTTTGTATATGATGCATTAAGCATATTGTAGTGGTTTGTAGCTATCACAAACCTTAATATGTATCACTTTACAATTTTAATTTCCCTCCTAATTTTACTAATTTTATCAAATGTCTCTAAAAGGACTTCCTCTTAATTTTACTGCAATCAGATAACATACATTATTATGAATTTGTACATAGTGTTAAATTGTGATTCTTAACTATAATATTACATGTAATTTTATTATTTCAAGATAGATCTAGAAATTTTATCTTATGAAGGAATATATATTTACAAATTAGTATTGCTATATATATTGAAAATAGGATTTAAAATTGAGTTCCAAATATAATCAAGGGAGTCGATTAATATAGGAAGGTAGGCAAATTTGTAAATTAATAAACCTTAATCTAATGGATATAAAAGATTCATAACTTAATTTTAGATCCTATTTTTATAGCATATAACATTTTTGTTTACAAATAAACTTGTAGATTATTATAAAAGTTTCAAAATTTATATAAAGACAAAATATTATTTATTTTAGGATTAAATATACTTTTAGTCCCTAAATATTTAAATTGGTCAAATTTGGCCCCCAAAATTAAAAATTTTATTTTCATCCTTCTATTATTCAAATCAGATTAAAATTGGTCCTATCCATTAAATTGTAAATGGATGAGAAAAGATGGTAAATGAAAAATCAATGTGGCAATGCTATGCTGATTTGATAAAAAGCCTTTACACTGAAAATAAGCTTTTTAGTATTTTGAAAATGCACATTTAGATATATAAAAAAATACTCATTCCTATTAAAAGATTCTCCTTGATTTTTTCCTTTCTTAGAAAAAAAAATCCTAACTTAATTGCAAAATTTCTAATTTATAGTATTACTCCATAACTAACATGTTGTCCCATGGCCTAACTTGAAACTTTAAAGTTGCTTCACTAAAGGTTGGTGATGGCAAGCCCACCACCACTAGATAATAAGTTAACATAGAGAAATAACAATCTAATCTTTCTTTGGATTTCTCTGAGATAAAAGATAATGAAACTAATAACTTTAATATTAGATCCTACCACTACAACAATCACTATCTTTACCCCATGATTTACTATTTGTTCCTTTACAGGTGTATTTTTTTTTATGTCCTAACCTTTTCCTTCTTTGCATTAAACTTATAAAGTTTTTCTATACATGAAGACAATGGCCCAGTGGTTGAGATTGAGGAAGAATGTGGGTCAAAAACTTTTTAGGATTTCATTGGTGATGGTAGTTATGCCAATTTTTTCAAAGGTTTCATTGGTTGGTGATGGCATAAAGGTTAATAAGGAGAATATGGAAAATAAACAACTGATTTTGTAGAGGTTCAATGAGGATTAGGCTTTAGCACAGAAGGTTATGGTAGAACAGAGAGTCCGTGCCCAAAAAGTCTCTTAAGAGATTGACCTTAGCTTTGTTGATAAACTAGCTAATAATTAATAAGTTAATTGATAGTCAATAACTGATAGTTAATAAGCTAATTGAAATATTTTACAAAATTAGTTATTAAATTAACTGAAATTGTAAAATAATATAAAAGGATATATTATTAGAAATAAATAAATAACTAAAATAATTTATATTTAATTAAAAATTAAATTATATTAACATAATTAAGAAGTTTGAAATAAAAATATAATATTTAATATTTGATTAATTATATTTTATAAACTTATATATTTATTTACTTACATAATTTTTATTTTATTATTATTTATAATAAAATTATAATTAATTAAAATATAATTAATTATATTTTATGAAAAAAAATTAGATTTATATTATAAATAATATGAGTTATAAATTAATAAAAAGAATAAAGATAGATTTAAAAATAATTTGAAAAGATAATAGCTTATAAACTATAAGATACTCCAAGTATCTTATGAAATTAGAGCTTATTTTTTTTAATAAACTAGTACAAGAAACACTTATAGATGTTAATATATAACTTATTAATCAGCTAATAAACTATAAGCGAGCTTATTTATTGCACGAAACAGAACTTTTAAGTGTTTGTTTCTTCACTTTTCAATTTTAATTATTAGGTTGTTAAATATATTTATTTATTTGTTTTTTTAGCTTTTTCTTAACTAAATTTGTTCACTTTTTTATTTCTTTTGTTTTAAGGCTACTTTTTGACTTTACATATTACATAGTATTTCATTCTTTACCTTTGATGTTTTCCATCTTACTTGTTAGCTTAAGTTTGACTTATTTACTAAGTTAGCTTTTTATCTACAGCCTTAGCTTATTCATTTGTTGTCGAATGGATAAGGCCAATTTTGACATGATTCAAATATTAAAAGGATGAAAATAGATTTTTTTAACGAGGACTAAATTTGATCAATTTAAATGTTAAAAGGATCAAAAATTTATTTAAGCCTTTATTTTAATGTCATTTTTTAGGTATCTTAATGTGTAAATTAAATGAAATTTTAAATGCTTTTATATTTATTTAAAGCAAAAATTTTCTCTTCCAACTATATAAAGGATAATTATGGAAGCAATATCTTATATAAATTATGGGAGCAATTTATCAATAATTAGTGTATATATGTGTAAAAAATTTTATTGGAGGAGTAATTGCTCTTAAGACCTAATTGAAATAGATCTGTAACTAGTTATAGACTACTCCACAATTGAAAATTCTTAGCAAGGCTTTATTTTTTTTCCATATATGTTGACAATTTTACTTATTGTTAGAATTTATGCTTGTAGATTAGACAATTTGTATACACTAACATTTAAAGGGGCCCATGGTCACATTAAATGATTAATCTTAAAGTATCACATGAAAAAATATTTTTATTATCATAAACCCTATTGTGCCGTAACCAAGGTGGAACCTAGTCACTTGGTTTCTACTAGCCTAATCGAGCTATATTCAACATTTGAATGCCTAGTTTATGTATATATAGCAATAATATGATTTACACTAATAACCAAGGGTAACAACATTTTCCATCAAGTTAAGTTTATACAAAATAAGGGAAGTTAGACTTATTTATCACCTATAATATAGTCAAGGATAAGCTAGTCTAACTATTCCCAATGTATAAAAGAATTTCTACTAATACTATTAATTCATATGGTCTAAGGCCTAAGAGACACACTTACCTATAGAGAAAATATCAAAATTTTTACCTATAATTGCCTAGGAAAAATCTAAAAGATCCATCCTTTTGGGGTAATAGTGATACCTTAACCTAAGAATCTACGATATTAAAATACAAAAAGGTAAGTCCAAGACTTAGTGAGTCAGCATTCTAATCTAAAGAATCATAAAGACAATTAAATCTCATTGCACTAATTTACCTTCCATTATTTCTAGACCAAACATAAATTATCATATAAGTTATAATCCATGAAAAAGGTTTTCAACCATCTACCAATTATTATGTCAACATTAATTATAAATATTACATTAGTAAGTATAATATAGGAAAATTAAACCTCCTTATAACTCCCATCGATCCTTATATCTCATAAGCTTATCTTTATTCTTCTATGTCATTTTATCCCTCACATGCATGAGTTTATCTTTGTTCTTCTATGTCATTTTATCCCTCACATGCATACACCAAATACAATGTTCGATTCGTAAAGGTATTATATCACTTCCATCCCATTTATCATGAATAACAAGGTAAATTTAAGTTTAAATATCATAAGAACCATTTCGTAATACATTTTACATATCAAGATAACATTGTGCCTCATTGCATAACCACAAGATACTTGATCAACATCACTTACCAATTAGGTTTCAATAAAATATAGGACATAATTGCAGTTCATACATTTAGAAGGACTAAAAATCACCACTATTTCACAATTCATTTAATGCATAAACATAATATAAGATAGTCAATAACATTTAATTCTAGAACTAAAACACAAAATTTAGTTGGAGGAATTAATTCAAAGCCTCAAGTAACTTTTTATATGTCCTAAATCAATTTTGGAATCAATTTAGGGTGGTTTTCATAATTCTGGAAGCACTAAGTTAATTTGTGAATTGATTCAATGCATGGGCATTTACTCTTTACCACCCATTAAATCGATTTAGCTTCTATAAGCTAGGTTTTATAAAAGAATGAATTGATTCATTGTTGCATTTTTTAATTACTAAGCCCAATGAATCAATTTACCAAATGCAAAATCAGCATTTTTTAATCACTATTCATCCATAAAAAATCCACTTAAGACTTAACATTTATATAAAATCTTCTAAATAACCACTACCAAATGCAAAATCAGTATTATAGTCACTCAAACAATCAAGAAATTCATTTCAAATAATATTCTACAATACTTATCATTAAATTAAACCATTTTAAAGAAAACTAACCTTCCATCAAGTAAATGATATAATTTATAAAATTTTAAATAGAATATTTACTCACAAGTTGTAAAGGAAATGGTAATCACTAGGATTGAAGGTGAAATGACTCCTAAGCATTAAGAATCAAGAGTTAGCATTCAAAGTTCCTAAATCCACAATTAATTCAAATTCCTTATTTCCTACCATCAAAATAAGAAATAAAGATGATATAATGCACAGATTAGATAGCAAAATTGCTTGCTTTGCTTGGATTTGAAGAGTGGAAGGTTAAAGATGATGGAAGTTAGATTGAGAAGTTAATAGGAGAGAGAGATAGGTTTATGTGTAGAGAAAAAAATGAAATGGAATTAGGAGTTGAGTGGCTGGAAAACTTAAGGGCAATTGCCTTAGGAACAAAATAGGAAATCACTCATTATTTCCTTCACACTTTTTATATATCTTAAACCATACTTAAACTACTTTTATTTATTCATAAACCAAGTCTGCAGAAAAGGTATAATTTATTCTTAAATATATTTTATAATTACTTATTTTTAGATAAAATATTTTATATTTTAATATATGTAACATTTATTTTCTATAAAATATATAATTACTTCCTTTAACTTTGAGATAATTGCATTTAATACTTTGACTATTAATTTTTGCAATCATTTTCAAGTTTATTCATAAGTAAAGGTAGAAATAAGACATTGCTTATTAGAAGCCTTCGGCCTAACTAACTTTTCGCTTAATTAGGCCTAATCTCTTTATTGAAATAAGTCAAGTCATAACTAATAAATAAGTTTATTTATATAAATAAGTCATGTTTACTTTTTCGTAAGCTTGACTCATAAACCTATTAAGCTAACCTATTTTATAATTAATATATTTATATATAATATAATATAATATCATATATAACATATCCATTTATAAAATATACATATATATGATATTAGTATAATTTTAATGCATAAAATTATAAATATAGACCTAATTTAATTATTAATTTTTCTTACTATGAAGGCCCTTACTTGTTACCTTATTTAAGGTTTATTTATATTAGTAGGTTTTTAAATAGTCTAACAGGGAAGAGTAAACTTTTTAAATAGGTTAAGCCAAGTTCAAATTTTGACCTTATTTATAATAACAAGACAAACCCTAGTCAATAATTTATAAAATAGACCTAACATATTTAAGATAAATTCTATCTTAACTTAGCCTAGTTTATTTTCACTTGTATTCATAAGTGGTAAATTATACTCAATATCCATTTAGAGGGGTTTAAGAGTGCAAACATATTTGGTTTAACACAAAGCTTTGTGTTAAAATTAAACATAATGTGGAAACCATATGCTTAAATTTTGAGTATGATTTGATTGTTGTATTATTTTTAAAATTTTCTCATTTAAGGTGTATTTTGGTAATTATTTTAAGGTTTACTTGTTTACTGTTAGTACAAAAGCATATAATTGTAATCTCTACATTTTTATCTTCATGTTGGTATAATATTGTCATGATCTTAACCCCCTCATAACTAATAAGAAACTTGCTACTTAATTTTCATTAGTCTAATCCAAATTAACTATCACAATCTTAATTAATTAACTAGAATATGTGGCAAGACTGAAGCTAAACTAAAAAGCATGCCTGCTATTTAAGTTTTAGACAAGTGGTGGTAGAGACTAAACTTAGGTATCTACAAAATAAATTAGGAATGAGTGAATCCAAGGTTTAATAAGTAAATACTTCAAATAAATAAATATATTAATATAATATTCTTATCCATTAGATTGACCTCTTGTAAAAATAGCACATTTAAACATTTACAAATATCAATTTACACATCAAGTAGTCAAAAGGGCTCCTTCATAACCATGTCATCAATTACATTTTCAAATAGCCCTAAAAGGCTCAATCATAATCACATTATCATTATTATATCACAAAAGAATGATTAGTGTCAATAAACATTCATTTTATATCACATTAAATAACAATTGTGCATAGAAATGCATACACCCACCTTATGATTCCCGATCTCATCTTATACCTTACCTTTTTTTCTATTGGGATTTAATTAATCGACATACACATCACCCCTATTAGATATCTTAATTCATATTTACTCAATGCTTTTATTTCTCATATTGTGGCATAAGCCATTTTTATCACATCAATCAAACAATATTATGCCTCAATATATGGTCATACAATTCCATTGCATTAACAACATCATACAAATGTACAAATCATGTTTCGTAACATTACTATACCTCAAATGCATGATCACATAATACATTCCATTTCAAGATTAATGCAACAAATTCATTACAATACACATTATATGGCATAACCTCTAAATTCTTATTTCATAAATCACCACTTCCTGTATTCATCTCATAAATATCATAAACTATCTTATTCTAATGTTTAGGAACCATGCACCCTATAATGGACCATTAAATATCATGATAGTACATTGTAGATTGAATATAATCCACTTTATAATCATTTTAGTTTTGACCTTTTGAATGAGATCTTATTACTAACCCAAAAATTACAAGTTTATTATCTATGAAACTTATTTCATATGAAAATGGACTCAATTAGACTTTCATAAATTGGTATTTTACTTAAAATGGTTAAGGTTTGAACTAGTTATATCCCCTATAAATTAGAAGTAAAAATTCAATTCTTCAAGATTATGAATTTATGATCTTTTTTCTTTATTTTAGTGATATTTCAAAATCTATGTAGTTGATTTAAATCAATTCTATTTAAAAGTAACAATTACCTTTCCAATGATAAGTGATTTGCTTAAATCAGGCATAAGATGAATGATTTAAGACTTTTTTAAGTTAGACCTATAATTCTAAAAAAAAGACAAATAATTAGTTGTTCTAGGATAAATAGACAATTGTTTTGCCTTAGACTCAATCCTATCTAAATTCCTAAAGTAATAGGTAGCCATTCTAATTTGATTTTATAGGATTCCAGTGTAAAAAAGCACTATCCATTTGATATTTTATCACCTAAATGCATTTTTCATGCCATAATTCAATTCCTAATCACAAATACACCTTAAACTTATGCTATTAATGCTTTTCCCATCATTAAATCAAACTTAAACGACTAACAACACATTAGTCAACCATTACATTCATATTTTTATAAATATCTAAAATATAACATTCAAGTTGAGATCTTTGAAATCTAACAAGAAGAGGTGCAATATCCACTCACTTAGTGAAAAGGAAGATGTTAGGAAGTTGTATTTAAAGCTCTTTAACCCTAATCACACCAAAATCAAATATTTCTAATGTTAGGGTTCCAATTTCCTATTGGAACCAAAACTCACCAAATTCTACTAAACCTAAAAGAAAATGAGAAAGAATCTTCGTAACAGAAATATTTTTACCTTGATTAGATGAAGAATATGAAAAAGATTAATCTTTCATTTTGCTAGATTGAAAAGAAGGGAGGAGAGGAAGAAGTTGAGAGAGTTTTAGGGATGACAATTGAGAGATTTGAGACAAATGAGAGGGAGATGTTGATTTTGGGCTTGAAAATTGAGGAATAGTTCTGATGCACTTTCAAAAATGTTTTTTAAATCTTCTCCATACATACTTACTTATAATAACTGAAAACCACATACTTTAATATTCTATTCGACTTTTCTCAGTTATTTCTTATAAAATCCTTGTCTCAAGATTTACTAAAACATTAATTTTTGTTTTACACCATAATTTATTTATATCTATTAATTAAATTTTCTCCTATGCACATACAATCATACTTTCAACTTAAAGGCATATTAGATATTCTAATTATTAAATTCACAAAATACATTCGAAATTATTTTATTTTAAAGAGGATGTAATTGATATGAAATTTAAATTCCCCGTAGTGTTATGGGAAAAGATTGATGCATATGTAATTTATCACTTATGAATAGATTTAGGATGTGATTGTAAAAACTAATAGTTATAAATATTAAATGCAATTATTCCAAAATTGCATTAAGTAATTTATATTTTTGCTTAATATTTTTTAAGGCATGAAATTAATGCAAACCAAACAGTAGTGAATGACCTAGATGAATTTTCATATTTTAACCCACATTGAAGATTCCAAAGGAGATTTGTGCAAGGATGGATACAATTGAAAGAGGTTTTAATGGCTAAGTCCTAAAGACAAAACCCGTTTCTATTGTCTTAAAGCATGGGATTCTATATTGTTAGGAAATATTACAAAGAGCTGGGATTTAAATTGATAGGAAATAATACAGAGAGCTCAGAAGTTGAATATTTTCACTATTAGATTATATTTAATACATTAAGATTTATATTTTTTATTTTAATTTATTTGTTTTGAGATAAAAAAAAAGGCAATTTAATGGACATTTTATAATTTTAAAATTAATTCTTTTGAAAAAATAATAATTTTTTATGGATTTATATTTAATTCACTCTTATTGTAAATCAACTTTACACTATTATTCATTTATATATTATTATATTAATAGAAAATTATTAGCATTCATTTGTTACTATTAAAATTTTTAATTAGTAGTATTTTTTAATGACATATTTTTTATTCATTAATAATGTCAAATCTTTTATATTAATAATTAATCAAATTTAAACTTTCTTCGTATTACGATAAGTGACTTGCATGTCTAGATTTACATTTCCAATTAAGGCATCCAAAAAGAGGATATAAAAGACTCCTCTTTGGCTAGGAAAATAAGATTTAATTTTAATTCCATTACAGTTATCTGACCATAATCCGCAAACGCCGCCCGCCCCGGGGGTGGGGCTCCCCCCTCCTTAGGTGATGAGTGGAACATATCATAATCGAATTTATCTTAACTACTGGCTTTTATGTTTTAAAGAGTTGTCTAAGTAACTCATAAAATAAAAATAACCTAATATATGTGTGAAGCTGGAGAGTAGACAGAAAATTTAAGGTTTGTTTACTTTAACACAAAATATTTTCTATAAAAAATATTAAAATAACAAAAAAAATTATTTTCCCAACATTAAATATTAAATATTTGATAGAAAATAATATTATCCGTTTTAAAAAAAATAAATTATTTTTCCTACTATTGTATCGTTGGATACTATAATTTTTAAATAAAAATTATAAAAGTAACGTATCCCTCTGTCCTTTTACATAAATGAATATGATTTTTTAATTTTTTTTATCAAAAATACCTTCCAACCAAACAAGCAGAATTTAATTAAGATATCTCGGGGTGCAGGTGTGAAAAAAAATGTTTTTAATATGAAATCCACTTCGGTGTGTATTTATAAGAACAAGTGTACGACAATGTATTGTAAAATTTATGGTTAGTTTTCATTTTTTTTATAACTTTTTCACAACAAGTTTTAATTTTGCAGATAAAACAGTAAATTTTAGAAAAATTTTGTAACCCAATTATTATCGATCGAATTACAAATTTTTACATCCTTGTTATGAGATGTTCATACGAAATTGTATTTTTTGTAAAAATTGTAAAATTCGAACAGATTATTTATGAAAGTCATAAGTTTAAAAAATATATAGTCGCCATCAAGGTTATAAACATTCTATATACTAGTGGAGAGCAGGGTCCGCGTCTGGCTTAAAAAAAATAATATAATGATTTTATTGAAGTTATTTTAATAATAAATAATCTATCATAATATGAAATTTGATAAAATAATTATTACCAAAATTATTCAAAAAATAAATTTGATAGAAATGTATCATATTAAATAAAAAATTGGTTTTTATAGCCATTTTCAAATAAAGGAAATTTTCTATTAAATTGAGTATCAACTAATTCAAAATAATATACTTTATACATTAAAAATGAAATTAATGTAAATGAATCTATCACTTATCTTTTTTTATTAAGTAAGAATAAAATAATGTTAAGTGCTTTGTAATATAAAAGATATATAATAATTATTAAAATTCAAACTCCGTAACATAAAAATTATTATATACTTTCCAATAAATATCAATTTTATGTCCTATATCACGTTATTTTTTATTATTAATTTATATATTTATGTTATTTATTAATATTTAAATAAGAAATTTTATATGCCCAACACATGCACGCTAGAATTTTGAAATTTGAATTATTATAATGCTTAAATTTAAATAAAAAATTTCCATACTTGAAGAAACAATGATATGATAAGTACTACCAATATTGACAAATTGATCAATATTTTTTCGCATAAGAAAAAAAAATCACTTTCCTTTCGTACAAAGCAATGTATTTTTTCTATAACATCTAACTATTTGACCCTCTTAATTAATCGTTGATATTTTTTCCTTGATTGAGTGAACAAAAGTAAATTTATTTAATTAAAAATGAGTAAAATCATAATAATAATTGTTTGAATTTTATAAATATAATCATCTTAATCAGAAATAAATAATTAAATTTTATACATAATTATGGGGATAGAGATCGTTTCTATTCCATTGGTATGATTATTGAAAATTTCAAAAAAAAATCAATTGATATTGTGAAAAATATCTAACAATACATAATTATGTAAATTGTTTAAAATTTCAATACTAGTCATTGACACTTTTAAAAAAGTATTTCAGATTGTGAAAAATATATATCAATTTAAAATATGAATCCAATGATTTAAATTGATGCGTAATTGATCAAATGTTATCCTTAAAATTTTTGATTGGGTAATTAATTAATTGTAACAAAAAATTGAAGAATTGTGCTTTAATTTAGTAATGAAATTTGTCAAATTTTACGTGATGGAATATACTTTTATAATGCTATTGAGATTGTGATAAATATTCACCAATTCAAAATTTGGAAAAAATTCTGATTTGAATCAATGTTTAATTGATTAAATGCTATCTTTAAGATTTGGAATTCCAATTTAATATTGCACTTAATTTTATCAATTATAATAAATTAATTATACAAAAAACTTGAATAATTTCATTCTAATTTAATAATAAAATAAAGTTTATCAAACCATATAATATGCATGAAAGTGCGATTGTAATGCTGAACAAATTAATTATACCAAATCATTTGCGAGTGAGATTAATTATAATGCGGATCAAATCAATGTCAATATACTTCACTGTTTAAATTATTTCAATGCTATTTTTTTGAAATTTTGAATTTTAATTTTATGTGATAAAAAATTAATTTTATCAAAATTATGGATAATGGTATTTTAATCGTATATTAAAATTGATCGAAAGTTATAATAATTGTAATCATGTTTCTAAGGTTCTATGTTATTCTATTCAGTCCCAAATTTATATAATAATCTTTTAGTATACATTAATAATAATATATTCATATGAATTTTAAGAATTAATTGAAAACGTTAAAACAATATCTCTTGTTTTTTACCAATAAATAATTTTATAGGGATATCAATATATTAAGAATTTGAGTATTTTTATCATTAGATTATTATTGATGTTATGTTTTTTACTTAAAAAAATATTGATTATTTTGGATAATCATTAACACGATTCAATAACAACTAAGACTTGTACTGAATCTTTACTAATTTAAGATCACTTTTACTGAATTTTTAACAATTTAAAATGCAGATCGATTTAAATTAATTATAATTGATTAAATTTTAAATTTCAAAAATTTTGACTCATAATTTAATATTACAATTGAGTAATTGAAGATATGACATCATCATTGAAATTTTGTCACATAAAAGTTAATTGGTAACGAAATTTTATTATTAGCATGTTGATTATGTGAAAAAATCATGGGCTGACGCGTACTATGACACCAGGAAAATCTTTAAAATTCACTGAATATTAATTTTATATATAGATGAAAATGCTATAAAATACTAAATTACTCATAATCTTAACTGAAATAATGAAAATATTAATAATTTGTTCATCGTTATATGATGTTATTATTAATTAAATATAAAAGTGAACTTAAAAATTTAAATGATTCAAAATGTTAAAAGAGTGAATAGCTGAATTATAGAAAAGTTCTAAGTATTTTAAACCTTACGTGAGGTTTTTTAAGTTAATCAATATATATATCTTAATCTTAGTAGACACACGAATTTGGATTCAGTATTTGTGCACAAAGAAGAAGGAAAAAAAATTCACATAAAATATATAAAATCATTGAAACAATATAATAAATTTCAAATATTAATTTTTTATTATATTTCAAGGAGACGTATTTAATTCTCGCTTGCACACATGACATGCTTATAAAATATGAATTTGAATTTGCGGAGACGAGTCTTGATATTATCAGATTTATTAATTAAAGTATTCTATTTAAAATTCAAAAGGTATTAATGTCAACTTGGACTGTAATTGTCTCTTTTGTCACTAATATTAATTTTGAAGTTTGATATCAATATACTTCCTTCATCTAATATATCTTTAAATCTTTAAATCAGATTTAAATCAAATTTCTTGGCATGGTTACTTGAATGATAGAAATTTAAACAAGAAACATACATGATAAAATTAAATTTCAAGTATATTTTATAAAAAAATTATGATACGAAGAAAAAAGGTAAATTATATAATTCTAAATTTATTAGAAAGAAAAATACCTTATCATAAAAAATCATAAGTTTATAATATATAGAAAATTGAATCTAAAGTATATTCATAAAAAGATTATAATATAGAGAAGATAAGATAAATCTCAAGCATAATTCAAAATTCTTAGAAAGAATGATTGAGGATAATATCTCATCATCAAGGAGCACAATCTTAATGGAATCAAATTCATTCAGCTTGTAGAAATTTGGAATGGACTATAATTGAACAATCTCAACCTTGATTGTTAAAACCTTATTGCTGCATGTTATACCCTTTAATTTCATGACTATTCTGTATGAGACCATGGTTCATTGTCTTTATAAATGTATTATACTAAATAGAAGATTATTTGATAATGATACGTTTAGTTTTAACATTGGCTATTTATACTCTTATGATGAAAGAATAACTTTAACAAAATATTTTTAAAAACCTAAAATCATTAATCCAGCTATGTCAATTATATTTTAAATGGAAGCTAAATAATGGTAATAATACATCAACAAATTACGTGATCAATCTTCATATACACATACTATATTTAAATTAGTCATGACAAGAATCATAATTAGCTACAAATAAAATTAATCTTTATATATACTATTTTCTCATATTTTATTAATACTAATTTTTAACTGATTGATCTCATGTATAATTAATAAAGTGGTTGACTATTAACACTATTTTTTAACACTATTTATGTATATGTTAAATGATTTGTTTGTTTCAATAATACAATTGAAAGTAATCTAAATAGTATCTTAAAAATTTATTCAAATTAATGTAGATTCATTTACAAACAAAATAATTTGGGGAAATATTCTTGTAACATACTAATTATTTCAATAATTGATTATTTTAATCAATGAAAAAAGTTAAATTTCTAATAATAATATTTAATTAATTACACATTAGTATCAAACAAATCTTATTTAAACTTTAAATTGATAGAGATTTTCTTAGTCATTTGCCACCGTTATTAATATTATTATTTAATTACAATTGATGACACGTATTCTTTCACTTGACATTAATATCATTATTTAATTACATTTTTTTGCCATGTATTTTTCTATGTGGCTTCTTTAGGAGCATTTTTACTAATTAATTGACATGTGTCAATTTTGAATGGTATTAAAAATATAGATTTATTGACAATTAAAGTTTCATTGTAATTTTATGTGTTTATTTATTTATTTTTATGAAGAAATTCAAGGAGAGAATAATTTGTTCCAAGTCTTTAGATAAAACAACCTCTTTAAATTTCACAATGATATTATATAGATCATTTAATTTTTTAAAATGAATGGTTATGTGTTATGAATTTTATTAGAAGTGACTAGTTGCTCTTGGTGAGCAGGTTTGGTTATGGAGTTTGTTATAAATGTGTTTAAAGTTCTTCCTTTCATCAATCTCTTATAATGTTTGGGAGCTTATGATAGGAATGCTTAATCTCTTAAATTTATAGAGAAGATTGATCAAATTAAGTCTAAGAAGAAGTTTCAAAATTAGTTATTTTTATTTATTGTTTATTTATTGTTATTTTCCTTATTTTTATAAAGTCCCACATTAAGTTGAATGAAAATTTTAAGTTTAGGAGACTAATATAAATGTATTAAATTCTAAATTGCTTAAATAGTGTGAATAATTTCTCTAGAATTAGTGTGTATATATGTATATGTATCCCATTAGAGAGTTTTATTAATCTAATATTCAATTCATATATCAATAAAGTATTTGATTCCAATATTTTTATTTATTTTTAGTGTATTAAAAATTTTATTTTTCCACTTCCACTCTCCATCTTGGATAAGGGGGCATCAAAGTTTAGACAATGGTCTTAAGTTTAAGATTGAAGGTTTGGGATGGTGACTAGTGGCAACAATAGAGATAGTGATAACCATTCCATTAATAGTAACATAGGATGAAGGCTAATTAGGTGGCAACTGAAGATTAAGAGATAGCAGCAATGCAAGTTCAAGAGGAGAGGATAACTCATAAATTCCATGAGATCCATAACATACTTGCTAACTTGGGAGTAAACACCAATAGGTTTCATGGAGATGATAAAAACAAATGTGCTAGAGATGGTCCCTTCAACCAACCTGTTAGTCATCGTAGTTATTGCAAACTTGTAAATTTAGAAAGAGAAATCATTGGTGAAAACTCTAAAGATAAAGTTAAAAAGATAGAAGACATCCAAAGATTTCACAAATATATTCATTATAGAAGACAAAGGCCATATAATAACTATCAAACTAGGCATCATTGACAAAGGCTAGAAGTTTTTGATGAAGATTCATACTTTGGATATAAAGAATATTATACAATAAGACAACATAATCAAAAAAATTAAAACTATTGCATAAAGGTTGATTTTCCTAACTTTAGTGGCAACTTCATCATTAAAGGCTTCCTAGATTAGACATTTGAGGTGGAGAATTTCTTTGACATGATGGACATTCTAAGAAATAAGAGTGAAATATGTTACATACAAGCTTAAAGGAAGAGCAGCTATTTGGTGAGACAATCTATAAAACAATCATTGAAGGTAACGAAAAAATCCATAAAAACATAGTCAAAGATGAAGAAATTTATCCAAGGAAGATTTCTCCCTCTAGATTATCAAAGATATCTTTTTCAATAATATCAAAATTATGTTCAAAGTAATCAAATTACGACTCAATGCACTAAAGAATTTCTCAAGCTTTTGACATGATGTAACTTACTAAAAACAAATGAATAACAAACAACTCATTACATCAATAGATTAGACTTTAAAATTAGAAAAGATGTCTTTAACTCCAATTTGGACAATTAATGAAACACATAATATAGCATTAAGGATAGAAATGTGGCTATCACAACCATTTGCAAAATTTTCAACTATGCATTCATTTTCTTTAATATATGTCGAAATAAGCCAAAATAAAGAGAAACCAAATGCAAACAAAAAAGATCAATCCTTAAATTTTTATTCGCAAGCTAACTCAAGTTCAAATAGAATAATAAAACTCATTAAATCTATACAATTAAATGTCGTAACCAATAATCCTTATGCAAAATCCATGTTGAGCAAGTGTTTTAAGTGCGGTGAATTTGGACACCAATCTAATGAATGTCATGCATGCAAATCCATTAATATGGTAGATTATAATAAAGATATGAATGAAAAAGATGATGTTTTTGAAGGTGGAAAGCCAGAAGACATTGAAATTATTAATGAAAAAGGAGGGCATGTATCTTGTATGGTTCAAAAGTTAATATACACTATAATGCAAGAAGTTTCATCTCAACATAATAAAATTTTTCACTCATAATGTTTAGTCCATCAGAAAGTATGTGATTTAATTATAGATAATGGAAGCTTTGAGAACATTATATCAACTATATTAGTTAAATCTAAAGTTACTAATAGAAACTTATCCCATGCCCCACTAAATTGGATAGATCAAGTAAGGATTAACTGTTAAGGTAATAGAAATTTGCAAAGTTTCAATCTTAATTGAAAAAACCTACAAGAATCAAGTTATTTATGATGTAATTGACATGGATGCTTGCTACATTTTACTTAAAAGACTATGGTAACATGACATAAATGTAACTTGTTACAACAAGGATAATATTTATACTTTATGGTGGAAATACAAAAAGCTAGTTATTCTTCCCATTGATAAAAAAGTTAAACACAACCAAAGCTTCTAGGAGAGAAGGAAAATTATTTCTCATTATTTCTAACTTTGAGGAAGAATTTGTTAAAAATATTAAAGATGCTCAAGAGATCTTTGCATTTGTTGTCAAAAAGGAAAAAACTCCTAATGCCAATATTCCACCATTATTGTAAAGCTTGTTAGAAAAATTCAAAAATGTTATTCTAAATGATTTTACCTGATAGACTTCTACCAATGAACAATGTTCAACATCACATTAATTTGATTCAAGAGCAAGCATACCAAATTTTCCATATTATTGCATAAGCCTACCTAAGAATAAAGTCTTGAACAAAAAGGTATAGAAGTTAATTTGTATGAGATACACCTAAGAAAGCATGAGCCTGTGTGCTGTTTCTACCCTACAAACACCTTAAAAAATGGAAGTTGACATATATGTATTGATAGTCGTGCTATTAACAAGAAAATTATTTATTACACTTTTGTAATACCCTGACTAGGAGGCATGTTGAATAAAATCCAAAGCTCGATAATGTTTTCCAAAACTAATTTAAGAAGTGGATACAATTAAATTCATAAAAAGCCATGCAATGGATGGGAGCCAAGTTTTAAAATAAGAGATGGCTTATATAAATGGCTAATGATGCCATTTGGACTATTTAATACATTTACTTTTATGTGCCTGATGAATCAAGTACTTAAGCAATTTATTGGGATACTTGTTTAATTTAATGACATCTTAATATATAGTAAAGGTATAAGTAAGCACTAACGTCATGTGAGAGAAGTTATGAATATTCTTCATGACAATAAGTTATACATCAACTTAAATATGTATAACCTTATAAGCAAACATTTGAATTTCTTAGGATTTATCATAAGTGCTCAAAGGATACACGTTAATGAAGAAAAAGTGCACATAATTAAAGAGTGGTTAACGCCAAAGAACATCAATAAAGTTAGAAGCTTCCATAGTTTAGTAACATTTTATTGTAGGCTCATTTGAAACTTTAATAACATTATTGCACCAATTACTAATTATTTAAAGAAAGGAAGATTTAAATGGATTAAAGAAACTAAGAAGAGTTTCATCAAGATAAAAAGAGAAGTTAATCACAACTCTAATATTAGCATTACCTAATTTTGAAAAGTTACTTAAGGTTAAATATAATGCAAGTAGAGTTATAATTGGGGAGTTTTTTCACAAGGAGGTAGACCAATAAAATGGTTAACTTATGAGCAAGAGCTATATGTAGTAATACAGAAACTATGCCATTAGGAGTACTACTTGATTCTTAAAGAATTTGTCATTTACTCAAATCATGAAGTGTTGAAACATTTTAAGAGCTAAAAGCACCTAAACAAGATGCGTGCAAGGTGGGCATCATACTTAGAGCAATTTGCATATGTGATTAGGCACAAGTCGAGAGTTTCTAACCATATTGCAACTACTTTAAGTAGAAAAGTGGCTCTACTTATCCCTTTTAAAGGAGATGTTGTTGGATTTGAATGCCTAAAAAAATTGTACCAAACAAATGAAGACTTCAAAGATACTTAGGAGAAGTACTTACTAAAGTAGCCAACAGTTAACTTTCATGTGGTAAAAGGTTACTTGTTCAAAGGAAATGAGCTCTACATCCCAATAATGTTTCTTATAGAAAAGATCATCAGTGATCTTTATGGAGGAAGCCTTAGTGGATGTTTTGGAAGAGACAAGACAATAGCCAATGTAGAATAGTGATATTATTAGCCTTAACTAAAGAAATATGTATGGGACATCATGCAAAAATTTCTTACTCGTCAAGTTTGTAAAAGGCATACTTAAAATATAAGACTTTTCATGCCACTACTTGCAATAAAAGACATTTGGAAAGACTTGTCAATGTCAATGGATTTTGTGTTAGGCTTACCTAAAACATAACATGACATAGATTTTGTTTTTCTGATGGTAAATAGATTTTCAAAAATGACACATTTCATCCCATTTCATAAGGTTTCTAATTCTATGCATATTGTAGAACTATTCTTTTAAGAGATTGTCGGACTAATGGTCCTAAAACCATCACATCTAATAAAGCTTCTAAATCTTTTATTACATTTTTTGCTTATCCTTTAGAAGTGTTTTGACATAAGTTTAAACTTTAATAGCATAGCTTATCCACAAACTGATAGACAAACTAAAGTGACAAATAAAACTTTACAAAATCTTGTTTTTAGCATTTGTGAATGTAAACCAAGTCAATGGGATTTTACACTAGCTCAAGTTGAGTTTTCCTACAATAGTATGAAACAAAACTCAACAAGATTCTTATCTTTCTTCATAATTTAAAGGAAGTTTTCAAAACACCCATTAGATCTAGCTCAGCTACCAAAAGTTTCTAGTTTGAATATAGCTTCTAACCATATGGTTGAACAAGTCCAATCTATTCAAAAAGATATTAAAAAGAAGATTGAAGCCTTAAATGCAAAATATAAAGTTGCAACAAATAAGCATAGAAGATTAAAGACATTTTAAGAATGAGATATGATCAGGGTTTTCTTAAGAAAAAAGAAATTTCCAATTGAGAAAAAACAACGTTACAATAAAAAAGTATGGGCTGCACAAGATTCTAAAGAAAATCAATAATAATGCTTTTATTATTGATTCGTTTGATGATTGGAGAATTTTAAAAACTTTTAATATTGTTGATTTGTATAAGCACTTTTTTTTCAAGGGTCAACATATTCATAAATCAACTCAAGGTTGAGTTTTTCTCAAGTGGGAAAAAATAATGTAAATGCTAAGTCTCTTTAGTTCATAGAAAAGATTGATCAAATTAATTAAGCCCAAAAAGAATTTTCAAAATTGGTTGTTTTTATTAATTGTATATTTGTTTTTTATTTTTATGAAGCCCCACATCAGATAAAAAAAAGCTTTAAATTTGAAAGATTAATATAAATATATTAAATTTCACATCGTTTAGATTGTGTGAGTAATTTCCTTAGAATTAGTGTGTATATATATGTACCGCGACCAAAGAGTTTCATTCATATAATATTTAATTTCAATATTTTTATTTATTTGTAATGCGTTAAAAATTTTATTTTCTTGCTTCCATTTGCTGTCATACATCAGCTCGTAATAAATCAGCTCATAAGACTGCTAAGTGGAGCACATATGTTATAGGGAATGGCATAGGATGCCTATCTAAACCCCTCATTGTTGAAACTTACGTATTCTGTGATATGAATAAAATTGGATGTTTCTTAGGGAAAAAAATGAATGGTAGTGTGATTCAAGCTTAACATATGGGTAGTCCAAAAAGCAAAGAATTTTATAAACTAAATCAATCTAAAAGACACAAAATCTGTGTATTTATTTATTTCACTAATTTAAATTCCACTGATTATAGAATAAATATATTTTAATACGTAAATAAGTGTATTTATCATCTATGCTAGGTAGCATATATATATGGTGATCGGAAAGCATTTTACTCATTTCTGGTCATCTTTTCACTTGATAGATGGATTATTATATGCTTTCATTCTTGGTCCACATTTTGTTGGTGGGTTAGAGACGCTAAGCACTTACCCTTTTTTGGCCTTTTTTTTTTTTGTAAAATAGCACTTATCGCACATGCTACAATATCACATCGTCCTAATGAAGATATTGTAGAATATTTGCCTCAACCAATCAGTCAAGAAACCAGAAGGAATAAATGGAATGGCAGAATAATAACATAAAGAACTCAGGTGAAACCGACGTTTTAATAGTACAATGATATATGATTTTAAGTTAAAAAATTTATTTTTTATTATATTTAAGGATTAAATTCAGAATTTTGTCAGTGCGAATTAAGTGAACCATTCTCAATTTATCACTCATATAGTAAAATATAAACAAAGAAAAAGAAAAAGCTCCCTGATTAAGACCAATCACATAGTGTCCAAGTTTGTAACTTTAGACTGATATAATAAAGTAATTTAGTTTTATAAAAGGGAATAATATTTGAGTTGCAATAAGGATCACGAATATATATGTTACAGTTCTTTCTTTTGTATAACTATTCAAAAACTGTTTGGGAATTGAACGTGCACATTAACATAATTTTTTTAGGATGAGCATTTCCTGTGAAATTTAAATAGGACTTTAAATTATATTCGATTACTTAATCTTAGAATGGTTGGGGATAGCATACGACTCAAATTCACATATAAAAAGATTAAAAAAATAAAACTATTTGAAAATTGAAAAATAGAAAAATTTGACAAAATTATAAAAATATTAAAATGTATCTTATCCTTAACAAATATAGCATATAATATCACATCAAAACTTTATTTATGTATTAAAAAGGTATTTTTTTTAAAAAAGCTAAGTGAGCCAATTCGTGGGATTGTAGAGTTTAAACAAATCAAGACTAAAACAAGTTAGCCCATTTAAATCAATATTTAAAGAGACCTCTTATTATAAAGCGTGACCATACTTAAAAAAAGTGTGGCTGCAGGTCAAAATCCGTGGGTTTAGGCCCACATTTCTAATGCTTCAAGTAAACATGCTATAATTGTATTATGTATATAGGGTGGAAATATAGGCCAAGTCAAATCAAACCTGAATAATATTAATAGGTGAGGCCTGTTTCGATAATTTTAAGCAAGGGTTTGGCTTATGATTTATTTATAGATTATTTATAAAATTTAAGAAGTACGTTGATTTGTGAACCTCCTTAAGTTCGACTATTGAAAACTAAATAAGATATTAATGAACTTATAAATTAAGGTAATATGCCATAAATAAACCCTTAGCGAAAAAAAAATAATTTTGTTAAATAGATAAGGCATTTTATAAAATTCTTAATAATTCAACACAATAAATTATAATTATATTTATTAATATTTGGAAAGATTAAATGATACAATAATATAAATTCATCACTCACTAATTTTAAAACTTTGAGAAGATTTTTGGTTGAGTTGAGGAAGGAAAAGAATACACAATGATAAAAAAATAATAACCATAACACATCAATCAATTAATTTAAAAGTATTAGATTAAGGTAATATATTAGTTAAATAGGCCAACAAATTAAACTTAAAATTAAATAGGCTAGACCTATTTAATAAGTAGGCTAATTTATTGGCTTAGGTTTGATTTAATTAATTAAATAACAAGTCAAGTTTGGCTTTCAAGGAGTCAAAACATAAATCATTCATGAATGACCTAATTTATTTACAATCCTATTTATACAAAAACATTTCTAGTTTACTAAGAATGTTAATATATATTATTATTTAATATTTTTTAATAAGTCAAGAAATTATTTTCATAGTTTTAATATCACTCATTCATTTATGATATTAAAATATTTGATTTGTGAAATTGCATAATAAAAAATAGAGAATAACACTTTTAAAAAAGATTGTATATTTCAATTAAAGTTTACATGATATCAATTTTATAATGCTATTATTTAAGCTTGAGAAAAAAAAGAGAAAATCCAAGAAAAGAGACCCTCTTTTGTATCCACTCGTCGTTTTTGTTTACAAAGGTTTTGATAATCTTTTGAAGATGAATTTGAGTGAGAATTAGAGCAAAAAAAATCTAGGAGAGAACAAAAGAAAGAAAATCTAGACATCCCTCACCAATCTATGTGAAAGTTGAGTGGTCCTTCTCACTCAAAGTGTCAAAGCTTTTCTGAGCCATTTATTTGATGGGGAAAATATATATAACTCTCCTAAAATATGAGTTTCTATTAAATAATTTCATGAACTTTCAAACTTTATAAATAACCTTTCTAAACTATTCTAAAATATAAAAAAATTCAGAATCACCACTATTATGATTCACTTATCCATAATTGAAAACTGTCATTATAATTTTCAAATTTTTTTCACTTACTAGGGTTTAATGGTTTAAAATTGCTACCAAATGCACAAGTCTGTTGGCAGCGATTTTATAATTATCCGCTAAATTATTTTATCTATTTTCATAACCTTTTCATGTTTTAGAAAGGTTCAAAGGGGTTATTTGTAAAGTTTGAAAATTTATGGGAGTTATTTGACAGAAACCCAAACTTCAAGGGGTTTTATGTATTTTGTCCTTATTTCATTAAAGCATGCTTTGCTATATTTTGTCATATTTCATGTATCATTAATTAATGCTGATTGCATGTTTCATAATGCTTTTATCAAGAGACAACCTATTCATTGCTATCTTGTGGACCTGAGACTTAGATCCTATCATGGTTCTAATTGTTGTTTCTTAAGGATATGGTTGAATAAAAACAAATTTCATTGAATATGTCAGAGAACCATAATTCTTTCGACATGAACATCAAGATACATGTTAAAGGATTGCTTCTCCCTATATGTTTTTTTTTTTTCCTTTAACACTCTACAATATATAAATTTCGGGAAGTCGTCGGATTTAGTACAGTAATGAAGGATTTGAGTAGCGACGATAACTTCTCGAATAATCGAAGGCTGAACAGCTTGATAATCCTTAATCGACTCCACTGAAGGCACATGATGCTACTAGATTATTCAGGAAGCCATTCGTGCCAAATAATCCTTCTAGGGAGAATCTTAGGAGAATAGTTCCATTCACATCATTTAACACCTCACCAAGCATTATAAATTATAAATAAGTAAATACTCTCTCCTTTTAAGATTAGTGATTTTTTTATTCTCTATAGTATGCTTTCTTTCTGACTTGAACATTAAAGTATCCTTAGTGACTATCATTGCACCTTACATGTCTAAACTCTTATATGGTGCAAGAAATCAATTGCTTGATCTAGGAGGCTTCAAACAATACAGGGATGAATTTTAAAAATATAGAGTATCGGTATATAACAACTAGCAGATATGTGAAATGGTAGAACTAGACTGAACCTATGTGGATTTAGTCTTGTGTGAATTTGTCCACGTACAATTTCAAATACAATCATGTTTCAAAGTTCAATGATAAATGAAGTTTGTGTGAGCTTTAATTTGGACCAGCTTGTTAATAGACTTTAATTTAATATTTTTAGTTTATATTCAGAAAATTTCTATATTTTTTTAGTAGGTATGATATTAATTTTTATTTGAGATAAAAGTAGCAGATAATAAATTTTACCTAACAATCTTATGAACTTTTAGCTGAGGTAAACTTTATTTTATTATTATAAAACGAGTTAGTGGGCTTCCTCGCTATGGTCCTTTTCACATACAATCTAGAAATTTCTAGCATTGTTTCAAGAAGTTTACAGGTTAGCTAAAGGTGTGCAGGAGTTCAATTTAAATTCCATTTTACATTTTTATTCACTTAAGTTTCATTATTGTTTCTTTTTTTATTGTCAAACTATATGTCATGTATAATTGGAGGTGCTTTTCTTTTAAGTGATCATAATTTTAGGGTTCTAAATTCCTTAGAATAACAATTCCTACATTTAAGGGATTTTTGTTTAAATAATACACAGCATACCATTCTTCAACAAATAAAAAAAAATAACAAATACATAATGAATATTCATTTTTTCTATCATTTACTCCTCTCCTATTCGCTTTGTAGGAGGAAGACAGTGAACCTTCATTGTTAGAAAAAGAAATAATTATAAGTAGTTTGTAGGACTAAAATTCAATTATCCATTAAAGGGGCTTGTTCAATATGTGAAGAAGAGTGAGAGCAATATTACCATAGATTTGGTATCTAATTCACTCTTAGATTTGCCTAAATGAACTCATCATTAATGGATTAGAGCAAACAAGTCTAGAAAAATTGTATACTATCTAAGTGGAAGTCCTAGCCTTGAAACTTGCAGTCTAAGGATTTAATGAACTAGTCTCCTGAACTTTTCCTATAAAAACAATTTAGACCTTTTTAAAATAATTTTCAACTTAAAATAATTATTATAAATTCTAAAATTACATATTTAAAACATTTGTAATCCAAATTAAGAATTTAAGATTAAATAAATTCTAAAATAAAATTGGCTAATTTTGAAATAATTAATTTAAAAAAAATTATAAACTTAGAAATAATTAATTTAAGTTGGATTGGGTTGGAAGTTAAAGGAATTGAATGTTACAATCCTTAAAAACTTTAAACATTTTTTAAAATAATTAATTTTTTATGAAATTTGAAATAAGAATTTCATATGAAGTAGATGAGAAAGGGGGGAATTAAAGTGTTTAAAGGCTAAGTGTATTTAGAGTTAAGTATGTAAATATAAAGGATATTTAAGGCATTTTGCCACTTTTACCCTAGTTCCTATTTCCCCATTTTATTTCTCATTTCAACCAAATCCCATTATTCTTCCTCATTAGCACTTCAACCCCTCCTTCTTTTCTTCATCTTCTTTTACTCATCTTCCTCCTCCATTGGCAAGCAAGGAAGGACCACTCCATAGAATTTTCTTGTGTTCTCTTATCCAAGCAAGGTAAATCCTTCTCATGATCCACTATTTTGCAAAATTTCCTTTTCATTTCTCTTTAGGTCTATGATGACTAAAGATTTTGACCTAAAAAAAAATTAAGCCCTAACTTAATTTCTTAAAATTTTGGATGATTATAAGCAAGTAACACATAACTTCATACAAGGTGAGTAAGTATTTTGGTTGGATTTGTATAATTTAATATGAAATACTTTGGTTGGAAATAAATTTTCCTTATACATGCAAAATTTGACGATTTTTAAGATGGAATGAGTTTTGATATGGTATCCTTAGTAAATTTAGTGTGTATAATATTGTAATTGAACCTATGATAACTTGATTGAATTATTGAGCTTGAAATATGAATTGGGAATCATTTTCATTTTGAATGAATAGTGAAATCCCATGAAATTTTATAGGAAACTAGGCTATAGTTGACTAAGATCCAGAAATATGCTCTCTAAGCAATCATAGTCAATCACATAATCAATTATATGCCTTGAAGATTGCTCTCTGGTAACTTATAGTCGACTATGCCCTTACAAAGTTACTTTTAGGAATTGTAAAGTTGATTATATGCCTTTGACCTTACTTTTTAGATCCTTATAGTTAATTATATAGTCGACTATGACTCTACAGAGTTATTCTTTGGTATTGCATAGTTAACTACATAGTTAAAAATATCTTGAACAGTTTTATACACTATGATATATAAGAGGTCAAAGTGTGTATGTGTGTCTATGTGTATGATTTATAACATTGAGATTTATTATTATATGTTAAATCATGTTTAATATGAGATCTAAGGCCATGCAAAGAGGCATGATAATGTTGTGAAGCATGCAATGGTATTGTGAATTTAATTTCAAAGGTTACACTCCATTTGCACTATTTATATTTGTTATTTACAATCTTGCTCATATATAGATGTTTATATATGGTTATGAAATGGTAGTGTTGGTGAAGCACTTACAATTTTCCTAATCATTGTGTTGCTATAAGAGTGGTGATGTTGGGGCAATTATAAACATGTTGTGGCTTTATGCATTGAATCCACATTCCCATTTGTGAAAGGAATGTTAGGTTTATGAAAGGATAAAGATACCCAAGCATCACAAGGAGAACTACATGCTTTCTTTTTATTTGATTTCTATTGAATGATGTTGGAATGTCATGACTAAGATGTTACATCATAAAATTAAATATGTTAGCCTTTTGATTGAATCTTTCCATGAATAAAGGAATGTAGTAATGAGTAGTGTGACCTTGAATGAATTTTGATATGTGTATGATTTGTTTACCCATGTATACCTTTAATAGACAAGAAAGTTTCTCAGAAGACCTCCCCTTTTTTCTTGATGAAAATACGAAAGTGTGCTTATTTACTTTGAATAAGAACTTGAATTTTTCTCATAAAGACTAAAATAGCAAGTTTTAAGTTTGGAATACTTATAATCTTAATCAATTATCATTAATTACTTATTATTAACTAAGTTTCAAAGAAACTCATTTTTTCTTTCTTTTTTTCTCTTTTTTCTCTTGAAGCATCTTTTCCCTTTAGGTATCTAACTTCTGTTGGATGGGTTGAAAGTTAGCTTACTCAAAGATTTTGGTGTTCAAGTAAGATTGGGACAATTAATCTAAATATTCATAAATACTAGTCATTGTATACATACCTAAATATAATTTTTCTTGCATTCTAGCATAATCATTATATTCTATATTGTACACTATTGTATTTTAGTATTTCATCAATGTATGTATAGGTAAGGCTAGTAGGCATTGCCTCTAGCAACTTCTTATACCAATTACGCGCCTTAGGATAGGTTATGGCAAAATTGGTACTAGAGCATGGTCTAGAGCATAAGGACAAACTTTGTTTAAAAGCATAAATTAAAGGTCTCTAATAGTTAAAGTAAATGCTATAGGGAAATGAGTCCTTGATAGTGAGTTGATAGCTTTCAAGAGGCATAGTTAAGTTAGTTAATGTTTTCATACGCAACATAACTCCTTATAGGTCACTTTCAGCCATGAATAGTTAAGGATAATTTAAGTTCTTTTTCTATGTTTAAGATTATCATTGTTCTATTTTTGGGTTTGTTAGTGAATTTTGATGTGAACAATTTTTATGCTTGAATTAGTGTAAAAATGGATTTTGACTAATAGTCAAGTTAATGCCAAGATTTTAGTGACTGCTTTAATTTTAAATGTCCATGTTTGGAAGGATTCTATTTAATAATGATGACTTTATGTATAAACCTATTTTGGTGGCCCTACTTTCATAGTAGTGAGTTTCAAGTTCTATAATTGCATAAGATTTTTTATTGTGAATTCGGTTATGGTTCAAACAAAGCATTAGCGTGCTAAGTTGACTTAATTTTTTTTCATAATAAAAAGGGGGAAGATATACATAGTTAGCTCACTTGATAAGGGACATGATTGTCATCTATTAATTAGACCATTAGAATGGTGTGTGAGGACTATATTAAGGATAAATTTTGAAATTTTAATCTCAACAAGGTAGTATGAGATTTTTGGGTCAAGTAATGTGTGTATTAGGTTAATCTATTCATAACAAGTTAAAGACTTGGTGAGAAAATGTACATATGAAAAATTATTAAGTTCAATAAAGGTGCAAGTGTATAGCTGTATCTTAATCTGTGAATATAAATATGTACTTTTCTATTTACAAGTATATTTATTTTATTAGACTATTAGGGAAAATTCTTCTAAATCAAGATTACCTAAATTTACACTATCACTTATAGCATGTTTAGGGAATAATTTATGAGGTTAAAATAATAAGTGCACATAAGTGGTTACCTTAGGACATTTTCTTCTATATTGAAATTGAATGTAATTTCAAAGCATTTTGCATGATTTGTGGTTGGAAGCAAACTATATCTAAAGGGTGAATTTATATAGATAATGAATTGGAAGATATTTTTTTGGTAGGCTATCAGTTAACCTAAAGGTATAAAGTTTAAAAATTAAGAAATATAAGCAAATGAATTATAAGGTAAAAGTTAGGAATTTATGAATGGTATTAAACCAATTTGTCATTTAGTATCTATTATAAATGAGCTGACATAACCTTTTATGTGTGAAGTTATCAAGTATAGTTCATTCATCAAAATAATCATGGATTAGCAAATGAGATATGTGATCAAAAGGATAGGCTTAAGGTGATACATGTGAGATAAGGTACTTATCTAGTTGATATTAACAAGATGAAATCAAGATTTCAAATGTGTGATGAAGTGTAAGCTTTTGATTTACAGTGTGTAGGGTGCACTTAAGTAAAAGAAACTAATGTAATCTAATGAGATAACAATCATGTAAACGTATTATTGTTTTGATTTGAGAAGGTTAGATAGTCTTGTTCAAGGATTATTCTAGTTAGATAGTTAATCTATTACAGCTAGAGTCAAATGAGTGATTTATGATAGTTTAGCAAAACAAGGACATTGAAATAATGACTCATAATCTGAGAAGGGGTGGTTAGTATCCTCATGACTAAGAGTAAAGTGTTGGTAAAAAGAAGAGAGCCCTTGTCGTGATGAATGTCTGAGGTTTTTAGTAATTAAATGACTTTAAATCCAATAATTAGGGTAATAAAGATCAATTGAGCACACCAATTTTTACTTAGCATATTATTGAGATACTAACCATGTCCCCAGTTTAAAAATAAATGACTTCCTTGCCTAATTAGTAAACTAGTGAAACCAATGAGAAAATGCTAAATAGGGTACTAAGATAACTATCAATAGATATCAAGAAATTCTTACTTAACATTTTATACAGGACATTTCCACTTGATAACAAGATGATCTATTTCAAGTATCATTAATAGGAATATAAGGAAAGCATTGAGGTGGTATTCAATAAGTACTGTAGATATTAAAGAGCTCCATATCACAAAGGCACAAAGATTAACTAAGTAATAAATATAATAGGATAGGAATCCTTTAGCTATGGAGAACTCAAGATTGTTTAAGTAGAATTAGTCTAGTCATTTTATCCATAATGCATAAGCAAGTAATAAGAATCCTATTAAGGAAACAATATAGTGAATATGTTAATGATTGGTTCACTTACATTGTAAGGATAATGACAAAGGTAGAAGTAATGAGTTAAGTCGAATTCGGATAGTTACTCATCTATGAATTTGGTAAGATATGGAATGTGATAATAGTTATAAGACTACATTCAAAGCTAACTAAAATAGGTGCAATTATACAATGAATATAGTGAAAGTACAGGGTTAAATAATTTTATTTTAAATATTCCAATCAAAAGGACAAGATTAGGTTAAGCTATGTAAAACCACAAACATTTAATATGAATAACTAATTATAGGATTTCATAGAAGACTTTGAGTTAAGAGGTATAATGAAGTTGGGGGCATAAGATTGGATAAAAGTTATGACATTCGAGGCGATGTAAATTAATAAAATCTTTAGGATAGTGTACCATGATATATTTAGTGTGAGTCACATTGAAAACTTGGAACCTTATCAGCTAGGATTATAGGTATTTTAAATGTCCCTAATGAGATTTGGTAAGATGTCACATTAATGTTATTCAAACATATTTGATCTATTTCTATTTGAAAATCTTCACCAATAATAAGCTATGAAACTCTTCTTTATTATCTAAGTAAAAAGCATGACATTTTAATATATGCTTCCTTGTCTTTATTTCATATGAAAATTATATTTAATTTCATGGTCATGGCAATCTAGCATCTAAAACATCTAGAGAAAGGTGCACTGAGGCAGTCTATCTTCCCTATGACTACTTTGGTTAATTAATGTGACTATTATGATGCTTAGCATATTGTAAAGCATTTATATTAATAGTAATCATAATTAGACATGCATACATATTAAGAGTTTTTAAAAGTATCAATTATGCATCTTATGAACTAATTTGTTATCAGTGAGTGACATCAAACTACTAGAATTATGTTAGGTACCAATTCTCTATGATTACTTTGTTAGTTAGTTAGTTTCCTTCATTAAATTCCACTTAGCTTAACTTCATCTATCGTGTACCTAGGAAAAAAGTCTCTTACCTAATCTACCATTTTAAATAATTTATGCTTGAAAATGCATTGTACTAGTTGAAAATATTTAAAGTGATTGAGCTTGAAAATCATTTTCTATATTAAGTTGCATGAATGAATTAATAATTGAAAATGGTGTTTTAACTTTGCAAAAGTACCTTTTGATACATATGTGTTCTTCCTGATGGCCCAAATTAGGCTATAAACTATGAATGTGAATGAAATCATACATTATATAGGTTACAGAGGCATTAGAACTTAAGTGCATTTAGAGATAGGTTGTTACAAATAGTTTATTGCTTATAGGAGATCTAGAAATGATATATTGTCATAAGAACTAAGGATGGGATACATCATTTCCTTCTAGAATACATTTGTTTTAATTACTAAAACTATGATTTTCTATATGTATGCTTTAGGGAAGGTAGGATTTGAAAAGCATAATAAGTATGCAAAAGCAAGTCAAAATGTTTCCTTATATACGAATGAAAGAATGATTTCAAATTAGATAATGAAATATGAAATGGAATTTAAGTTTTCTTGAAGAGCTACAATCTAACTTTTGTATTAAATGAGAAACCCTAACACCACATGAGATTTAAAAGTTGTTTAATTAGGTGAAGATAATAGGGTGACAAGTAAAAGGCTATACAAAGGCTAAGGAGTGAGGTATAAGAATAGTTCATTAGATTAAGGTTAAGGAAATTTAGCAGTAGATGTGTAAAGTAATTAAGGGTAAAGTGAGAGACTAAAATTTTACATTAAAGGTATTAAGGAAGAATAACTTAATTATCAAAAGCAAATAAGTTATGCATAAGTTTTAGAACTTGGTGTTTAAGTGCAAACTTAATGTACAAACTCCATAAGTCAATAAGATGTCTTCATCAGGTATTACTTAATATACCCACATAATTTGATGATGAATTTTTTTTAAAGGAAAAGCATTCAACCATTAAACATTTTAAATATTTTATGTTGAAAATAATTAATTTCTTTATGAAATTTAAAATGAGGATTTCTTATGAAATGGATGAAGAAAAAGGAGAAAATTAAAGTGTTTAAAGGCTAAGTTAGTTTAAAGTTGAGCATGAGTATGGAGGATATTTAGTTCATTTATTCACTTTTACCCTTATTCCTATTCCCCCATTTTATTTCCTATTTCAACTAAATCCCATTTTCCATACCCACAAATACTATAACTTTTCCTCTTCTTTTTTTTTCTTCTTTTTATTTTCATTCTCATCTTCTTTTTCCATTGGCAAGCAAAGAAACACCACTTTATAGGATTCTCTTATGTTCTTTTATCCAAGTAGTGCAAATCTTTCTCATGTTTTATTCTTTTACAAGTTCTTCTCTTCATTTTTCTTTAGGTTTAAAACAATTAAAGGTTTTGGCCTAGGATATAAGCCTTAACTTAATTTCTTCAAATTTTTTATAATTAAGAGCAAGCAACCCATAATTTCATTTATTTGATCTAGCATCCCTCCATACAAAGTAAGTAAATAATTTAGTTGGATTTGTATAATTTAATATGAAATGCTTTGGTTAACAATAGGATTTCCTTATACATGCAAAATTTAAGGATCTCTATGATGGAATTAGTGTTAATGTTGAATCCTTAGAAAATCTAGTGTGTACAATGTATGTTGAAACCTATAATGATTTGATTAAGTGATTTAGCTTGAAATATGATTTTGGAATGATTTTTTCCATGATTAAACAATAAAATTGTGTGAAATCCAATAAAAAAACTAGGCTACAATCAATTATAATCTAAAAATACACTTTGTAGGCAATCCTAGTCAACTATATAATCAATTATATGCTACAAAGATTGTTCTCTAGCTAGCTATAATTAACTATATCCTTATAGAGTTATTTTCAAGGATTGCATAGTTAATTATATGTCCACAACCTTATTTTTTGGACCCTTAAAGTTAACTATGCCCCTATAAAGTTGCTTTTTAGAAATGTATAATTGATTACATAATCGATTATAACCTAAAAATTTTTATACACTATGATATATAAGGAGTCAAGGTATACTAGATGATTTATAACGTTAAGATTTATTATTATATGTTAGATTGTGTTAAATATAGATATGAAACCATGCAAAAATGTATGGTGATATTATGATGTGTATATTGGTATTATGAATTTAGTTCCAAATGTTCTGCTTGATTAATATTATTAATATTTGTTATTTACTTTCTTACTCATATATGGATGTTTATATTATGGTTATGCAATAATAGTGCTAGTTATTCATAGACTTATTATTATCCTAATCATTATATGGCTATAATAGTGGTAAAGTTAGGCTATTCACAAATTTATTATCATTTTATGCACTAGATTCACATGTCCATTTATGAAAGGATAAGGTTAACCCTAATGGGACAAGGTTAGGTTTCTAAAGGGATAAGGATGATTGAGAACCATAAGGAAATTTACATACTTTTCTTTTCATTTGATTTCTATTGAATGATGTTGGAATGTTATGATGAATTGTGATGTCATAAAATTAAACATGTTAGCCTTTTGATTTAATCTCTCTATGGATAAGGGAATGTAGTAATAAGTAGTGCAACCTTGAAGGGTGTTGATTAGTGTATAATTTATTTATCTATGTATATCTTTGATAGGCAAGAAAGTTTCTCAGCAAACCTCGCTTCTTCCTTGGTGAAAGTTTAGAAGTGTGCTTATTTTCTTTAAATAAGAACTTGGATATTTCTAATAAGGCCTTAAATTGTAAGTTTTGAGTTAGGATATATATATATATATATATATATATATATGATCTTTATTGATTATCATTAATTGTTGATTACTCATTGAGTTTTAAAGAAACTAACTCTTTAACTTTTTCTCTTGTTCTCTTTGGGGATCTTTTTTCTTTAGGTGTCTAGCTACCATCAAATGGGTTAGAAGGGGACTTCTCAAAGATTTTGGTGTTCAAGTAAGTTTTAGGGCAATTGTTCTAGATATTCACAAATATCAATCATTGCATACATACTTAAACATAATTTCCTTGCTCTCAAGCATAATCATGATATTATGTGTACTATTGTATGTCTAATATTACATCTATATATATATATATATACATATATACATACATATATATATATATACATATATATATATATATACATATATATATATATATACATATATATATATATATATATTGAGTTAGGGTTTAGGTTAGTAAGTGGTTGCTTCTAGTAATTTCCTAGACTGGTCATGTTCCTTAGGATAGGCCATGACATTGAATGTTAAAGTAAATATTGAGTTAATGGGATGAACGTTAATGTAATGAGTTAGTTCAGTTCAAAGATGAGAAATTTAAAATAAATAAAGCGGACTAGTCATGGATTGCAAACATATCATATTCGACTAGTTCAAATCTAAATTTAAACATACTTTAATTTTATGAGTTTTAATGCACATTTTTTTAGGTTTCTTAGACCATTTCATTAGTTTTAAATTCCATCTTGTTTACACTATTAAAAAAGTAGAAACAATGTCACCTAATACATGACAATCAAAATAAACATTCATGTATATATTGGAGCAATGAATTTTTTTTAAAATATGAAGAAATTTAAAATGTTGGTTTTGTAAAAACATTGATATGCTTCCTCTTGCAAAACCTTAAATGTCAATTCCTAAAATGACCAAAGTTTAAAGTCATAGGATTAGTGACATTTCTTATAAATAAGAGTAAAACTTTGTATGTCAATTTCTAAAATGAACGACGTCTAAAGTCATGAGATTGGTGGCACTTTTGCAAATATAAGGAAAAGTTTGGACACTTATTCATAAAAATAACCAACATGTTTTACTTTTGATGTTAGTTCTTACAAGTGAGCTAATGCCTATAGTTTTGCACTATAAATAAAGTAAATCTATTTTTTCTCATTATTATTCTTATTATCCCTATTATTTGTTTCTAAGCTAAACATTTGCCTTCTTCTAGCTTTCTTTATAAAACCCTAAATCCAACTTTGTCTTTTAATACATGTTAGTGAGTTATTGATAATTCTTCCATTAATGTCAAGCATAAAAGTAAATGCTATGCTTTAGGCCATTGATTCAAGATATAAAATTTATCTTTCTTAATACCATTTCTTTGATTTTCACCTCTTCCATTTCTTTGATTTTTCATTGAAATGTTTTTAAGAAATTTTTATTTGCATTTTCTTTTTATAAATGTTGTGATTGTATTTATCTTTTAGATGCCCTATTATGTATTTGATAAAGTATTGTAATAAAATCTAAAGCTAGTTAAACAACAATGAGAGATAAAGAAAAAAGTGGGAAAAAATCCCTCAAAATGATCATTTTTTGCAATTTTGAGATACCAAACTACCATCAATGACTTGTAATCAAATAAATCTAAAAAAATTATATGAAATTAAAAATTACCCTAAGCAACAACCAAACATAAAGTTATGGTTGTTCAAAGATTTTCACTCAAAACATGTTTTGGTGGAGTTTTGAATTTACTTCATTTTTATTGGAAATGAAAGGGAAGTAAAAAGGCAACATTTAAAAAATATTTTCTAAATATTTCACATTAATTTTCTACTAAAAACTGACATAAAATGTGAAAATTTTAAAGGAAAAGAAGTCAATTTTTTCAAACTTTTTTTCACATCTATTGAAAAACTTCTACGGAATGGTTTAACATAAAATATCACTTGCATACACTTCAATTCCTAAAGGTTTCCAAACTAACGTAATTTTTATGAAATAACTAACTTGTAATTTTATTTTTGTATTAGTGTTCTATTATCAACTTAGTATGATTACACTTAGTTGTTGAAGTAAGGTAGGTTGAATTAGATTTTGCCTAAAGTAGGTTAGGCTAGCATAAAAAAAATTGGTTGAACCTATCTTATAAGCCTACCATAGTTTTAAATTTTGGTGTAGTCTAACTTATACATGTAGTTTTCAAGCCTATTAGATTATATTGGCTTACCATATCAATTATTAGCAAATAATCTTTAAAAATACTATTATAAGTGGAATGAAATCGAACCTAGTTAAGTTTTAAGAATATTGAGCATAAATTAACTAATATAAAAAGCTGCTCGAACTCAAATTAATGCTGATATTTAGATCAAAATTCATTTCAACCAAATATTGTAAAAATTTGAAATTTGAGTTAATTTAACTCAACAAAAATAAATAAACATTGCAAACTTTAACAATTTAATTCCAACATAAATCAAATTTAATCATAAAATTTAATTTAATCATAATAAAGGTATAATCTAGCGTAGAAGTTATAATACTTAGTATAATTATAGAAATAACTAAATATTATAATGAAAATGATTAAAGAAAAATTTTAATTATATAATTGAAAAATATATAACGAAAAGTTTAAAATTATATTTGAGCTACTTACAAAGTTAAATAAATCAAGTAAGATTTTTTTTTTTTTTTTTGCTTAGTTCATTTAACTAAATGAGTTAAATTTTTTACTAAAACTTAATATAAACAAATTACAAATTAGATGGAATTACTAACAAATATAGAAGTCATTTGATTTATATAAGGAGCAAACTTTTATAAAGAGTTAAATTTTCTAGGAAGTAAATTCCCTTGTAAACTTTCTAGAAAATGCTTAAATTTGTTTGTTTGACATTAAGAAATTGACATTTTTCAAGAACTAAGGAGTTATTTAGTTCACAGTAATAATATGGAAAGTTCTATTTTTTGAAAAATAAAAAAATAGTAAGTTATTTCGTTGCAGATATATAAAATAGGATAGGCCTATATAGGCTTGGGCCTATGCATTTTTTTTATAATAGTAAGAGTAATTAAATCATTAAACACACATATACAAAGATCGAAAATCAAATCATCGATATAGCAGAAGGTACAAAACTTTTAAGAGAACATTGTATTAGGTTGGGTTAAAAAAAATCTTTTTTTGGAAATTATAATTGTCCAATCAGAATTTTTTATTTTGTGTAATAAGTTAATTAAGACTAAAAAAATTATATTGCACTACTGAATATTGGATTAAGTTGGATTAAAAGTCTTAAAATATTTGAAAGATTTAAAAGAAAAAAATAGGTTTGCAAGCAAGCTTGCAACTATACAAGTTTGCCTACATAAGGTCGCATGGAAAATAGGTTTCACATAGAGTGCATATGATTGCCCCAAACATGCCAACTTAGGGCTTGTTTTATATGTTTATTTGTCTAGTCATTATTTAATAAATTAGAAAAATAGGACTTCTCAAAATATTTTACTTCTCATATAGCATTAGAAGTTGCTTACTTACATCCTCCTAAATAAGTTCTACTTTTTATGTTCTTTATAGAAATAAAAAAATTATTCTTATTAAATTTAATTAATAATAACTAAAATTTATTAATTTGTATTATAATAATATTGATGATATAGTAATTATTTTATTTATACTTCTTAAAAACTCAATGTTGAACTAAACAAAATATAAGAAATTGCTTCCTTGAAAGTATTATTTCTTTAGTATGAACTAAATAACCTTCAATACTTTCTGAAAAATTCACATAAAAAATTAAACTTCTCAGGAAATAATTTATAAACTAACTATTACTTCTATGTAAATTATAAGAAATTACTTTCTAGAAAATTCAATTTTATGTGAGAATTTACTTTCTATATAAACTAAATAACTTCTAACTTCTTATATTTTATTTGCTTTAACTGTAATTTTTTTTTTGAAAGTATTATTAAAATAGTTAATATAACTTATAAAATTGTAATATAAAAAATAAGAAATATTTATATATTTTAATTATCTCTAATTATTTTAAAAAAATATATTTCTAATGTTTCTTTCCATAATAATTTTTTAAATTGGTAATTTCCTTTTAAATTTACTATAAAAATGTAAAATAGATCTATTTAAAAAAATTAAAATATCATATATATATATATATATATATATATATATATATATATATATATATATATATATATATATATATATGTATGTATATATGTATGTATGTATGTATGTATGTATGTATGTATGTATGTATGTATGTATGTATGTATGTATGTATGTATCTCAAATTATTTTAATATAATTAAAATGGGATGTAATTTAAATAAAGAAAAATATTAGTCAAATAACTAGTACAATAAATGATTAATTCTATCAAATTTATTTAAAAAAGATAATGAATAAATTTTTATTTTTATAATTGAAAATTAAAATAATAAATTATAAAAATATTAAACATAAAATAATAAATAATATAATAATATTTATAATTATCTTTACTATTTATATTTGTGATATAATATTTAATATTTATTTTATATAATTTTATATAATACTCATTCTATTTATTATATAATTGATCAAATAATTAAAAATATAATTAATAATCATATTTATCATTAATAAATTACATGTATTATAATTTTTAAATGGTCAAGATTAAAGATTAAAGTAGTTATTGATTAAATTAGTTATATTTCTATGTAAAAATGATATAGGAAGTTCTTCTTACCAAAAAAAGGTTTGGATAAGCAATTTCTCATAATTCATAAGAAGTTCTATTTCCTTTATTATGGTAGTTGATAAACAATCAAATGACTTAAGAATTTTCTACTTCCTAACATGCTGCATTTCTCATACCTCTCCTGTGAACCAAACAACCTTATAATACTATAAATGAATATAAATAGCTCAGTTATAAATTCATCTTTTTAATTACACAATAATATTCTAATATAAAATAATTTTAGAGGTTTTTAGACACTTTTTTAAATGTGTATCATTACTTCTTTTATATTTATATATAGTGTATAATTTCATTCATAAAAAATATAAATGAACATATAGTCAATAGGCTAAACTTTAATTAGTACAGCTTAAACTATTCTGTCAAAAAATCAAAATTTAGGTTTAAGTCTATTCTATTTTATAAATAAATTAGATTAGATCTGATCTAATATAAAAGAAAATACTGTCAATACTAAAAAATAGATATCAAAATTAAGTTTTAAATGTTTTATATTTAATAGATTAATTTTTACAAATTTATTTCATTATTTTAAATTTAGGAGTGTTTAATATACAAGCTAGATTAAACTAAAATTCGTATGGCTTAGTCCATTTAGACTTAACTCTTTAAGTCTAGCTTTTTAAGCAAATCGGTTTTGGCGACTTTGAACTAGATTGCAGGCCAACTCTTTATTTTAAAAAATTATTTTTTATCTTTTAGTATTTGTTGTATCTTTTATATTTTTATATTTATTATTTTATTTTTATATTTTTATATTTTATTTTGTATTTTTATATTCATTAATATGATTATTTATTTTTATTTTTGTTATGTCTAATTATTTTGAATATTTGTGTTTAATTTTTAGACAATTAAATTATATTTTATATTGAATTGTGATATAAAAATAATTAATAGCTTACATTCTTTTTTAATACAAATGTTATTTAAATTATTAAATATAAAAATATTAAGAAAAATTAATTTGGGCCTATTTAGGCCCATAGCCCATGGCCCATAGACTAAATTTGTTCTAATTTTTTTAATTGATTTAATTTTTCTAGTTAAGTCTGTAAAAAATTTGCAAATCGATCCGTTTGACCTATCAATTTGAAGCCCATTAGCACTGTTATTTATATTTAAAGATAACCTTTTTCTTAAATTCATTTTCAATAGGAGAAGAGTCATAGGCAGATTGCGGCTTATTTCTACCCCAAATTCTACTCTTAGCTACCCATCCCTATTTTCGCAAATATGCATTCAATAATTGCTCAAATCTTCACATTGTGGCTGGCTACTTCATTTTAGGAGCTGTTGGGATACATCTTTGTAGGCAATTTCTATTTACTGTTATATAAATAAATGAAAAAGTGAGATATACTACCTTGATTAAAAAATAATATTAAATTATTTATATTTAATATTATATATTTAAAATATTTTTATTATTTTAATAAGTTGTAATATACTCTTTAAAAAATATTTTTCATCAAAATAATTGGAGCTTTGATATCAATCAATTTATGTAGCCTGAAGCACAAACACCCATTCTTTTGTTTGCCTTTTTGGGTGATTATTTAATCTCATGAATCAAAGTTCATGGCATTTTATCGGGTTTTTAAATCTATATAAATTTTGTTACCCTTATAAAAAAATTGTGTTTATGGCATTCTCCAATTCATGTATCAGAATTGTGATTTATACTGTCAACCATTTTAATCACCAAGATGCTTAACCTTTTTATGATTCGCAAATGGTAATGGAGGGGGAGGTTCTGTTTATAGCATAGCGTAGCATGATTCACGATTTCATTCATTCTAGCTATCCTCTTTAAAATAGTAGCTCAACCCAACTAACATGATCGGAGCCTCAAACCTCCTCAAAAACCATTTTGTATTTTCACCAAAAACTGCAAGACAAGATGCTTAAAATTTCAATATTAATGTTTTTCTCATGTCTACATTCTTAACGTCTTGTCCACATTTTATCGTATTGATTACTATTATTTATAATTGATGGTTTCCACCTTGTTCGTTTAGTTGTTTTTTGGGGAAATGAGCTCATAAAAATAATTAATTTTTGTAAATTATTTTATTTTTAATAAAAATAATTATAAATATATTCTAAACACTTATTTTGTATAAAAATTAAATAAAGGTCCACTTAATTGCATAATATGTACTCATATGATCATAACATAGATTCAAAGGAGATATACATATAAGTTATTTATCATTACTAAAAATTATTATTCACAATGTATTAATAAAGTTGGATGCCTTATTAATGCTGTTGTAAATTTTGTAATATATATAATTTATTTTGGTCATATAAAATTTACAAATGTACTTGATATATTAAATAACATCATAAATAAAAGCTATATAAATATTGTCAAGATAAATGAAATTCATAGGCATTAATTTGTTTTACTCTAAATCTTTAAATACATATATAATTATGTTCTTATAAATATAATCACATTTGAATTGCAAATGAATGAGATTCAATTGCAGGTCAAGATACTTTGTAATTTGATGTTGATATATTTATTAAGAATATAATTATGATATGACAATATAAAATTTAGTAATATAATAGTCTTAACAGATTTTGATTTTTGATCATAAATCTTAAACCTAAACAAAAGCTAGCTAATAATCATTAAAGAAATCAATGAGTACTAAGATATTAATTGGATGTTATACAAAGAGGTATAAATAAAGAATTAATGTGGTATGAGAATACATATTAAAGAAACTAGTAGTTTGTTTGGATTTTTATTTAGATAAAAGTATATATAATTGGAGTGCAGTGCAATTTCATAATGAAAAGATCACTGAAACTAAATAATTAAAGTATTTAATTATTTGGGAGCTAATTTATATATATATATATATATATATATATATATATATATATATATATATATATATATATATATATAGATAGATAGATAGATAGATAGATTTTCATAAGATTCATGGACTAGGTCAATGCCCTGATATACTACTATTAAATCAGGTTAGTTAAGAAAAGATTATTAAACTGATATATAGAAACAATTGTATAATCCAATCATTAAGTCCATGCATCTGACTCAATATAGTTAGATAATATAAGTTAGTTGTTAGAAATACCTATTTCTAAAATATCCTCTTGAATTATCTAAAAGTTAAAGATATGATTAGGATAAAATCTTATCAAGTATGATTTGGATTATTTAATTTGTTAAATAAAATCATATCAAAAATCTAATAGAGATAATATTTAATTTTTTAAATATTTATTTGAGATATATTCCAAATTCAAAATATCTAATAAACAAGTTTTTAATAATCAAATATATTTAAAATATTAATTAGAGATATATTTTTTAATAGGAAATATCCAATTAGGAATATTTGAAATATAAAAATTACGAACCTTAATAATGCATTATATGCCTTATTATCAGCCTTAATGAACCATCATGAATCTTTATGATGTATTACTTGCCTTAATCAGAATTATTAGCCTTAATGAGCCATCATAAATCTTTATGATGCATTACGAGCCCTAATAAGAATTATTGACCTTAATGAGTCATCATGAACTTAATGTGACATTATTGGCTTTAATAAAATGTTATGATTATAAGTGAGTACATTTTGTCATGATAATAGATATAGTTTCTTGTAACAATCCTCCTTTATAAATAAGATTACAGGGTTTCAATTTTCAAAAGATAAAGAAAATATGGAATGAGTTTTTGACCTATCAGAACTATAAAGTTCCAATTTTTGAAAGAACTTGGAAAAAGTTTAAATCTTTTATGTGTTTCAAATATATTAAAACTCAAGGATTCCAATTTTTGTAAGAATATAGAAAGAGTTTTATGCTTATCGAAACTCTAAAGTTCCAGCTTTCCAAAGAGAATTTTAGACCTATTGAAAATCTACCAAAGTTTAAAAAGAAATTCAAAAAGTTAAGTAAATAATTTATTTTATATATTGTTCTTGGTGCTTAAGTTTAAATTTATCAATTCTAACAATTTTTTGTTCTTCCTTTACCTCAAGGACCCGCAACTTGTGTGTTCATCCTTAAGACATAGTCTAAGACCCACACCTTGCGAATTCATCCTTGAGACATAGTTTGGAAAATCTTGCAGATGGTAGTTTGAAGATTTTGTGTTAATATTTTTTTTAACAATACAAGTAATCTTCTTAATATAATATAATATATATGATTATAATTACTCAATCCCACTTACTTACATTACAACATATTTTTAAAAAGTTAGTTACAAGTTTCAAAAGAATATTTTTTTTTAAAACTCAATCTCTAAACAAATTAATTTTCAAAATTATTTTTATAAATAATAACCAACATCTTTAAAAATGAATCATAAGCAATAAACATCATAAGCACATGATGGAGATGTATCCAACATATATACTCTAATATTTAAGTTAATATGAGCTTGAGCAAAATAATAATAACCAGAATCGTTTAAAGAAGATAGATGCATACATTGGTTGAATATAGACATTTGTGAGGTCTTAAAATAACATTTAGTGTGAACTTGAGATCCAATAAATAATGAACATGAAGAATGCACATGTGAATTAACAATTCTGAGAAAATTTTCTTAATGAACTTGTTGTCCAAAAGTGGGAACTTTCAGTCCTTTAATGTGACTTCAATGCAGATAAGTGCATGGGTGAGTGTATTGCCATGGATCGGACCGTTTGAAGCGGTTTGGGCCGTCATAACTCTGTACAGTTCTACTATTAGTCTGTGTTGGGCGGAAATAATATTAATAATTAGTGGAAAAGATGTACATCAAACATAAAGACAGTCAAAATACAGAAATGTATAAATAATACTATTGAGATTGCCAGCACTTTAGTCCCCTTAAAAATTTTGGCATTTTTTAAAGCCATCAATTGATAATGTATCAAGATTAGATCCTTGGAGAGATCATTTTTACAAAAATACTACAAGTACAAAAAAACAAAATACAAAATTAATTTTTGAATTTTTTATATTTGAATTTTTATAAATTTATTCAATTATTCTGTATTAATTGAGATTTCTTTATTTATATTTGAAATTTAATTTTGAATCCTATTTTGATTTCATATAATACTGTTTTTTTCTTTTTTTTTCACATAGTAGTAGGGTTAATGAAAAAAAGAAGAATCCTTCTACCATCATGTTTTATTCTTTGACCCTAGCAATTAAAGCTATGAATAAAGGACCACCGGCAGGTTCGGAAGGCAGCACCACACATACTGGGGTATATATTTTTATCAAAATTACCATCAGCTCTATTGCAAAAGTTTGAAAGGTTTTCTTGGTATCTTTATTCTCTAAGAGGCAGCGAAAACGGACGGATCCATGGGTTGTAAGCAGATTCAGATGCCTAAAAAATTTTGGTATCTTCATTTTTTAAGAAAAATAATTATAAATTAAATTTTTAAAAATTCAGAAATTACATATCTTCTAGGAAAATTTTAATAATTGACCTCATCGAAAGAAAATTTTTTATTCCTCCGTTGATAGAAAACACCTTTGGTACACCCAATTTGTCAAAATTCCATTTAGAAAGGGTTATAGACAGCAGAATGCTTGGCTCCAGAACGAGTTAGGCAAATTGGTACGTTTCATATGTTAGAATGTGCAAGGCATAGATTCATTAACTTACATGTAACTAATATTGCACACGTTTAAATATGACTACATTTGATTTAAATACTCACAAATAGTTGCTTCTTCTTTTTTACAAACGATAATTAATATCAATCTCTATATTCATGTTGCTGAAAAAAAGTTTATTCAAAAATTAAATGCAAGGAAATGATTTAAATTGTGGTATGTAACATTTGTAATATTATAATTGTATCAACTTTTAGGGGAAAAAACATCTAGAGTTATATTAATACTAAAAACTCAGTATTATTTTTATATAAATGTTATCAAATGTATTATTTTTCAAATTCAGTAACATAATCTGATAGAAAATCAATTATTTTTGGTAGAAAATCAATAATTTTCGAAGAAATTAAATTACTGGAAAAATAATATACTTGACAATATATGTATGAAATAGTACTAAGTTTTCAGTATTAATAGAACACTAGGAGTTTTTTTCTAACTTTTATCACCACAATTTATTTTTAAAGCAATTTCTTTTCACATTCATCAAATTTTAAGATTGAGATTAGTATCGCTGAAATTATGGGCAATTAATTTCCTTGATTTTATTTTTTATTCTTTTGGTAATATAGCTTATTACAATTGCAACACAAATGTACTGCAAGCGCATCTTGCTCTACATATATTGCAGCACTTGAATTTGTATTGCCCTTACTCATGATGCTAAATTTTGACTGCTTTTCACATAAGCATGTGGATGGGAAGAAAGGATATATTTTCTTCGTGGCATCTCCAACCAATATGATCTCATAATGCAAGAGCATAACATCACACATTCAGTGGTTTCTGCAATATTAATACATTTGATTGATTTTTTCTAAAGGTAAATTGCTGTCAAGCATGAATGTCTGGATTGCTGATGATGCCAATCCCACCAGACTCTGATAATGGTGCTCCAGCCAACTAATATCATTTCAAGATTTTGGACGGATTTCACTCGGAGATTAAGCACGAGAACAATGTTCCTAACTAAGAAATGCGTAGTGATGCGAGAAAAAATTGAGGAGTCATACAACTCCTGAATAAAAAAGGGGGGTAAATATATTTATTTTGATATAATTGTATATGCATGTGACATCAATTTAAACCAAATCTATTTGTTTAAATTTTGTTATACATGTGTCAAGGACAATTTGGAAAAACAAAATTAAGGGTCCATTTATTTCATCAAAAAAATTAAATTTTATAAAAATTGCTTTCATAAGAAAATAAGTTTCTGATAAATATAATTTTTTATTAAAAAATATTGTTACACACAGAAAAATATATATATATATATATATATATTAAGATTAAGCCATGCAATAATCATGTATCTTTAAAATGATTTTTTATTAATATTTTATATCAAATACAAGATCTACAAAAGAATATCCAACTCTTTCTATTTTCATCTTTGTCATTTTTAATAAAATTAATTCATATTATTTTTTAGTCAAAATTAACAATAACATTTGTCAACTCTGTTAATTGATTGAGTACTTTCTCAAGGTAAATTTTAATATACTTATTGAATATCTACATTAGCAAGGACGAAATGATATAGAAAGATAGAGATATGACAATGATGGAGCAAGTGGAAGGGAAAGATAAAAAATGAATAAAGGCATGAGAAAGAAAGAAGAGAGAAAGAACAAAATGAGAGAGATGAGGAAGGAAAAGAGTGAGAAAAAAATAAAAAGGCAATGGAGAAAAATAATTGTAAAGAGACATTAGAGAGAATGAAGAAAAGTAGAGAGAAGGATATATGAGAGAAAGAAAATGATACAAAAAGGGGGAAAAAGTAAAAGGAGAAAGTGAGTTTAGGTAATAAGGTGATTTAGAAAAGTAGGTTCTTTTGATTAAAAGGGAAAAATCACTTTTCCTCTTGTCATGATGTGCTTTGTGGCCAAATCCATGATAAGCAGGCGTTTTCATGTCTTGAAATGTTAATGTGTAAATAAAAAGAAAGTAGAATTATCACTAATCAGTTTTATAATGTAATTGGAATATCGAAAATGGTATGCATTTCTAAGATTTAGATTTAGGAGTTAGTTATGTGTAAAAAAGGTATTAATATTCTATAATGTTCGTTCAAAGAATAGTTGTTAGTTTACTCTAATTCTATCTCTTAAATTAAATTATGATAGTTTTTGCTATATTATATGTGTGTTTTCTAAAAAATGTATTTATTTATATATTTTAAAAATATCAGACCAATAATTTTATTTTATAATATCAAATTCATCCACCTTCTTGAGCAAATCTGAATAAGAAAATTAATTGGAATAATTAAAATTATTGTACTTGTAATTAATTGTAATATTATCTTTTAATTTTTAAAGTATTAAATTTATCCAACTTCATGGTCAAATCTAAGAAACTAAGTTACTCAAAAAAATTAAGATCACAATTCTAATATTATTTCATAATTTTTAAAGTATCAAATTTATCCAATTTTATAGTCAAATTTGAATAAAAAATTATTTTAAAAAATTGAAGTTATAATTTTAATATTATTTTATAATTTTTAAAGTATAAAAATGTCAAAGCCAAATCTAAATAAAGAATTTGCTTTAATAAAATAAAATTATAATTTTGATATTATTTCATAATTTTAAAGTGTCAAATTTATCCGATTTCATGAACAAATCTGAGACAAAAAAAATGTTTAGAAAAATTTTGGATAAATCTGAAATAAAAAATTAAAAAAATTAAAATTAAAATTTCAATATTACTTTACAATTTTAAAGTATAAAATTTGTCCAACTTCATGACTAAATCTAAATAAAGAATTGCTTAAGAAAATTAAAATAATAATTTTAATATCATTTTATAATTTTAAAGTATCAAGTTTATCTAACTTCATAGATAAATTTAAATAAAGAATTACTTAATAAAATTGAAATTATATTTATTACATTTACAATTAATTTCGGTATTATTCTATCATCACAAAAATGTATAATATATAAAAATATAAATTATAAGTGCACATGATAAATGTAAGATAATTTTATGTGCAATGATATTAATTTTTTTTTAATTTAATTAATTCATCTAATTTAACTTTAAAAATGACTCTCACATCAAGAATATTAAAAAAGACTAAGCTTTTAGACTATCTTGATTGATTCTATTATAGGAATTACACAAAGCCATTTTTAACATCACATGTTAAATAAATAAAATATTAATTAATTTTTTAAAAGAAATAAAATAAAAAAATGGGAGTGGGATGGGACGATTAATGTTATCCCATCCACTGTCCTTCATTTCTAAAAAGGAACTTTCCTTTGTCCTTTTTTTATTTTTTTATAATAACATATTTAAAAGAAAAGATAAATAGAAATACTATACAAATTACAAATACATATGTAAATTTAATAAAGTGAAATGAATTAAAACATATTATATATTAAAAAATGATAAATATGAGATAATTTTTTTGAATCAATATTGAAATTTTTTTAATTTAATTGATTTACCCGATTTAACTTATAAAATATCTCATAAAATATTAAAATAATTTGAACTTTCAAATTATTTTAATTTATTCTATCATTGAATTGCATAGAAGTAACACTTTAATATCATAAACAAATAAAATATAAAATTTTTTAAAGAAATAAAAAAATAAAAAAGAATAACAATAAAATAAAAAATAAATTGGATGGAACAATATAATGGATGGTGTCATCCCATTCATTGTTGCTTTTTATAAAGAAATAACCTCTTTCTCTCTCTATTCATTATAATTTTAGTATGCCACTTTCTCCTCTCTTTTTTTTTTGTACATCTTTCTTTTTTCATATCTTTATAATAATATTTTTCTTCTTCTTTCTCATCTACAAATTTGATTTACTTCTTCTTCTTTTTCTTTCTAATCTTTGTATAAAAAATTATGTCTAAAATTTTAAAGGAGCAAAAATTTTAATTTTTTAAGTATGAGATTTCTTTTTAGAAAAAAGACCAAAAGAGATGAATCTAAAGATAGAAAAAAAATTAGTAAGTTTTTCCTCTACTACTTCTCATTTTTATTCTTCTTCTTCTCTAACTATTTCTCCTTTCTTTCATCTATTTTTAGCATTTTTTTTACTTGTTTCTTCTCTTTCTGATTTTTTTTTAATATCTTTCCTCCTTTTTCCCATTATTTTGAAATTTTCTAATCTTCCTTTCCTTCTAATTCTCCTTATCTGTCTTGTAAATGAGTTTACCTTGATTTTTATAGATAAAGTCTTAATAATTTCATTTACATCTAACTTATATTTGATTTAAATTTCAACTAACTTTTAGATAAAGCATTGTTAGTAGACTACATTTTCTTTTATTTTGGTGGATAGGATCATGTGTGTGGTTTGTTATAGATGCAAAGAAAAAAATTATTTTTTATTTTTATTTTTATTTTATTTTATTTCTAAAATTTTTTGTATTATATTATTATCTGAATAAAATTAGGTATCAATACTCTTGAATATATTATTATTTTTTATTAATTAGAATTTATTTTTTGTAGAAAAACTTTCCTATTGACTTTCATACGCAAATAAGTTAAAAAAATAATTTCAAAAAAATATCTTCCCATCAAGCAACCAAATTAACCCTATGTTTAACAATTATTTTCTATCTAAGTTCTCTTTAATTTCTTGTACTATTCATATACTTAGTTGTTTCATGCAAGGATTGCAATGACAACTTTACGTCATACTTCATTAACCCTATAAATTTTTGTTTAGTGCATGCAATGAATAGATACACACCAGTTGACTGTCAACCTTCTCTTAATTTACTTAATTAGGAAAATTTTAATCTAAGTGGTAAGTGGTAAAATTAGTAGCAAATTACTTCTTCGAGAAAGTTCGTACGTGCTGATGAACGTTTCTACTCAACGCAATGGTTCACGGTGGTTGAGAATCCTGCACGAAAGTCTTTGGTGACAATGGTCACGAAGACCCCTATCTCACGCTCAGGTTAATACTCATAATTTAGCATCAGTAATGAGTGCAAGTTAACATTAGAGATTATTGTGACCGTTGCTTGAGTATTTATCAGTGGCAGAATTAAGGTCAGAAAATCAGTGAAAGTAAATATGTTTTAATATTTTAATAAAATAAAATTTAAAGATGAATGGAATTATTTTAAATGTTACGTACAGTTTTATATAGAATTTTAAGAAAGTCATTTGAAGCACATACATGCTGAAATGCATGTAGTTCCATTACTGATATTTATACAGATTAGTTTCAACTACTTACAACAATATAATCATTTGGTATTTTGCCAAATAGTTAGGAGTAATTGTTATATCAAGAATAGATAAGTCCACCAATAATAATTGGCTGGAGTGGTTAGAACTTTAATTTTTTTAAACAAAGTCTCAGATTTAAATTTTATAAATAAAAAAAATTATTGTGGAGAGAACTTTATTCTTCAAAACAAGTCTAATTTGACTCAAATTCAAATTAATCGAGCTAAATATAGCTTATCAGGTAGTTTAATAAAAAATCAAAGGATAGATAAATCTTTTCATCGCAGCCAGGTTTTATAAGGTCATTCACGAATTCCAACGGGCAATAACAGCCCAAGCATCATATATGTGTCCAATTGGGTCATAAATGTGTCAAAGCCCTTAATCAAATGATATTTGTCACGCATTATTCTAAAAAAGCCATTTCTATACATTCTCCTAACATTTTAAAATTTTAGAAATAAACAATATTTGTTTACATTTCTAATAATGCAATAATATTCGAGTTTATTTTAAAATTTTCCTGCCGATCCTTATCCCAGGTTCAAACCCATAAAATTTCATAATAATATCGTTATCTAACCTATATAACAACCCCCGTAGAAATTTCTTTCTTATAATTAATTCTCATAATCATAGCCCGACCGGAAAGCAAATTCTAGTGCTTCTGCAGGATGCTTAAGATTTATCCTGTGTATTCTTCCCTACAACTCATTATACGCTTTGACCCGATTGGCGTTAATGGAGCCTTCAAGGAAATGGCACATGACTAACCCTATACATAAGCAAATGATGAATTATAAACAACACCCTCTCCTTGACTAAAGCCGTAAATTAATAAATAAATACTTATTTATTTATTTATTTATTTACTTCAACAGGAAACAATGCACTTCATTAAATCAGTTTTAATCTCGTGCGATCGACACTCTTCAGCGAATTTGAACAACAAAATAAGTCATATAAGTTTTAACTATGTCCTATTCAATTATATTTAATATCCCTCATTTCTTAAGATTATACACTTTCACTTTTTTTTGAATTTTTTTATCATTATAAAATATAATATTGTTAATTTTTTAACTACAACATCTTCTTTAGTATTATTCCACACGGTTAAAGGATTATTTTTTTACATTGTAATATATAAATATTATAATATAGTTATACATAAAAAGGAGAGTATTTTACTCTTTAAATTAAGAATGAGCATATTTATATATAAAAATATAGTAAAATATTTTTTCAGTCATGAGAAATATATTAAAGAAGAAATTACAATTTAAAATTTTAATGTTGTTACATTTTATAATAGTGAAAATGTTTTATAAGATATATGCATATATTTTTTAAAAATAAAGAGTGCCTAGTATAATTTAACTAAATATCAAGAGTAATAAATGTAATTTGCCATGAGTTTTAAGGGGCTACATTACAATAATTTCATTGTTTTTAGTCCAAAATATTGTTATATTAGTGAAAATGTTTCTTATTTTGTTGGAAAAGGTTATCAAGTGAGAAAATTAATATAATATAAATAAAATCCTTAATTGTTAAAAGAATTTAAACTTCATCTATTGATAATATAAATTAATTTTATATTATCATTCATTTATATGCTGTCATATAAATAGAAAAATGTTAAAAAATTTATTATTATTAAAAAAATTTAATTATTATTTTTTTAATAATATATTTTTATTTTATTTATAAATAATATAAAATATTTTATGTTAAAAGTGGAGAAATTTAAACTCCATTTTAAATAAAATGAGATGAAAACAACGTAATTAATGCGCCTTGACATTATATGGATTGAAATAAGTCATGTTCATACCTTATGATGGGTTTATGCTGTCAAAATTGATGGAAAGAGATACATTGCACTTAATTTGACATATGCCATTTTATGAAAAATGATCATGTCCACGTGCCAATGTTATGTGATATTGTTAGAATTTGTACCCTAAAATAACTTTTCTTTTTTTTTTCTAAGTTTTGCCTCGTTCATTTATGCAAAAAGGAAGATATCATATCCGTACATGTGGCACGATCATAATCGATCATATGGACGTAAAAATAATGTCATAATCATTATTGGAAGTTGATTTTAATTATTTTAACTTTTGAAATAATTGATCCGGGGACAATTTAAATATGATAAAAATAATTAATCTACTCTCAACATAACTGTTGTTCCGTTTAGAAGATGACGTGATGAGATACCATTTGACCACATAGTTATAAATCCGGTTCATTTGAGGCTACCATCAATTAGTGTAAATACTCAAGCGTGTGGACATAATAATTCTAATACCCTCTTATACTCTATTATTATTAAGGGTCTCGAAGACCACGACCACCTAAACCTTTCGGGTATAATTTTCCACCACAGCGAACCATTGTACAGAATGAAAGTGTTCATCACAATTAATAATATAAAAACGTATGTTGCTGAGTTTCAAAATACATGAAACATAAGTATCACTGGCGGGGAGTAATTTGAAAGGCTCCATGTAATATGAACTAAGAAAATTCTTATGTTCATGATAGCCCACTAGGAAGCAACTAGCTTGCAAGGAAGGCCGAATGCATTTGCATCTAAAATTGAGTTTGAATTCAACAAAGTAATGAGAACTTTATGTGCGTAATATATTGGCAAGGACAATTATGTTATGCAACAAGTTTGCTGGCTTTCATGGAGCAGAGATAAAATGGCAGTACTTTATGATGATGATGATACAAGTGACTTATCATTCAAGTTGGGATATGCTTAGCATATTTTTCCGCAGGTAGAATAATGAAAGTGTTAATTAGCCAAAACCAGCGCCAGATATTCGTTAGGGTTTGTCACTTCTTAAGTTAAATTTTGAGATCGAACTTTGTAATTAAAAAAAAATGTATTGGAAGAATCTTTCCTTCACACTGGGACCCAACCTCTTGTTTGATATGATTAAAAATAAAATTTTATCTCATTTTTAAATGAATTTCTTTTTAATATGGTGTTTGGATTTAAATAAAAAGAGATTTCATTTCATTTGTAATTCTCATTTTAATTATGACTTTACCATGATGAAATCTATCCAATTTTATAAGGATTTCATTAGAATTCTTTTCATTTAATCAAAAAAATATATTATATAAATAATTTATCATTTCTCTAACATTGTATTTACTATTATATTATCAAAATCTACTTTTAATTTATTTCTATATATTTTTTAATATATTATAAATAAAATAATTTATTTATAAATGAATTAAAATTATTTCTATTGAAATGAAATGAAATTAATTCTAAAAAAAGCGTATGTCAAATGAACCCTAAGCTGATTTGATTCCAATTAATTAAAACTTAATATAATTGTGTGATGCCAAGATTCCAAAAAAACAAAGCCAAAGTTTTACTTTGTTTAAAATATATAGGCTAGCCTGCTTAAAAATATTTGGCCCATTTAATTTAATTAATAACCCTGCTATATGATTAAAGTCAATTTGATTCGTTATATACATTTTTTAAATTTGGTTAAGCCTATTAATATATAGAAATCTATCAGCTAACCATTTTGAAAAAATATTAGTAATAAGTAAAATATTATAAAATAAATATAAATATTGCAATAAAATTTATATATAATTAGGTATTCAAAAATTGGTAGTATAGTGTAATATAATCTATACTGATACTAATAGAAAGAGAATTGGTAAGGAATGAATTTCATTTTTCTATTTTCCAAGTAACCCATATTTACATATTTCAAATTTTAAGAAAATGGAGGATAATTCTGTAATTTTAATTAAATTATTAGATTTCAAAATTTTAATATGATTTTTAAAAATCACCCACTAACACATTTCTCTCTCTCTTCTTCCCTCCCTCCCCATAATTTAAATTTTTAAATATAACTTCTTTATTTACCATTTATAATTATTTTTCTCTCTCATACAATTCTCTTCATCTTTTTTTGACATATTATTCTATCTCAATTTTCATTTTTTTTACTAAACTTTAATTCATATATCACAAGTTTAAAAAAGACTATTTAAGTAAATTTTTAATTACTTTAACTTATAATTAAAAAATAGTTCAATCATTCTTTATGTTTAAAATTATCCAAGTAAATTTAAATTCTATATCAACTAATATTTAAAGATATTAATTAATAAAAGTTGAAATTTAAACCTTCCTAAGTGCTACCAAGCACAATAGATCATTTTTCACCAACTGCTAGCAAGTACATCTTTATTTTTAATTTCTTAAATAAATATTTTTATATCATTTTTTATACTAACTCATTTCTTTCTCTCTCCTATGTTTTAAATTTTCAAATATAACTTCTTCATCCACTATTTATAATTACTTCTTTTTTGTCTTTTTCATACAATCATCTCCATCTCTTTTTCACATATTATCCTATCTCAATGTTCATTTTTTTAACTAAACTATAATTCATATATCACAAATTTAAAAAAGACTATTTAAGTAAAATTTTAATTACTTTAATTCATAATTACAAAATAGTTCAATAATTCTTTACGTTTAAAATTATCCAAGTAAATTTGAATTCTAGATCAATTAATATTTAAAGATATTAATTAATAAAAATTAAAATTAAATCTTCCTAAGTACTACCAAGCACAATTGATCATTTTTCACCAACTTAAAACTATTTAAATACTAGCAAGTACATCTTCATTTTTAATTTCTTAAATAAATGTTTTTATATCATTTTTTATACTAACTCATTTCTTTCTCTCTCCCATGTTTTAAATTTTTAAATATAATTTCTTCAATCCCCATTTATGATTACTTCTTTTTTCTTTTCTCTTTCATACAATACTCTCCATCTCTTTTTCACATATTATCCTATCTCAATTTTCATTTTTTATAAAACTTTAACTCATATATCACAAGTTCAGAAAAGATTGTTTGCTTAAATTTTTAATCACCTTAATTCATAATAAAAAAATAGTTCAATCATTCTTTATATTTAAAATTACCCAAATAAATATAATTTTATATTAATTAATATTTAAAGATATCAATTGATAAAAACTTAAAATTTAAACTTTCCTAAGCACTACCAAGTATAGTATACCTTTTTCCATCAACTTAAAACTATCTAAGCACTATCAAGTGCATGTTCATTTTTTATTTTATAAGTAAATGTATTTTTATATCATTTTTTTATTATTATTAGGTGTGATTGATAATAATAAAATTTAAGAGCTAAAATTTACAACTAAAAACTTTGATCATGAAATACATTGAGTAATCAACTTTAAATGTTTGATTTTTTTTTGTTTGAAGCACTTAGTCTTAACTATAATTTTTTTAAAAAAATAATCTTTTATGTTACATTATAAAATTATTCTTAAACATGAAAAACTATATAATAATTTTTTTGCAAGATTGATTATTTCTTATTTATATATTATGCTAACAACAATTAATCTATACTAATTGGAAGAGGACCAAGAAGGCATGGACTCTATTTTTCTATTTTCAAAATAGTTCATTGTTACATCTTCCAAATTTTAGGAAAATAAATGATAGTTCTATAATTTTAATTCAATTATTAGATTTCAAATCTCTATATTATATATTAATTATGATATTTTTTAAGTTTTTATTATAACAAGTGTCATTCTCATAATTCACCATATGTTAATTTATTTTTTTTAATGAAAGATCAATTTGTCATTTCTTCTCTATCTAAAAGATAAATTATAAAATAAAAAATATTTTTTTTATATTTTTAGCCACCAATAATCAATAATAAATGTAAAATTATTAATTGATCCTTTCATTTATCTTTTTAATATTAAATCAATTTCTTAAAAAAATTTGAATTTGAATCTCTATTTATAACTAGAAATCACAACTACTTATTTATTTCATTTTTCATAAAAATCTTCCTAAAATATGTTTATATGTTTTGCTTATTTTTTCTCTCCACTTTCAGTTATTTCAAAGATATCATCTTATCTTATATGAGCATTTTTATCTTCAATATTGGTAAGTTTATAGTTACTTAGTTATTTTATTCTCATAAAAAGTTTCTCAAATTACATTTATCTTTTATTTTGTTTCTTTTCTCTCTCCACTTTTAATCATTTCAAAGCTATCATCTTCTTTAAAATAAGAGTTTTCATCTTCATTTTCAATATCTGTAAGTATCCTCTTACTACTTTCAACCTTTTGTAATTGTTCAATCTAAAGTTTTTATCACATAAATTCCTTTTTATAATTTTTTTTTAGTTCCTTTTTATACTATTATTGCACTTTGATTTTTTTTTCCAAGAGTGTTTCATTTTATTGGATCTTAATATCATTTTATTCAATTATTGATGCATAAACTACAAAAAAAAAATTTATTCTTTTACACAATTTAACAAGAAAAGCATAATTTTGGAGAAAATTACAGAATGAGGAAAATTGTCATGTGAATATATAGATTATTGATTATAAATTTTTTTTATAAATTTGCAATTAATAATATGTATGAACAGGTCATTTATTTTATATTTTAGATTTGTATGAAAATATTAAGATTTAAAAGTTATTTTATCTTTATCTTCATCTTATTTTATTTAAAAAAATTATTTTTATCTTTATTTGATTTGATTAGAAGTTTTTTTATTCTTATCTTCGTCTTATTTTACATTTAATTTAAAATTTACAAACTTTCTTCCACAATGTATTTTCTCTTCATCTCCTTTTGATAAAATCTCTATTTGCTTCTGTACATAAATAAACAATCTCACTTACACTTATTAGAGAAAGTTTAAATTTGGTATTGGACATACTAAATACCTCAATAATTCATTTTTGTTTGGTGGATTCATACTTAATTGCATATTTATTTTTCTATTTTACAATCTAATTAATTATTTTTTTTGTATAAATTCCTAAATAACCATGTTGTTTCTTTTACTTTTTTTTTTTTTTTGTCCTTAACATGTTTTTCTTAAACTTCAACTAAGAAGTAAATTAACATTTTATCTAAAGATTTATTATCTACTATATACTTTTTATTTGTTTACTCTTTTATATCTATGATTATATCAATTTTCTTTTAATTTTGCTATCATTTTTTTATAGATTTGTGGCTTCATGACTTTAAGAAAGCAACGATCCATGGTCTTATTGTGTACATATGTAGAGTGCTGCCTAATTACTTTTTAACATTTTAGAAATATTATTTTTAAAATAAATTTGAAATTATAATCCTCAATAGGTTTTCAGGAAAGAAATTTTATTATAATACAACATTTAAAAAATACTAAATATGAGTTAGTTATTGGTATTTTCCAATTAAAAGCTATTCATCTCTTCCATGTAAATTATAATTTTAGTCAACATATAGGTTATAATTTGTAAATTTTAATAAGTTATCTATAATATAAAATTATTATTTTTAAAAGTTTGTTTTATATTGTAACATAGAAAATAAAAAATATATTGCCATTATAAGGAAAAATATATTCTTATCATAAATTATGTTATTAAATATTAATATTAAAGATAGTAATTATCTTGATAAATGGTATATAATGAATACAATATTTGAATTCAAAATTAATTTTTTTCAGTAAAATAAATTTAAAATTAATTACCTAATTGAAAGTTAAGTAAAATGAGTAAAGAGATGACTTTTTTCCTCTATTAAATTTTTTTAATTTTGATTTTATTAAATATCTTCTCTTTTAAATATTTTAGAATCAGAGAAATGACTTTTTTTTCTCCTTAGAGTTGTTAGTTATATATTAATTAGTTTTCATCTAATCCTCTTTGTAAATAATTAATATATAACTATAATATTATATTACTAAACTAAATATTCATCCATGCAATACATAGATGACTACCTAATATTTAATATAATTTTAAAAATACCCATTAACTCATTTTTTCACTCTCTTCCCTATGTTTTCAATTTTCAAATATAATTTTTTTGTCCATCATTTATATTCATTTCTTCTCTTTCATGCAACCTTCTCCATCTCCCTTCCATGTATTATTCCATCTAAGAGTGGCAATTCATATCATTTGATTAACTCTTTTATTAAAAGTTTTAAAGTAGGTTATCTATCTAACTTATTTAATAGTTTTAATTAATAAAATTTATATCATAAAATTATTTATTCAATTTAATTACTTGCTATTGTTCATAAAAATATTTTTAATTAATAAAAAATACTATTTAAAATTTTTATTTTCATTTTATTAAAATAAGATTTTCATATCTTTATTATAAATGGATTTTGAATTTTTTTTTTCATTTCAATTTATTTATAATTTATATTTTAATTGCATTTGTTTCATACAATCATCTCCATCTCTTTTTCACTTATTATCCTATCTCAATTTTCATTTTTTTAACTAAACTTTAATTCATATATCAAAAATTTAAAAAGGACTATTTAAGTAAAATTTTAATTACTTTAATTCATAATTAAAAAAATAGTTCAATCATTCTTTACGTTTAAAATTATCAAAGTAAATTTAAATTCTAGATCAATTAATATTTAAATATATCAATTAATAAAAATTAAAATTCAATCTTCCTAAGTACTACCAAGCACAATAAATCATTTTTTACCAACTTGAAACTATCTAAATACTAGCAAGTACATCTTTATTTTTTATTTCTTAAATAAATGTTTTTGGTATCATTTTTTATACTAACTCATTTCTTTCTATCTCCTATGTTTCAAATTTTTAAATATAACTTCTTCATTCACCATTTATGATTACTTCTTTTTTCTTTTCTCTTTTATCTTTCATACAATCCTCTTCATCTCTTTTTCACAAATTATCCTATCTCAATTTTCATTTTTTTTAATTTTAGTTCATATATAAGTTCAAAAAAGATCATTTACTTAAAATTTTAATGACTTTAATTCATAATAAAAAAATAGTTAAAACATTCTTTATATTTAAAATTACTCGAGTAAATATAAATTTTGTATCAATGAATATTTAAAGATACCAACTGATAAAAAATTAAAATTTAACATAGTATACCTTTTTCCATCAATTTAAAACTATTTGAGCACTATCAAGTACAATTTCATTTTTAATTTTTAAAATAAATATATTTTATATCATTTTTTATTATTATTAGGTGTGATTAATAACACTAAAATTTAAGAACTAAAATTTACAACTAAAGACTTTGATCGTGAAATACATTGAGTAATCAACTTTAGATGTTTGACTTTTTTTGTGTGTGTGTTTAAAGCACTTAATCTTAACTATAATTTTTTTAAAAAAAATCATTTATGATACATTATGAAATTATTCTTAAACATGGAAAATTATAAAATAATTTTTTTGCAGGATTGATTATCTCTTATTTATATATTATATGAACAACAATTAATCTATACTAATTGAAAGAGGATCAAGAAGGGATGGACTCCATTTTTCTATTTTCTAAGTAGTCCATTGTTACATGTTTCCAATTTTAGGAAAATGAATGATAATTCTATAATTTTAATTCAATTATTAGATTTCAAATCTTTATATTATATATTAACTGTCACATTTCTTACTTCTTATTATGGCAATAGTCATTCTTATAATTTACCACATATCAATCTATCATTTCTTTTTATTGAAAAATCAATTTGTTATTTCTTCTTTACCTGAAAGATAAATTATAAAATAAAAAATATTTTTCTTATATTTATTAGCCACCAACAATCAATAATAAATATTAAATCACTAATTGATCTTTTATTTATATTTTTAATATTAAATTAATTTCCCATAAAAATTTGAATTTGAATCTCTATCTAACACTAGAATTCATAACTCTTTATTTATTTTATTTTTCAAAAAATATTCCCAAATTACATTCATATATTTTGCTTATTTTCTTTCTCTACTTCAATTAATTCAAAGATATCATCTTATCTCAGTTGAGAATTTTCATTTTTATATTTAATATTTATAAGTTTACAACTACTTAATTATTTCATTCTTATAAAAGGTTTCCCAATTATATTTGTCTTTTGTTTTGTTTTGTTTTGTTTCTTTTCTCTCTCCACCTTCAATCATTTTAAAACCATCATCTTCTTTAAGATAAGAGTTTTCATCTTCATTTTCAATATTTGTAAGTATTCTCATACTATTTTCAACATTTTATAATTATTTGATCTAAAATTTTTACCATATAAATTCCTTTTGATGATTTTTTTTAGTTCTTTTATATACTATTTTTATTGCAATTTGATTTTCCTTTTTTTTTTTAGTTAGGAGTGCTTTATTTTATTACATTTCTACTTTTTTATTCAATTCTTGATGTCTAAAACTATAAAAGCATACATTTTTTATGCAATATTTATTTTATTAGGTAAATTTTTGGACTAATGTACATAGTTTAACAAGAAAAGCACAAGTTTAGAGAAAATTATGAAAGGAGAAAAATTTCCTAGTGAACACATGAACTATTGGTTATAAATTTCTTTTTATAAATTTACAATTAACAATATGTATGAATAAGTCATTTTTTTACCTTAGATTTATATGAAAATATTGAGATTTGAAAGTTGTTTTATCTTTATATTTATCTTCATCTTATTTTATTTTAAAAAATTATTTCTTATCTTCATTTGATTTGATTAAAAAAATTATCCTTATCTTCATCTCATTTTACATTTAATTTAAAATTTGTAAATTTTCTTCTACAATATACTTTCTCTTCATTTGGTTTTGATAAAATCTCTATTTGCTTTCATAAATAAATAAATAATCTCACTTACATCTATCTAAGAAAGTTTGAATTTGGTATTGAATAATATTTGTCACTAAATGCATCAATCGTTCATTTTATTTGATGAATTCACATTATAGTAATTACATATTTATTTTTCATTTCACAATCTGATTAATTATTTCTTTTTTTTAATTAATTCCTAAATAATCATGTCGTTTCTTTTACCTTTTTTTCTCTTTTGTGTCCTCAATGTATTTTCCTTAAACTTCAACAAAGAAGTGGATCAATACTTCTTTTAAAGTTTTATTATCCACTGCATACTTTTTATTTGTTTACTCTTTTATATCTATGATTATATCAATTTTCTTTTAATTTTGCTATCATTTTTTTATAGATTTGTGGCTTTGTGACTTTAAAAAAACAATGATCCGTGATATTATTATGTGCATATGCAAGTTGTTGCCTTAACATATTATTTTTAGAGTAAATTTGAAATTATAGTCTTCAATAGGCTTGTAGGAAAGAAACCTTATTATAATGTAACTTTTAAAAAACACTAAATATGAGTTAGTTATTGGTATTTTTCCAACCAAAAGCTATTCATCTTTTTTATATGAATTAAAAAAATAAAAATATTTAATATTAAAATATTAAATTTTAGTCGACATGTAGGTCATCATTTGTAAATGTTAATAAGTTATCTATAATATAAAATTATTACTTTCAAAATTTTGTTCTATGTTATAACATAGTAAATAAAAAATATATTGCTATTATAAGAAAAAATATATTCTTATCATAAATAATATTATTAAATATTAATATTAAATATAACAATTATTTTGAAAAATGATATCTAATTAATATGATATTTGAATTCAAAATTAATTTTTTTGATAAAATAAATTTAAAATCAATTACCTAATTGAATATTGAGTAAAATGAGTAGAGAGATAAACTTTTTCCTCCATTAAATTTTTTTCAAATTTTATTTTATTAAATATCTTTTCTCTCAAATATTTTAGAATTAGGGAAATAACTTTTTTGTTTAAAATTGTTAGCTATATATTAATTAGTTTTCATCTAATCCTCTTTATAAATAATTAATATATTATTAAATTAAATATTTATGAATAATATAAAATTATCACTTTCAAAAGTTTATTTTATGTTGTGATATCATAAATAAAAAATATATTGTCATTACAAAAAAATTATTCCTATAGTAGATCATGTTATTAAATAATAATAATAATAATAATAATAATAATAATAATAATAATAATAATAATAATAATAATAATAGTTATCTTGAAAATGATTTCTAATTAATGTAATATTTGAATTCAAAATTAATTACGTACTTAAATGATAAGCAAATTGGTAAAGAAATAACTTTTTTTCTTAGAGCTATTAACTATATATTTAATCAATTTTTTATCTAATTCTCTTTATAAATAATTAATATGTAATTATAATATTATATTATTAAAATAAATATTCATCCATTCAATGCATGGGTGACTACCTAGTATTTAATGTAATTTTTAAAAATACACACTAACTCATCTCTCTCTCTCTCTCTCTCTCTCTCTCTCTCTCTCTCTCTCTCTCTCTCTCTCTTATATTTTTAATTTTCAAATATAATTTCTCTATCCATCATTTATAATCATTGCTTCTCTTTCATGCAACCTTCTCCATCTCCCTTTCAAGAATAATCCCATCTAAAAGTAGCAATTTGTATCATTTGAATAAACTTATTTATTAAAAGTTTTAAAAAATTACTTTCTATTTTTCATAAAAATATTTTTAATACTAAATAATATTATTTAAAATTTTTATTTTTGTTTTATTAAAATAAGTATTTTATATTTTTATTACATATACTTATTTATAACTTAATTATTAATTATTTTTTAAATAATATTTTAAAATTTTAATATAAATTCTTAAATAAGTTGGCATGTTAATCTAAACATACGTAAACATATCGTATTCATTTCAAGTTATTATATCACATAAAAAATTACAACTCCTCACATATTAAAAAATTTAGAAAACTTTAATTAATATGTATATATATCACAAATTTAAAAAAAATACTTTTACATGGAATTTTGATCACTCTAATTAATAGTTAAAAAAATAGTTCACTTTTTTTTGTCTTAGGCTCCATCAATTTACTTTAAAAGAAAAGTTCAATCATTTTTAAATTTAAATCTACTCAAGTATAAATTCTGTATCAATTAATATGCAAATTAATATGCAAAGATATTGATCGATAGAAGTTAAAATTTAATATTATCTAAGCACTACCAAGTACATCATACATTTTTTATCAACTTAAAACTGACCACGTACTACCAAGTATAAGTTTCTTAAATAAAAGGGAAAATTTCTGAGCACACGTGAGAGCACTAGCAAAGAAGCTAGTATTATGATAAGGAGGGAAATATCTTAATTCTTGTCACTCTTTCAAAATGTGTTATTTTTTTGTTCTGAATATACATTACTTAAAGGAAAATATATAATCTTCCCTAAGTTTGAACAAAATCTAAAAAATCTCCCTTTATATTTAAAAACTCACTGACCATCATAAAAGATTAAAAAAAATTACCATACTTAAACTCAAATTTAAAAACTCACTAACCATGCTAAAAGATTAAAAAAATACTATCCTTAAACTCAAATTTAAATCTTTTTTAAGTAAAATGCTAAAAAAAAAGGTTAAATATAAGGTTCCAATGAAACAATGTAAATTATTACCAATGTTTTGGGATACAAAAACCTTTAATTAGATTCAAATGGTTGAAATATGATTGACAAGAGACAAATATATTAACCTCTCCTTAAATTTAATTAAATTACACAAAGTTTCTTTTAGTTTCAAAACTCACTCAAATCCCATAAAACATTAAAAAAATTCTACACTCCAATCTAAATTTTATTTTTGAGAAAAAAAATACATTAAAATTATATGGACTTCCCTCTCTAATTTCAAAACATACTCAGACCTCCCTTGAAACATAATATATATATATATATATATATATATATATATATATATATATATATATATATATATATATATATATATATATATATATATATATATTACACTTTAACTCAAATTTGAATTTGTCATCAAGAAATTTGATGTGAATATAGTGCTTTAACAATTTAAACTTAATGAAAGCATATATTTGATCAAATCACAAAATACTTTAAATATCTCGTTATAGTAAATTTGAATTCTCTAGTAATCTTTTTCTCACCATTTCATAATGAAAATTTTAAATCTAAATTTAAGTATAATATTTTTTCATATTTTAAGGAAAGTCAATAGATTAGGTTTTGGAATTAGAGAGACAGTCCACATAATTTCATTAAACTCAAGATAGGTTATTATATTTTTCTCAAAAATTAAATTTGAGGTTAAACAGTGTATTTTTTTCAAAAAAAGGTTATTGTAAATTTTGCAAAAAGAATATTAGAAAAGGCAATACATATATAGATTGATTAGCTATATATAACCTTTTTCAAGATTTGAGTTTATTTATTTATTCTAGATAGACCTTCTCAAAATCTTTAGTCCTTGATCTTAGTTTATGCTTGTGACACTATTATAGAATCATAATTTTATGTTAGTCAATAAACATTGGTCGTAGTTAAAGTGATATGTATATAAATGTGGTAACATTTTTGAAATTATTGAGAAAAATGAGATGATTGTTATAGAAAAAGATGATATATATAATTATACAATGGCATTCTTTAAATTTAAATGAAAACTTAAGACAATTGTTAAATTAAAAAACTAACATTCAAAGGACATTTCAAATGTTAAATGGAGGACAAAAATATTTGCATGTTAGTTTTTTTATTAATCGATGTACAAAGGTATTTCAAAAGTCTCCTTGAGTAATACAATTGTTGCTAAGTGAGCCTAAGAAATCAATTTTGAGTTAATAATCGATGTCTATAGTTTTGTTTATTGCGTATATATATCACGTTCACTCTATATTTGAAAGCATCTCGATGATGTCTTAGCATTCATTACCTAACTCTAGTATCTATTTAAGGAGAAAGAAAAAAAATTCCACCATTTCATTTAACATTTAGAGACATTGTTTAATCTAATTGATATAATCTAAATGCATCAAATGATATGGTAGGGAAGCTATTTTCCTCCTTTTCAAATGCAAATTGGTGTTGGCAATGTAAGCAAATGTATTACCTAAATTCATGTTTTACTAATATTGAAATTTAATGGATGTCACAAATGGCTTTTGGATAATGATAACAAGAATTAGCATTGAGATTGGGAATGAAAATGGAAGATCAAAGTCCTCTTTTTTCTCCTTGTGTAATATTGTTGTAAATTTATATTTATTAATGTGATGATATATATAATTAATAAAATTGCAGAATAAATTTTCTTACATTAATATCTTTTTTCTCATATTTTTGTATATTCATGTTCAATATATTAATATTTGTATCATCATAAGAAAAATATGTATAAAGAACAAATAATCGACCATAAATTTATGATATTTAATAGAATTAAAGAAAAATTCTTTATTAATTTTGAAACCAACTTTTATCTTCAAACTCACAAACATTAATATCCTAAAATAGAGTAGACCTCTCATCCTATTTATGCAACTTTCAAACTTTCTTACACTTGATCTATCTTTTAAAAAGTTTGTAGAATCATCAGTTTATTTTCCATTGGTCAATGTAATTTATAAAATTTAATGTTATATTTAAGTTATATTAAAATATATAGGTAAAAATATATCAATTGCATACAAATAACTGACACTTAAAACTACTAAACATCAACTCTAATGAAAAGAAGACATTATAAGTTGGCTTAGTGGCATTATTGTAAATATAAATAGCTTATCATGTCAATTTCCTATAATCATTGTCTAAAAAATATTCACTGTGTGAGATATTTAATATTTATAAGTCAATTCTTATTAAATAATCTATATCTATTATTGTTCTCTTTACTATGAAATTTCTCTTTCACTTCATTTATTATCTAAATTCTTTGCCTCTTTCACTCCATTTGTTATTTAAGTTCTCAATTCTATATAGGAGTTATTATGTAATCTTATAAAATATTTTTATTGGACTGATTCTAATTATAAGAATAGAAAAATTACAATCTTTTATATATTAGATTCTAGAGATAAATATTCTATAAAACTATTTGAAACTAGAGAGAAAAAATATTACTTTAAAAATCATTTTTTACAAAGATCTTGTTTAACGTTTTCTTTACCTATGAATTTTCTCTTTCACACCAATTCTTATTTAACTTCTCCTTCACTCAACATTTTATTTAGGTTTTTATTCTATATAGTAGTGGCATAAGAAGACATTACATGATTGATATTACTTGATCATCAACTATTAAGATACAAATCATTATGCTTGTGTTGTCATCCTCTTTTGGCCACAATCTATATTTAGTTATGATTTAAAAATAAACCAAAATAACCCTATTTCTTTTATGCATTACTAATTCAACGAAGTAATCTAAGAACACAGGTAGCAAGAAAGAATCAGTATTTCTGCAAAGGTTTGTTGATAATGGTCATAAGGCAATTGTCATAATGATTAAGAGCTATTGTAACAATACTATGGAGATAATCATCATCACTTTTTTAAGAGAAAATTTTTAAAATTTTATTCATCGATAGATCAAACTAAAATGATTAGTTTCCTAATCCTCATAAATAGATTTGTTAATGAACAAATTCTATCATTACTTTGTTAAGATAATTATAGGAGGTATTGCAACACAAGTAAGAACTAATGCTAAAAATAGTCTCAGTAAAATGATTCAAATAGGATTCATGTTTGGATTTGATATTATCATAACATGATTTATTAATGAATAAAATATGCTTAATCATCACTTCTCTTTGATGTCATTATTAGAAAAATATCAAGATGAAGATATTGTATTTTTAAAAAAATATATATATAAACAATGTTCGTTATTTATTAAAATCAACATGATTCGGAAAAATTAGATGTAAATACCACATCAATCTTTTTATCATAATTGAATTCTAAAGGTTAATTTGTAGTAATATTTACTAACGTATAATAAATATTTATCAATATATCAATAATGGCATTTACAATATACATTGTATTAGGAGATGAAAACTTGGATCATAAATACTAAGCTTTTAAGTAGTAACATGTATCAAGAAATTGCAAAAAATTACAATATTTTAGTGTATTTTAATAGTTAAGCTTTATAAAGTAAAACATGCTTAATACATCTATTTCAGTTAATGATTAACATCTAAATCTCTACATGATACCTATAAATTTCATTCCCACTCTCCATTTGAAACATTTAAGTAATGTCTTATCAATAATATGCAAACTAATGAGAAATTGTAGTGAGAAAAATAGTATGACCATTCTTTTACTAAAAGGCTTGACTTTTAGAATTCATTGCAAGATTAGTTATACTACTTCTTCTTACTATAATTTATCATCAGTTAGAAATCATCACACCCTCTAAAGCTATCTCTATCATCCATCTTCCATCTTAAGAAGTATAATTAACGAGAAAACACAAAGATAGGTCACAAAACGATGATACATTATTGTAAAAAGAAATAAAATGTCAATGCTTGCATCAGTGTGCTTGAGTTCACTATATGATTGGTAATATTATTTTTTCTTACTATAATTTATCATTAATTTGCAATCATTTATACACCCTTTAACTTAGAAGTTCTTAAACAATATAAAGAAATTACAAGAATAGGTACCCCACTTTACACCTTTTATGCAATAATATTTTAAATAAAAATTTATAATTTATAGTTTTTCATTAACCTTAAATAAAAATTTTTTCATTATAAATTATGGTTTCTCATTTGTTAAATCACTCAATCTATTATTGTTTATATTTATTTAATTGTATAAGAAAAATGTCATCGTTAAAAAAAAATAATATTGCCTACCTATAAAATTATAAATTTTTTGTTGAAAATTATGGAAAAATAAAATATTTGGACTTATAACATTATTTTTTTTTAATAGTCAATGTTTAAAATCCTTTAGTTGAACAACATTGTATTATTATACACATTAATTTTTTATTACTAATTGATGTGTAAATTTTAAATAGTGCAAAAAAGATGGCGCAAGATAAAAATTAAAGGAGTATAATTATGGTGTCATTTGTAAATTTTATTGCGAAGTCTAAAATGATTTTTTTTCTAACAAGTTATGCTCTCCTTCTAACTTTAAGATAATTTTTTTTAATTTTATATTTATGCTCACTAATTATTTTATAGGATTGAAGTTCCATTAACCTGTAACTAAATATGCGAGGTTTAATACTCATTGAAAAATCACAAAATGTAAATATAAGAATTTATTTTAAATTTTGTGTTTATTCTTATAATTTATTTTTTAATTTTATAATCAATCATATTTTGTTGTATTTCACTTTGGTATAGCTTTATAAATTAGTACAAATAAGAAACTTAATTTTATTAATTTTTCTTGACATTTTATATAATATCATAGATGAAATTTTAATAGATATTTTTCATTACATTTATAGGTATTGAATTCAAGAGTATTTTTTTAATTAACACTATTCTAGCAAGTTCTAATATCATATTGAGTAATAGGTATCCACAATGAAACACCAATTTTTAATTGAATTAACCTTTCATCATTAACAATTTTTTTTATTTTAAATACATTAAAATCATAATGGAGATGTTGGTCTGGTTAGGATGTGGGAAATGTAGAGAATAGGAATATCCATTTTAAATCAGGAGATAATTTTTGTATCATCATTCAACACTTTTTCTTTATAATTGTTGCAACACTGAAATTTTTATTTGCTTACATTATTCCCTTTCAATTTGAAAATGCTCTGGGCATATGCTATTTAACAATACAAATCATTAGGTATTTCCTAATCTCATGCATCCAAATTGTCTTATAATGTTGAAGTCTTGTGTTTTTTATGGTTCTAAATGTATTTCAAGTTAGAAGAAGTAGAATAAAAAATGTTCTAAAACATTATATGGAATGGAGAGAGTGTAGGAAAATATTTTATTTTTTGTGGGGAAGTATAATACAACATCAGTAATATGAATCAATAATGTGATATATGACACAGCACACGTCAGTTATTAAAATAAACTAACATCAAATTTCAATTTTTAACAATAGTTACTTAACAAAAATCAATGTATTTAAATATGATTAGTTACTAAGTTGTGTGCTTTATAAAAAATGATGATAGTTTATTTGTCATAGGATTGATGTAATATTTACTTTTCAAGATGATTTTATAATCGACATCATAAAATATTTACAATAATACCTAATAAGATGATGGTTAAAAACTATTGTTGAATTTGTTAAACAGTCAACATTAATTAGCCTTTTTATAGTAACGTGAGGTCCCCATACCCCTCATGGTTAGTTCGAAGTACGTTTCTCCTTCTTTGGCCTTAGTTTGAAGTACGTTTCTCCTTCTTTAGCCTTATCCCCTCCAATGACCCCAAAAAAAAAAGTTCTAAAGTTAAAAAAAGATCCATGTAATTTTATCAAACTTTATAAGAAATGAGTGTATTTTTTATTATTTACATATTATATATAATTTTATGAATGAAAAAATATGGACTACCTAAAAGGTTAAGAGGTCAAAATGTAATTAATATTTCATACTCAATTTTATAAAAGTTATTAAAACTTATTCTATTATTGGGTTAAACTTGACAGTGTTGTATTTAAAAATAAAATAATTAATTTTATTAGAAATATTATATGGATTAGCATTAATCAATTATTGAAATATTTATTTAAGTAATTAGTTTTGTGTTTTAACATTAAGCATAGAACAGATTGGGCCCTGGTTTAATGTGTATGATTCATGATAGGTTGGATCATGCATAAGCCCATATGGGTAGAGGTCCCAACTTACAGCCCTTTAGTGATCAGTAATTTCCTATCACAAGTCTGACCTTAAATAGAGAGATCAGAGTTATTATTTGAACACACAGAAAATAAGGATTCCCACTATTCTAAATTTTTCTCTCCCTTTTCTTTCTATCATGATAACCTAAGGGACCAAGTAGGTTGTAATTCTACACATCATCATTCAGATCAGTCATGGCCTCATCAAATTATGCTCCAGGTACGCTCATAATTTATTATGATTAATTTTATATTTTTTATGATTTTAATTCATACTTCCAACAATTGGTATCAGAGCGATGTTAATGTATGGATTTATGATTATGAGCAATCTGATATATTCATAAAATTTCTCAAAAAAAAATTTTCTACAATAATTAGATCTGTTTCTCTTTTGATTAAATATTGAATTCTGATCTCAAATACATTAGGATTATTATTATGTTATTTGATTGCATTAAACTCATGATAATTAAGCGCTAGTTGGTTTCTGGATTTTGAGATTATTTGGATCTGTGTTTCTTTTAATTGATTCATGAATTTTATTCTTATATACATCTGGAATATTATACCGTTGTTAAATTATATTCTGGATTTTGTGATTATTCTGGTACGAAGGCATGAAAATTTTGAATTTTTTTTAAAATCTTGTAGCATAATTTTAAACCCTTATTTTCTTCGGATTAATGTATGAATCTGTGTTAAAGTAGGTTAGATATAATTTTCTGGGATTAGAAGGGCTTAAAAATAAATTTTTTTGAGCTTAAAAACCCAATTATGGCAGAAAAATAGTAACAAAACCAAAACAGCACGAAGGAAGAAGAAAAGCCATCAGCTGGTTGTGCACGTGGATCACACATGCTGCTTAAGCGTGTAAATAACACACGCCTCAAGGAGAATGGGTTCAGTCGCGCGTGGAACACACACGCCAGATAGCGCGTGGAACACATGCGCCTACAAGATTCCTTCTGCTTTTGACCAGTCAGCTAAATTCATGAGCCACGCGCGGCTATGGCGCGTGATATGCACACGCTGATCAGATTGATTTCTGCATTTTAGTTAAAGCCCACTCACGGGCCTTACGCGTGTTGGCGCGTGTATCCAACGCGTTTGGATTTTCGCGCCTAATTTTGTCCCAGTGTGTATAATTTTAATTTATACCTTTATATATTTTTTTCTAATTTTTTTATGCCAATAAATATTTATTTTGAATTTTGAAAAGTTTATATTGCATGAAAACACAATTTATTTATTGAATTTCGATCTGAGAAAATTTATAGACATTCTTTATATTTTTTCTAGGCTTGGTGTGCTATCACTCTCTCTAATTATGAATATAACTATATTAAATAATTTTGAGCCCTTAATTATGTTATTTTAGTACATATAAAATACCTAAAGTCATTTATTTCACACCAATGATAAATTAGGAATATAATAAGGCTATTTTTCATAAAATACTGTCCTTCTAAGATTTTAGGAATACATTGCATTAATGATGGATACACCCTATTGGTGTAACATTGTTAATGTAATTTTAAGGCTTAAACTCCTTAGAATAGGCATGCAGTAATTATAATATTTTCAATATTTCTTGTACCCTATCGGTATGGCTATATTGATTACATTTTTATGTAGACTCTTGTACAAGCCAAATCTATGGTACATGTATTTTGGATACCACTTTATTAGATAGTTGTTTGACTGATTTGTTTAATTGGAAATCTTGTATTGTAATTATGTTGTGCACGCATAATTAATAATTTCCAAATCCTGTTGCATCAGTCCTGGCCTTTCAATAACTATATGTGGTGATAATAAGGCTATCTATTGCATCAGTAATTTATTTCACACCAATGATAAATTAGGAATATAATAAGGCTATTTTTTATAAAATATTGTCCTTCTAAGATTTTAGGAGTACATTGCATTGATGATGGATACACCCTATCGGTGTAACATTGTTAATGTAATTTTAAGGCTTAAACTCCTTAGAATAGGCATGCAGTAATTATAATATTTTCAATATTTCTTGTAACATATCGGTATGGCTATATTGATTACATTTTTATGTAGACTCTTGTACAAGCCAAATCTATGGTACATGTATTTTGGATACCACTTTATTAGATAGTTGTTTGACTAATTTGTTTAATTGGGAATTTTGTATTGTAATTATGTTGTGCACGCATAATTAATAATTTTCCAATCTTGTTGCATCAGTCCCGGCCTTTCAATAACTATCTGTGGTGAGGACTCTTAATAGAACAAATTATGATGAATGGAGAGAGTCCTTGAACATGTACTTAACAATCTCTAAGGAGGATTTGGCTCTTAGAGAACCAAAGCCGGTTGATCTCTTACCCCAGTCTAGTGCTGCAGATAAGACCTATTATAAATAATGGTATGAATCGAACTGGATTTGTTTGGCAGTGATTAAGTTCGCTATTGAGAAGGGAATTAGAGAAAGTATCCCAGATAAAGACACTGCTATGGAGTATATGAAAGCTGTTGGTGAAAAATTCAAGAAGCTTGATAAGACTTAAAAAGTCTACTATCTCTCCATGCTTGATAACACTCGTTATGATGAAAATTCAGGTGTTAGAGAACATATTATGAAAATGATTCATTACTACAATAAGCTAAGATCATACGGTGTTGATTTAGGAGAGAGTACTTTAGTTTACAGAGTCCTTTAGTCATTGCCAGCGGAATATAATTACCTGAGAACCTCATATAATTCACAAAAGGGAGAGTGGACAATAGACCAAATGATTTCTATAGTAACTCAAGAAGAGGAGACTATGAAAAGTAATCCACAACCACATTTTATTAACTACTTATCTCAGGACTCCTACAATAAGTCAGGAAAGAAACCAGAGACACATATATTTGGAAAGCCTGAGTTCAAGAAAAGTGGTGATAAGGGCAAGGGACAATAAAAGAAATTTAAAGGCAAGTGCAATTATTGTAAGATTCCTAGACACAAAAAGTCTCAATGTTATAAGTTAAAGAACAAGCGTGAGCAAAAAGGGGCTCAAAAACAGGCAGATCCCAAATGAGATGGAAGGGACTGTATTGGGAGTAGTAGGAAGTAGAATAAAATTAATTACATAGGATCATTTTTTTCTTTTTGTTTATCTTCTGGATACTTTTAATTTGAATTATGTCATTTATGCATTTTTTTAATTTTAATTTCCAGTTCTATTTCAATCATTGTAGTTATTTCTTTTGACAAAGAAAATTTATTATGATTTTACTATTTTAGTATGCCATCTTACAAAATGATCCGTATCTTTTGAATTTGAAAAATTTTCCTGTTGTATCTTCTGATATTCCCATCAATATTATAATTAGGCATAAATAACTTAAAATGAGTTAAAATTCTTCCATTCTATGGGATCAATTTTAGGCCATTTTTCTAAAAAGAGATTAAAAAGATTGGTAAAACAAAGATGTGTTATTAAACTTAAATTCTCATATCTTAAAACTTTTAAGTGTGGTGTTATAAAGTAGAGATGAGACTCTATAATCCCTAGTTAAAGAAATTAGACTAGATCAAGAGGTTGCAGATTTTCTTGTCCCTTTTATAGTACCAAGGTCATCGGATTTAATTGGACATTTTATTTTGAGGATGACTTGGATAGTGGGAGTTTGATGCTTAGAGTTATTAATTTATGTAACAAGGCCACCATTCTGCCTGTACCTATTTAGATTCCCTTATCACTAAAGGAGATGATATTGATAGTTTAGTTCAAATAAATAAAGATCCTCATGTTGAAGAACCTGATCGGTTAACCATTGAGTTTAGATCCGTTGTAACAAAACTTGTAATATTTTAGGTTTGTACCAAGCTAATTGGATTGAACAAATAGGATAAGATTTCTTACGCTTCCACTATTGATAATCTTATGTATGCACTAGTTTGCATTCATTTAGATATAGCTTTTGCTATTAGTATGCTTGGAAGATACTCAAGTGACCCTAGCATGGATCATTGAAAAGTCGCCAAGAAGGTCATGAAGCATCCACAAAGCACTATGAATCATATGTTAACTTGTAGACAATCTAATTTACTTGAAAGTATTGGTTATTCAGATTCTGATTATGCCTTGTACATAGATGATTGAAAGTCAACATCTAGATACATCTTTATGATGTTTGGAGGAGTTGTTTCATGGGAAAATGTTAAAACAAACACTCACAGCTACCTTAACAATGAAAGTAGAGTGTATCGCATATTATGAAGCCACTTGACAAGCTGTAAGGTTGAGGAAGTTGATATTTGGCATGCAATTAATTAATTTTATATCACGATCTCTACCAATTTTTATTGCGATAAGGCTTTTGCTATGTATTTTTCTCAAAACAATAGGAATTCTAGACATATTGAATATTTTTTATGATAAACTCCTATTTGTTAGAGAGAAAAGATTGTTGAATTTCAGACTCACATTAAACATAGCCCTAGTGGAGACATGCAAGGGATCCGTTGACTTAAGGCTTACCTATAGAAGTATTTAAAATCAACTAACTCATATGAGTCTTGTTAAATTTTTATGAAGCCTTAGTTTAGTGGGAGTTTGAGATATGCTTATCTTATTTTATTAATATTTGTGACCAGTAATTGCTCATTTTGAAACATTGGTGATATGTTTTATACATATATATAAATTATTTGCTTCCCTATTGGATTCAATGATTTTAAGTTATTTCTTTTATGAGCTGTGGTCAAAAGATTAACTTTATATATATATATCAAGTTCCTTTGGGATTATGAGACATTAATTTAACATCACTTGTCTCCCTATCGAATTCAGTGATTCTGTATGGTCTCATTCCACTTTATGCAATCATTGCTCAGTAACCTTATATATATATATATATATATATATATATATATATATATATATATATATATATATATATATATATATATATATATATATATATATATATATATATATATATATATATATATATATCCAGTTCTTTGGGATTATGAGATATTAATTTAGCATCACTTGTCTCCCTATCGGATTCAGTGATTCTGTGTGGTCTCACTCTCCGAATTAAGTTTATAGCTTAATGTATAACTAATTACTTAATTATTAATGTTTTAATTATTTCATATAATTAATTAATGCTATCCAAGGGGGAGATTGTTGTATTTAAAAATAAAATAATTAATTTTATTAGAAATATTATATGGATTAGCATTAATCAATTATTAGAATATTTATTTAAGTAATTAGTTTTGTGTTTTAACATTATGCATAGAACAGATTGGGCCCTAGTTTATTGTGTATGATTCATGATAGGTTGGATCATGCATAAACTCATATGGGTAGAGGTCCCAACTTACAGCCCTTTAGTGGTCAGTAGTTTCCTATCACAAGTCTGACCTTAAATAGAGATATCAGGGTTATTATTTAAACACACAGAAAATAAGGATTCCTACTGTTCTAAACTTTTCTCTCCCTTTTCTCTCTATCTTGATAACCTAAAGGGTCAAGTAGGTTATAATTCTACTCATCATTATTCAGATCAGTCATGGCCTCATCAAATTATGCTCCAGGTACGCTCATAATTTATTATGATTAATTTTATATTTTTTGTGATTTTAATCCATACTTCCAACAGACAGAAGATAGATTGACCAGCCAAGGGACCTATAGACTGGACATGTGCACATATAATAAGCCTCAGTATTATCAGGCTAGATCAAAGTAGTTAACTTTTGATTAATTACAAGTTTCAACCTATATCTAATGTGCAACTTAATCGTGATTTAGAAGTATGAATATATTCATTCCTTAAATTTTAAATGGTAGTTCACCTTTTTTTTTTTGGGGGGGGGGGGTCAATTTACTCGTTTCAAAATGTTTCATTTATCCTCCTTTAAGGAGGTAAACAGCATGTTCTAAAATTTCAACAAATCAATTTATACAACTTCGTACCACAGGGGCTATAAAGAATATTATAATTTTTTAATCAAATTTTTCATTAAAAAAAAGTACTAAGAACTACTCCAAAAATTAGATTACTAAAAAAAATTCTTCTTCTTAAAAAATAGAATCATATCCAAAATTTGAATTCGGTCTCAATAAATAAAATTTGTGAATGACCAATATCTTACCAAGTAATTAATTCATCGAAACATTCTTTTTACCACATGACACTGGCTAAATTTGAATTCAAGATAATAAACTGATGCGCAAAACACAACCTAACACGTGACTTCTTTTTGATGAACCAATCAAACGACGTAGCAGATTTGTATATGCACTTCTTGAGGATGGGATATCTTAATTTATTGGCCTAGAGTATATGACTATATCAACACGGTATCATATATTTTAAGGACTTAAATTTGATATATATTTTGATATTTATCAATTTGCTCAAAATTTTGTGTCTACCTCCAACTTTGAATAAAATGTTAATACTATACAAGTAACTCGATGGTTATTGCGCCTGAATTTAGAGATTTATACTGTCATTATTCCGTAAGATGAACAGTTAGATTTTTATTATTTTTTTTGGGTTCTGTGTAGATGGATGGAACAAAAGTTTGATCCATTATAATCTTTGGTTGAAAGATTATGGCTACTCACATTGCCCATTCCGTTATCTTTCTTCGAAATTTATAAAAAAAAAAACTATGTTATTTTTATTTTATAATACATAATATATTTTAAATAAGAATTAATATTAAATATTTAAACTATGCGACTATAAATTTATTAATATTAGATGAAACACATAAAATGGTTAACTCGTTATTCATTAGTAAATCTAGAGTTTTATTTATTAGTACTTGATGTTATTTTATGATTTTATGTGAATTTATAATATTGAACTTAAAAACTAAATTGTTTTCTTAATTTTTTTAAAACATTATCTGAAATTCTTCTTGGAGTCTTGTTGCTCCAAAGAGGGAAGGAAATAGGGAAGATTTTATTCTCAAAATGAAGACACGAAGATGAAGATGAAACAAATTATATCTTCAATAATAAAATATGAGATAAAAGAAGTCTGATTTAGAGTAGGGTGTTCATAGCCGGGTCGTTTAATTTTTAGTAGGACTTTTCATGCATAATTAATTATATGAAATATAATGATCTCATTTAATTTTTAAAATATTTGGTCTAGTCTAATTCAAAAGTTCAATTATTTTTATTTACATTGTCATTTAAGTAAAAAATAATTTTTTATATAGAATTACACATTTAAATATATAATAAGATATTTAATTATATTAAATTAAATTTTTTATTAAAAATAATTATATATAATAAAAATAAATTTATATAATCAAGTTGAGTTAGACTAATCCATTCCATATTATAATAGTTGGCCCAAATATTAATTAAGTTATGAAAAAAGTATCAACTAAATATTTGAGTCATAAAAAAATGCTAAACCCTATTTTTTTAATCAAACCTTTCAGGCCGAGTTGTGCAGGTCTAATTTAGAGCTATCAAACGAATAGATCAAATTGAATTAATTAAGCCCATGTGGATTTTGATATGCATTGACTTATGATAAAAACAAATTAAAATTTGGATGCTCTAATCTTCTTTGGTTTGTGTGATCCATGGACTTTAGCAATAAGATTCACAAATCAAACTAAATCAAATTAAATTCGTGTGAATTTTTGTCTATACAAATTAATTCGCATAAACTTACTGTAGAAATCAACCAAAATTTGGATGGTCTTGTTCATTATGCTTGTGGAATTTTATTCATTTTAACTACCCTGGTCCAATCTATGTTGTTTTTGCCATTACAATTAAAGGATAATTCTAATATATCTAAACTAAAAATCCCGATGTTAATATATTGATTATGTAACAAAATGAGAGTCATTAGATTTCAATGATACAAAAAATAGATAGTTAAGATTTATGATCAAGAAACTTGTTTAATATGTGAAAAGCTAATAACATAATAATTATATTTTTGAACTATAAATTTTATTTTAATTTTAAATCCACCAATATCCTAAAATAAATAATTTGATCAAATTATCTATATTAATTTATATATATATATATATATATATATATATATATATATATATATATATTTACACCTCTTCAATATATAATAAATATAATTTAATAATTATTAACTCAAGTTTATTTATAATACATTGTAATTTAAACCTTTCAAAACTAAGATATTCTCAAAAAAAAATTACTACATAATCATTTTGAAAATATAAAATATGGTCAATAAATTAAAATTTCAAAATTTTACTTTATGAAGCTAGTTTTTTTCTCCTTTGTTTAAATAATCTCCATCACTTATTTCTTACATATTAATGCACAAAAAATCTTTTAAAATAATCAATTTAATAATAAAATTTAATATTATTTTCAATCAAAAGTCTAATATCTATTGATACTTTTGAAATAAGAGATACTTATATATATTATTTTTCTAACATATCAAGATCCAAAATTAAGTTCTATAAATATGTATAAAATATGTTAAGTAAGTTTTATTTAAAAATTTAAGCATTACGCATACAATTATGAAAATATAATATGTATATTTTCTTTTAACTTTCTCATCTTATAAATTATATTAAACATAAGTTTTTGCAACATATCTACTATCATTTTCAAATAAAATATTTATTTTATTGATTTAGTTTATTGTTATTAATATTTTTGTATAAGATAAAATAAAAAAAATAAAAGAGACAAAATTGAGTTTCTCTTGGTAATGCATGAAATTATGAAGAAAACAGATGCTAATATCAAGAAAAAAATAAAATCAATAATTTAATATAGTCTAAAAAGGGATTATTTGTATTAGTTTTATATTTTGTCAAAGTTATATAATAACAAATTACTAATATTTTTTAGTTTTGAATTTTTTAAGCGAGATGTATTTGAATATACATATATAAATAAGTATATGTGCATATATGTTAATTCTTTACTAATAATTTCTTGGTATTATTCAATTTTATACACAAATATAAATAATTTAAAAGAGTAAAAAGTGAAAAATATTACATTATATTGAAAAGAATAATAACATAATATTTGTTAGAAAAATTTTTATTAGTTAAGATAAAAAAATTTCAAAAATTATTTGTACTTAATATATTAATGTCCAAATATAATTTTATTGCATTGTATATAATAATATTTTTTTCAATAAATTTACTGTAAGTAAAGATTTTGTTGTTGGAAAAAATAATATTTCCAATAAAATAATTAAAATAAAGTATTTAAGAATATAGTATATGGTTTTTTTTTCAATTTTTCATGTAAATAATAATCTACTTCATTTAATGCAAAGCATCAAATTTTATATACATTTGCTTTAATATAAATGAGTGGTTTTAAACAACAAAAAGTAATTTTTTTAATTTTCATGCAACATTTAAATAATAAATAGTAACTTTTGATTAATTTTTTACAATAATTAATATATTATTCTATTTAATAAAGTGATAACTTTATTATGTATTTTTAAGATTAGTTATAAATATGAATTTTAGAAATACATATGTGTAAAGCAAGGAAAAAAAAACATTTGAAGCAAGATTTATTTAAATTTGTATAGAAGAAAAAAAAGGCATTTGGCCCAACTTACTTTTTAATCAATTATTAATTTGTTAAAAAGAAGACATGAGACTAAAATAAAATTAAGATATATTTAAGGTTTGATTTAAAAAATTTATAAAGAAATAATTAATTTGAAACCTTTTCCATACACATAATGTATCACTATTTTATTGGCTTATCGGTTAAAATATCAATATCTATAACTATAATCTATTGATAGAAGAGCTATTCGTATTTAGACCATAGAGCTAAGGGAAAAATACAAATTACTCTTTTAAATTTTGATATGATTGAATTTTGTTCCCTTCAACTTTAAAATTTTAAAAATCACTTCCTTAAATGTATTATTATTTTATTAGCTTATCGATCAAAATATCAATATTTAAGATTATAATCTATTAATAAAAGAGTTGTTAGCAATTAGAACATAGAGCTAAGGGAAAAATACAAATTACTCTTTTGAACTTTGGTGTCATTGAATTTTGTTCCCTTCAACTTTAAAAACTTGAAAATCACTCCCTTAAATTTTATAAAATTTGGAATTAAAATATATCATCCACATAATTAATTATTTTATCAAATTATGTGATTTTTTTCATGAAATTTTTAAACAAAAATTATAATATTATAGTATAATAAATTTTTTAGTCATTCTTTCATATATAATTTTTATGTTATATAATTAACAGAAATTCAACTATATACAAAGAATTTTAATTGAATATTTATAAATAAAGTGTGAAATTATATGAAAAAATAACAAAATAGAACATCATTTTATAATATTTTAATTTTTGTTTAAAAATTTCATGAAAAAAATCATATAATGTGATTAAAATTATTAATTAAGTAGATAATGAATATCAATTCTAAGTTTTACAAAATTTATAGAGGTGATTTTCAAATTTTTAAAATTAAAGGAAATAAAATTCAACTACTTCAAAATTCAAGGGAATATTTTATATTTGTTTCATAAAATAAATGAAAATTATTGTTCTAAACAAGTGTGAGGATGTGAAATTCAAATTCTCTCCTAGAAGAGCAGTTCATTCGCAGAGGAAACAGTATAGTTCCTATTACCTTAAAGTCAAAGCTGATACTATCGTTTTAGGAAGTTTTTCTATAGATCGAAACAGCCTGAAATTAATATAACATACCACATAAATGAAATATTCTTAGATAAATGGACAGACGAAGAGAACAGATCTACACGAGGGGCATTAAGATAATCAAGAGGTGAACTTGAAATGTACAGCTAGGTACCACTACAAGTTTGACTTCACAGATTATAGAATTTACGATCAAATCAACAGATCTTATAAATATTTTGGTTATGCATGAATTTAAGTGATTTAAATGCACATATACTCATAAAACAATCTTAGTGAACTTACTTTTAAATTTGCATATATTCATCAACAATTTTAAATTATTTTTATCGTTCATCTGAATGTGGTGCTACATGTTCACTGCGTCACTAGCCTTTAGATGATATTTATTTAATTTATTTTTTGATATATTGAATGCAAATTAAGAGATTTGAATCTAGTCCCTTCATCACTACTTTATTAGTCTGCCACCCAGTAGCTTAGCTTTTAAAAGTGATTTGGTTTATGTAAGAAATAAATTTAAATTTTAAAAAAAATAAATAAATTCTCTCTTAAATTTTTTAAAAAAATATTTAAAATTATTTAATTGACAATAAAAGATAAATTCTCATAAGAAGTTGTTTTTACTTAAAAAGTAGGTAAGCAATTCATTTTATGGGTAAAATTTTTTAAAAAGTCTTATATTTTTTATTTTGTCAATTAATAATCAACTAAATAATTTATTTATCTTTTACTTCCCTAAAAGTTGCACTTCCTATATAAATTTTTATCAGCCAAACTTATATGATATTTAATGACTGCACAACGTATCAAATTTATGTGTGAGTGTATGAAAGACTAATCATATAATATTGCAAAAGCAAAGTGATATTATATTTTATACTCTAAGGTAAATCTTAAATTAGACTTTAGAAGAGTCGAATTCAATAAGTATCATCCTTCTTGGAGGAGAAATTCTTACGTTCGTTTTTAAAATAATATATTAAGTTATTAGTTAAATCACAAATGAATTAATAAATATATTTATTTTTAAAAAACTTTAAGCATCGTAAAGTTAATTAGTTACATATTTGAAATTTTTTTCAAATGGCTTAACATAGTACAATGTGCATAATATATGATATGTTTTCTATTCTGTTAATGTAAGAATGTAAGAATAAGTATATTTGAATGTTCACTGCAATAATAAACATGGAAATTATCATTCTCATCATCCTTCTGCCTCTTTCGGTTAAAATACCGAAATACGGTTATTTTATAATTTTTTTCCGTTTTACCGTGGGTTCGAAACTTATTACCAAAATACGCAGGGCGCCATTTGGAATGGCGTCAGTAGGCTTGGAAGACGCCACACTGTCTGGCGCCTTTGGAAAGGATACAGTGCTGAAGGTGCCTTTCAACATGGCGCCATTACGTTGTAATTGGCTTGAAGGTGCCATGTTGAAAGGCGTCTCCTCAGTTTAATTTTCTGGGAGGCGCCTTTCAACATGGCGCCATGTTAAAAGGCGCCATCCCATTTGAATTTTCTGAGAGGCACCAAATCAAATGGCGCCTCCTTCACTATATATATACCCCCCTCCTTCCTCTCCGCAGCACCAGAAAAAATCCTACTTCGGAGCCTCTTTGCAACAGCCACTCTTCCCTTCTCTCTTCGCAGCCGTTCATAACATTTTTCATATTTTCATTCACAAAGCTTCATCCTTTCTTATTTCTGTACATTTCATCCAGCAACATTTCTTTGGAGCAGATCTAGTCTTCTTTCCTTACTCTTCCTTAGTTAGTATTTTTATAATTTTTATATTTATAGTGGTAAAAAAAATTTTATTCTATGTTAATTATTATGATTTATGATATGAAAAAATGATATAAGATTTAAGAAAAGTTGTAAAAATTTATATGATCTGTGATAGTTTATGATTTGTACTGGTTAGTTTTTTTATAATTTCTGTATGTATATTATAATTTTTATTAGTTATTATAAGATTATATTTTACAGTAAGAGAGAATTTTTTATTTTATATTAATTATTATGATTTATGATTTGAAATTATGATTTAGGATTTAGGAAAAATTTGTACAAAAATACAGTCTTTGTAAGATGGAAGGTCATAATCGTAGGCGCTGCCCACTTCTACGCGGAGACGAAGGCCCCTCTTCATGTTGATTTTAGTTTTTACTTTTGCAGATATGTTACGAAGTTTGTTAACTAATGTCATAAGTATGACGGTCGGGTGATGTGATTTGTTTGATTGTTGTAAAACTGCAGGCCATTATATATATATATGTGACCCCATTACTAGTAATGTTAACAAATTACTTCAATCGTCCAAGCGCTATAAATTCTTATGTGTATCTTTGTAGTTAAATTGCACATGTATGTTATATTAGTGTATGTTTAAATTCCATCCTAATGCAATTCTTGTCGTGGCAGATGGCATCCACATCCCGACGCGTTGATCCTGGACCACAAGAGCCTTCACTGTTGACGGCTCAGGCCTCACACATATCCCAGTCGATTTGGACAGGCCATGTATGGAAATAGTTAGATCTTAATAAAGTTAGTTGAACCTTTTCCGTATTGTCAGATGCAATAATTAGTCATTTTTATTTTTGCAGCCTGACCGTGTGCCGAGGTTTCGACGGGCTCATCACTATCATCACCAGCAGCCGCCGGAGTTGATTGTCCCCTTGTTACGAAAGGCAGGTTTTTACGGCCTGGCGATGTGCGAGTTTGTGTCGATCGACCATCAGTTGATCAGTGCTTTTGTAGAGAGGTGGAGGCCGGAGACACACACCTTTCACATGCCACAAGGGGAGACGACTATTACATTACAGGATGTTGCTTTCCAACTCGGCCTATCCATTGACGGTCAAGTAGTGACGGGGCCCACTGTGTGGGAATGGGGAGCCCTGATAGAGGAGTATCTGGGACTGCAGTTACCGGTGGACAAGAATGTCATCAGAGGGGGGCGACTGAGGATGAGTTGGTTAGAGAGGAATTTCACTCATCTTCCAGATGATGCAGATGAGGTGACAGTGCAGAGATTCACCCAGGCCTACATTTTGCGTCTCATTGGTGGGACGTTATTTCCAGACCACTCTGGCACATATGTCCACCTTATGCACTTAGCCTTGCTCAGAGACTTACATGAGGATGGGACGTACAGTTGGGGATCTGCTTGCCTGGCCTATCTGTACAAAGAGCTCTACAAGGCCACTCTCTGGATTACAGGGAGATAGGAGGGTGTTGCCTACTACTGCAGCTCTGGGCATGGGATAGATTTCCCACTATCACCCCCACGATTACTGCTTCAGACATACCAGAGAGGGATGTAGGGATTGGCCCCCTAGCCCACAGTTTAGAAAAATTTTCAACTTGTACTTGTAATTAAGTTAACTTTGAAGTTGTTTAACTTAGTTATTGTACTTGGTAGGTGGCACTATCAAAAGACGTCCCAGGATAGTCCGGCACACAACCTACCCTATTACAAATATGTGCTGGACCGTCTTCGACTCAACCAGGTATGTACGGGATAATGCATATTTTTATTTCAGGACTTTGTCCATTTCATTGTCGCATTTAAATGATAAAGTAAATTTGTAATTTCAGATCGCCTGGATCCCGTACACTTAGGTGGTCACCGCATCACTGCCTCAGTACTGTTTTGACGGGAGTGACATGTGGACAGCAATGGTACCGCTGATTCACTTTCAGATTGTCGAGTAGCACCAGCTGGATAGGGTTTTGCAGCAGTTTGGACTACGCCAGGCTATTCTTGAGCCACCGAAGCAAGTGCCAGAGGTCCATTGCCTTTACTTGTCCGGTCAGCATGATGAGGAGTGGCACATCCGCCATCAGCCATACATTGCACTCTGGGATATTCGACGAGACTTGTGCGCTATCGCCGAGCCGACCACACGATTAGTTCTAGGCCCATGATCCAATTACATGGCATGGTACAGATAGGTTACCAAGCGATTTATTACACCTATTGGGGAAGTACTAGACCTTGTGGTAATACTTCGTGCTAGTATTCTGCCTCTGATTTTCTTCCCGTGCATTAGTATTGTAACTAATTTTAATGTCAAAAATTTGCACAGGTAGATGAGGTTTCCACACTACAAGACTTCACTACACCTGAGGGGCAGTCTAGGTTCACCTTCGATGCGCTTAGATCAGCGACGGACTCAATCCTTCATGCCATTCAAGAGGTTGATCATGTGATTATTGATTCACATGCAAAGCCAACTCCTCATGCCCATCATATCCCAGACCCTGCGGAGGGTAACCATGATCAGCCTCATTCTCGTCGACGACGTCGCACTGCTCCACAACCTACGTCGCAGGCTGATGTTCCATCCGCTTCGACAGTGCAACAGACTCCACCATTGACTGCCCAGGACACCATGATAATGATGACAGATATTACTGCCTCATCTCATATGTACCCTACTACACTTAATGATCCTTCATCCTCCATCATATTCCCGACTGCACTATATGGTCCGTCATCATCCCAGATGTACCAGTTTACTTCTGGAGTTCCATCCTCATTCTAGGCATTTCCACATATATCAGGAGTTTCATCTTCATTCCATACTTTTCCTTCTGGTGATGCTGATCCATCACAACCATATTGTCCGACATTTGATCTACATACTCAAGATCAGGGATCAGCACTTGGTAGCATGATGACAGATGACTCAGAGCTTGTAGATAGAGGTAGAGGTGGAGGCAGAGCGGGAGTCAGAGGCAGAGGTAGAGCAGAAGCTGGAGGTAGAGGAGACATAGACACCGGAGATGTGACTCCCGAGCTTGCGCAGAGGGTTAGTAGATATGGCTGCCACATTACCGATCCTGAATGTGAGACTGAACATCACTTACGTAGACATTAGCTTTCTTTTTCATGTTTATTATATATTTATGCGCATCTATCTTACTACTTTATTGCCAAACATCAACATTTAGGATGATTTTGATTATTACAAAATTTTTATCTTCTTGCGTAGGTATTTATATCGATTTTAATTACCAATTCTTCTAACAAATACACAATCAATTCAATTCTCATATAACGCATTAAATATATGCAATTTTTTCTAATAACATCCTTCTAACTAGAATTTTATTCTCTCCTCTGGTATTTTATTTTTATAACTTTAATTATTATAAATTATTAATAAACATAAATTAATTACAAATTTTTTAAAATAATGTGTGTTTATTTCTTTCTAATGATAAGGATTATTCCATGTTCCACATCTCGTTGGGCAAAAGTATCAACTTACTATTTTTTCAAAAAATTATTTTTTATTTTACCGTTCTTTCGAAATATTTTACTAAAATACATACAGCGGCGGAGAGACGCCAAACCAAATGGCGCCTCTGAGGGCGATCAAGGCATACCTCCCAAATTTTAAGTTAATATATAAATAATAGAAAATAATAAACTTTAAAATAATTAGAATATTTAGTTTTTTTAAAAAAAATAATGACAATGACATCTCCCAAATTTAATAACTAATATTATTATTTTTTTATTTTCACAATTGTTATAATTATCTATTCTTTTATTTATTTACCATGTTAAAATACATAAACAATATTAAAATAAATTAATAAATTTTCTCTTCATAATTTGAAATATATAATTATTTTTTAATTAAATTTTTTATCATTATATATTTTAATATTATTAGTGACGAAAGGAATAAATAGTTATAATAAATATAAAAAAATTAATAATATTAATTATAATATTTGAAGGATAAATAACCATCATCCTTGTAAATGACATTAAATGCAATGTTTATTCAATACGTTATGAGTTGAGTCCACCAAATATTGAGGTCAAAACACGTAGCACAATTGTCAATGTAGATGGGGTTGCTGACCATGTACAATACCAAAATTCAAGTCTTTTGGATCCACAGTAGACACGGTCACCGGCTAATTAACTTAGAAATGAGGAGCGAGAGTGCCGTAGGCCAAATGTGCCATATCGCCTGGCGTCCCTTCCCTTAAGCGCCAACGGCGCCATTTCATCTGGCGTCTCTCGACACGCCATTTGGCGTCTCTCCGCCACTGTGCGTATTTTTTGTGCGTATTTTAATAAAATATTTCAAAAAAATGATAAAATGAATAATAGTTTCTAAAAAAATAGTAAATCGGTACTTTTGCCTCTCATTGTCAAAATATTTTATCATTGTGACGAAATAAAAAAGAATTAATTCATGTTATAATTTTAATTTCATTACAAAATAAAAATATTATTGCAACGAGATAACCATATTTTTTTTAATTTTTAACTATCTTCAACTTCGTCATTTCGTATTTATTTTGTTACAAAATAAAAATAATTTTATTGAAATAAATACAAAGTAGCAAGAATATTATTAGAATAAATACAAAATAAAAAAAATATATCTATTTCGTTATATTTCTTTTCATTTTTAACAATCTTCAACTTCGTATATAAAGAATATTATTGAATAATTCAATAAATTTGCTTATGTGTAACAACGTATTAAATAATTACTTATAATAATATAATTCCGAATGGTGAAAGTTTATAATTTTGAAAAATAATAAATATTAAGTGTCATTAGATTAAATTTTGAGAGATATTAATATAAATTACGTAATTATTCTTTATTGATCCTATATTTTATTTTAATAATATTTAATTATTTACTAAATATTTATTATTTTTATTAAATATATTATTATCATTAACTACTTTCTTATTTAATTCCTATAATAAATTTATGTATTAAATATCAAAGTGGAGTTAACATATTTTTTATGACATCAAATATAATTATAAAATGAGTAATTTATTTTTAAAAATTTATTTTGAGTCACAATCACATATTATTTATTTTTAAAATTTTTAATTTGAAATGACATCAAAATTAATTATTTTTAAAGAAAAATTGCAGAATGAGAGCGCCATTTTGAATGGCGCCCTCAAGGATGCCCAGAGGCACCACCCTGGATGGCGCCTCTCCCCCGTGAACGCCATCCCGAGTGGCGCCTCCCCCCATGGCGTGTATTTTGGTAATATATTTTCAAACAACGGTAAAAAAGAAATAAGTTTCCGAAAAAACAGTAATACGGTCATTTAACCACCTCTTTCCCTAGATTGTCTATATGTTTAAATGCAGATTTAAAGTGATTTTGTCCGTTGTATCTCCAATATGCACAAATTGAATTAAAAAATTCTCCAACATTCTTTACTTTCTTTTTAATTATATTCTTTCGTTCCTTTACCAAGTGTCTATCCTTTTTTTTTTCTTTCTTCTTTTGTGTTCTATGGTGAAACCATTTATAAATTTTGGCATATATTGAAGGTGTTTTGGATTGTTTAAAATAGTTTTAGACAATTAAAAATTTTAATAGTTTTTGGCACTAAAATATGGGCATAAGTAAGAAATTTAAAAATGTTTCAAGCTTAAAATTATAAACTAAGAATTGTTTTGAAATGCTTTAATTTAAAAAAAAAAAAACCGTAATTGCCTGCGGACGGGCTTGTTAGATCTATAAACCTCACTAGTAAGACTCAAATTGTCATTTTAACAATCCACAAAGTTCGTGATCCAATTCAATCAAATCCATTTATAATTGTTCCATGCGGATCTATCTATTTGTTAACTCCAGCAATTATCTCTAAAATGTACACGTCTCTTTTCTGTATATTTAGTATGATATTTCTCCCCTACAACTGGCATATATTAGGAAAACTAGACCGAAATACAGAATTGTTTTTTTGGAAACTTCAGGCTTAACTATAATTTCGATTAAAGATAAATTTTAATCATATTTATTAGTCCCCGATCCTTTTAATTAAATAATTAGGACAAATCAGGTCCCACCATTAACTTTTCAATAGCTTCTTGACAGGCAAACAAAGCAAAGAACTCAATTCCGATTCGATTTGGGTCTCAAATCGAATCGTACATCTGAGCTGTTGCTACCTTTTGCAGCTTTATACATCCCTACGATGTTTACTTAGTTTGCTAAAGAATTCAGAAGATGAAGATGCTTTCTTACAAATTTAGGCCAAAATAGGTTGAAATTGGGTGGGGATTTGGGCAATAACTTTGGCTTGCTTTGTCAGGTAAAAAAAAATTTAAAAGATAGGAAAATGTCATTTACATATTTATCAATAAAAGATTAACATACTACTTATATAGATTGTGATTAAAAATAATAATAATGAAAAAAGAGCAAATTCCTCTGTAAATAGATGTTACTTTTCTCCAAGCTTTTAATATTTTACATTAAATAAAGCATCTCTTATTTTACTATTTCATAACTAGATTTTTTGGAAAAAAAAAGATATTTTTCATCAAATAAATATTTTACGTAAAGAGAGTCCGTTCGCTTGTCATGTTGGGAATTATGTGACAGATGATTTATTGTCACGTTGTAAACAAGAATCCCAGGTTATCAACTTAACAGGAGTTTATGATTAGGACGAAAATTATTCTGGCTTTAGATACAGGAGGCCAAGACACAAGTTCATGTCTGGAAGGGCCGAATGCATCTAGAGTATACTTATGCCCAAATTGTTATTAAGCCAAACCTCTGGTATATTTGTACGAGACAAAATAAACAGAAAGAATTATCCTTAAAAAAAAAAACACTATTCATTTTCCTTCCTTCTTTCATTCTCCACCCAACAAGCCATGATGGTTAGCTCGAGAATCGAGAGTTGAAGAAGTATAGAAAGTCATCTTCACACTTCCAGTTTACTTTCTAACTTTCTCCACTTCTAATTTATTTTGTTAGAAAATAGCCACCCCTTTCCTTTTTTTTTCCCCTCCATTTTCTTCCATCGGAACAAACCAGTGATTCAATAGAAGACTCAGATTAAGCACTAATTCGAGTTATTATTATTATTATTATTATTATTATTATTATTATTATTATTATTATTATTATTTACAATCAAGGGATCTCGGTTCACCACAGCAAAGAACAAACTAGTTAAGTTAAAATGGGGAAGAGTGTTAAGGAGTAGCAGCAGGATTCTAATGCTGTCACCGCGACAATTGAGGGAGATGACACAGCAAGAAGGCAAAAATTATAATAAATTGTGTCAAGCACACTAACTATGACAAAAGACATCATCAATCTATTAGTGACCAGTAATGTTGACAGAAGCAATTTTAAGAGCTTCAACGGCCAAGTCTGCTTTAGCAACTAACAGGCATACAACACAATCGCATCCAACCTTAGCATATTTGAGAAAAATCAACTCAGCAGACTATGCCAACCTTTCCGCTAAGGAAAATTATGCCTTGCCCTTCCCAGCCTGAAGAGACTGAACCCTCTGTTGCAATTTTAGAATCTGCAAGACCACAAGAGTAATTAATAAGTTCTGGAGCACATTGAGCTTTGAGAATCCTTTCTATCAGCAGATGCATGTGAAAGTAGCATTAATTATTATATTGTTTATAATGAGTCTAAACCCAGGTCAACTGAATGGCAAAAATAAACTAACCATAAGACTATGGACAGGTGCTTGTTGATAATGTCCACATCAACATATTTAGCCAAACCTTTGGATTGCACACACAAATCCAAGGCATATGCAGAGTTGTTCTATATTCTCTTGAGTAGCAATGAACTCATCCAACATATTTCTTTACATAAATTTTTTGTTACCAAAGAGCAAGAACACTCAAATTGAGCAATTTTGCCATTTGAAGCTCGCTCCACTGTAACCTTTGAGAAGCTCATATAAAGCCATGAAGCATAGACAGATAATATTTTGCAATGCTATTCACATTATATCAACAGATGCCTCAAGAACTTAGAAATTTCACATTATTAGTCAGTGCACAAAATTTAATAACTATTGTTTTAAAATATCTAATTTCATCTTTCTGAAGCTTAAGTTTGTGAAACTAGCATTGTTCATATAACATAACAATATATTGCACATATTAGAAAACTACCAAAAATCACATCCAATAGTTTCCGATACTCAGACATTTCTAGTACTATTTTCTAGACATCTTCATGGGTCTGTAACTCTTATAGGATAATAAGGCTTTGCCCATTTATAAAAGCATTTAGCCTGACACTTATATTTTTTTCACAGCCCAGTTATCAATTTCAGCCCAAGCCTGATAAGCTTGGAGCAAATCTGATTATACCCAGGCTAGAGTCGGGCTTTACATTGAATAACAGGTGAAACCCAAAAACTTCATTCTCCTCTAGTGGTTCTTCGTTTTGTTTCTGAAATTGGTATCCATCTTCATTGCTGTGATTGATTTTCGGCCTTCAATTTGCTTAGTGTTGATGGAACTTTTTGTTTAGTAAAGATGTGTTTCCATTATTTTCCATTGATTGTGACAAGAGTTTAGTTTTCTGTTCTCCCCTATTATCTTCATTTTTTGCTCCTTCAGTTCCTGTTTTTTCATCCTCTTTAAATGAGAATGCAGGATTTCTAGTGTTGCTTACTTTAAGAAACTTAAATTGTAATTTTCCACAGTTGAACAAAGAGGGAAGTGGGATAGGGAGGAATTGGGCTTAACAGTGCAGTGGTTATACGAATCTCTTTCAGTTCTACTCTCTTCTCTTTGGTTCTGTTCATTTTTTCTTCTAACCTTCTCCTCTCAGAAAGAACTTAACGTTTTTAAAACTAATCTAACTGTTAATGGCAAGATTTCATATTGTGTTTAGACTTGCACTAAACATTGGTGTCTGCAAAGTTGTTTCCCCAGATTATAGGAATATAATCGCTCTGCCTTTGTTAAGCCCACTGCCTTATTTCTTAGAAAAGTGAGATTCCATAAGCTTTCCTGTTGATGTTCTTTCTCTAACTAGCATTCAGCTTGTTTTTATTCATGCTATATAGAAATTTAACATGCAACATTGCTCATATGCGTATAATCAGTAATCAGAAGCCACCCCTTAACTTCTCATTGCTGGTGAGTTCTTCCTTTTAGCATTTACTGGGGTAAGCATATGAGTTTTAGAAATTAGAGAAGTATAAGGAAAAAGCACATGATAAATATCTGAAGGAAGGGCTTAGAAGTATTATGACAAGGTGTTTCAACTAGATAAACAGAGTCAAGGATGGTTTAATCTATAGTGGACAAATTTTTTGATACTTTTGTTTATAAAGTATAGGAATGAGTTGAGAAAGCTTTTGAAAACTCGCCACTCTGTAGACTGATGTGTTTTTATATATCAGCAATTCCTACTTTTAAGCACTCATTCTTGCATGATTATTCTTGAAATCATTTTTTTCAACTGCTAGAATTTTGTGTCAATTCCGCCTTAAGTTTTTTGACCTCCAATATAGCCATTCTATTGGAGACTCCTAATACTTGAGTGAGGTCAATCTATGTTAATGCTATTTTGCATCACATCCCTTGGTTTTGTACATAGTTAGATACTATGCCTCAAATTTGGCTGCCTATCTAAGTCAAATGGCACTGTATAAATGTGGAAAGCTAATCATAAACCAATTTTGGAAATTTTAATATATCTAAGCTTCTCAACTATGTGCTTGTTGTCTTATGAAAAATTTACACTTTAAGAGGATCAACATTCCTAGTTGATTATCCAATGTTTCCAAGCTTGTAATTTAGCCTCCTTGGTTATTTTTATTCTTGTTGGGTTTCCTATTGCAGTGAGTATAAGGCACAGTTGCTTTAACTTATCCAATTCCATTGATGTCAATAAAGTTAATTGCAGCATGATTTCCTTTGTCCCTTTTGCTTTTATATATATATATATATATATATATATATATATGCGTGTGTGTGTGTGTGTGTGGGTGCGCACACGCACGCACCTGCGCCTGCGTGCGTGCACGTGTGCACCAGCTGATTCTGGTGGTGGTGGTCAAGGTTGGTATAGCAAGAAACATGTCTCCAAAATCTTCACTTTGTCAGTCAAGTTTTTTACTCTTCAGAATTTCCATAATTGTGCAGGATTGGCCATAGAAGATCTAAATCTTGCAATCGTTGTTCCACATGTAATTTGTGATTCTTGTTAAATGTTAATGTCTGCTGCTCTACTTTCTTAGTTATAAAGAAGGCCCTATTCAAGTAGCAATTATGATCTTGCTTTGACTTCTACTCTATCTTAATTTTGGAGTGCCCTGATTTTGTGTCTTAAGCTTATGAATTTTTTTGCCTCTTGATTTGCCTTTTTTTCCTGCTAGAAAATTACTTGGTTCTCTGTAATATTTTTTTTTTCTTTTCTACATCTTAATTTTTAATTTTTTGCATGTTTTAGTGTTCATTATATGTTATATACTTTTGTTGGATACAAAATTAGGTATTAACACTTCAAACTATGTCATGTATCCAAGCTCTGTTCATTGGTTGGCATTTGTTAGTTGTCTAATTGGTTGCTTCCAAATTGGCATTTTGAAGTTCACTTGAATAAGCTTTTTTGAGGTTTCTGATTTTTTATTGCCATCTTACCTTCAAATGTTACTTTTCTTTATGCTTCTTGTTTGTTAGTTCTCATTTTTTAAAGGTTTACACTATTAAGTTTATTTTCAAGTCTGTGTAATCAACTTATTTCTTCATTTTAAACTTAGGATATGCTATCAATCTTTAGTGGTACTTATAAATTATGTAAACTCTTGTAATAGGAAGGGGGGAACTTGCCAACGAATTGAACCAAAGAGATTTGTATAGGTTTCCGTAAGTATAATGAATGGGGAAAGGGACCTACTTTTGTTTAAGCTTTGCCATTGGTGATAAATGGGGACATACCTTTTAAACTAAAGAGAGCAGAGGATTATTGCTTATCTAAACAACTTTGTTATTTGGTTGTTTACTCCTCTTAGGGTGGTCCAGCTTCTACTTTCTTTTTCCTTGCTAGGTAGCCATATAACTTACCATCTCTTAGCTATATAACATCTTGTTCAATTGCTAACATATTGACTCTTTTAGGATTGATTATATGCCTTTAAAACTTATGCAGTAAAAGCACTTGGTTTAAAATTGATCTTTTAGGTTGAAAAATTGACTCTTTCTTTCATTGTTTATGATAGGCTAATGACAAGTGACACTAATGAAGATGCAACCTTTGAAAAAGCAAATCCAAACTTGGAATATGACAATGAAGAAAATGGAAACAAGCAATGGAGATTAACCTCAAAAGTATGGGAAGAAATGGAAAAGGTTGAAACAAACAAGGGTCACAAGGTTCAATGCCTCCATTGAGGGAAGAAGTTGAAAGGGGATTGTGGAACATCCCATTTGAGGCACCACTCAAATATATGTCAAAAGTGTCCCCCCAACCTTACTGTAGTGCAAGCAAAGAGAAGTAGAGGTACATCTACAAAAGACTTTAACTTTAGCCAAGAAGTATCTCATAAAAGTTCCATAAAATTTCTTATATGTGCAAAACATACATTCACTCTTGCAGAAGAGCATAAATTTAGAGAATTTATGCATTCCACGAATCTAAAGTTTAAAAACTTGTATAGACATACAATTAGAAGTGATTTGTTTGTTAGGTATGATGAAGAAAAAGAGTTTGTTAAAAATGAATTGGTCAATAGCCCTAGTAAAATTTCTTTGATCACAAATAAGTAGAGATGTAAGCACATTATAGATGAATACTTATGTATAACTATGCATTGGGTGAATAGTAATTGGGAACATAAAAAATATATCATACACTTTAGAGTTCTAAAGCCTCCTTTTGATGGGATTTCTATAGCTGATAAGGTTCCTAGGTATTTAGTGAGTGGGGGATTGATAACAAATTATTTAGCATCACATTAGACAATGCAAGTTACAATAATGTGGTGGCTAATAGCCTTAAACTTCGATTGGTTAATAATAGATCTCGTGTGATGGAAAGTTATTCAAAATCAGGTGTTGTAGTCACATTCTTAATCTAATTGTTCAAGCTAATTTTAGTTGAATACGTTGTTTCTAGACTACATAATGGTGTGAAGTATTTGAAAAATTTTGCATCTCGAAAAAAGAAATGCTATAAAATTGCGGAAAATATCTATCACTTAAATCCTAAGAAAAAGTTAAGAACTGATGTAACTACCAAATGGAACAATACTTATTTGATGTTAGATTACGTAATATATTTCAAATTGGCTTGGCAATGTTAAGGTAGACATAATAATAGTTTCAACCATTTTGTGCTCTCTAAAAAAGAGTGGAAGAAAGTGCAATTGCTTCACCAATTTTTGAATGTATTCTATGATGTTAAGAATTTATTTTTGGCTAGCAAGACTCCTACATCTGATGTCTATTTTAGAAAGGTGGGGTAGGTGCACACTCATTTGTTACAGGCAATACAAGAACCTCACAACTTTATGTCTTAACATGATCTCACAAATGAAGGTCAATTTTGACAAATATTGAGCCGATTATAGTTTAGTTTTGTCTTCTGTTGTTGTCTTAGATCCAAGGTACAAGTTTAAATTTCTAGAATATTGTTACCAAAAAGCACATGGTAATGACTATCAAGATCGCTTGAGACTTATGAATCAAACCCTTTTTGATCTATTTGATGAGTATAACAAGAATTTTTCCATAACTACAATGCCAGTAACTAGAGCAAGTAAGAGTGGTGGAGATTCAATTTCAAGAAATGATACTAAATTTGATTTGGATGACTATGAAGACTTTTTAAATTCAAGGACTAGTCAATCTAAACAATTTCAATTAAGGCAATATTTAGATGAAAAGAACTTGGATCACAAGATTGATATTGATGTTCTTGACTATTGAAAGAAAGCTTCTTTACAGTACCCTATTCTATCATTATTGGCCCATGATGTGTTAGCCAAATCAATATCTGCTATTCCATCAGAATCAACTTTTAGTATCACAAAAAAAGTGATGAGCCCTGTGAGAAGTTCACCTGAGGACTATTAAGTCACTAATTTGTCTTGAGGATTGGATTTCTGGCAGAGATGGTAAGATTTTATAAAATTTGTCGTTTAGTTATTTTTTTCCATTTAATATTAATGAAGTTTTTAACGTGTATTATTATTATTATTTTAACAATATCATAGAAGCATTTGACTTACCAAATAATCACAACAATGATGATTATAATGAGTCATATTCTTGTGATGATGATATGGACAGTGAATTCTAATGCTATTATTCATATTTATGGACTATTTTTTCAGACTTCGCATTTTGAAACTCTGCATTCCAAGTTGTTAGAGCTAAAAGTTGTCAATTTGGATTTTAAATGGGTACATTGTCTTGCAGTCTACATCAATCAGAAGATATCCTTGATTCTAATACCCCCTACCAAAAAATGTTAGTCTTATTGACATGAAGAATATTATTTAATTGATATGATGGTTGGATTGATAGTTAGCTGGGGTTATTTGAAATTTTATGACACTTGGTAGAGAACTATTATTGTCTACTATGATTTAGAGTAGGATGCGCCTCTAAACTTGTGTACTTTTATTTTGATTGACAATGATTTCATGGTCTCCTACATTCAAGAACAGTGTACACCTATCATTCTGAGTCATTGCATGTTTTCATTCTTCAGCATTCTTTTGTGTCCTGCCCTTGCATTTCTGTTGCCCAATTTGAAGTCTTCTATTCCACAAGCTATAAATTTACATCATAAATGCTTAACAAGATCATCCTTTGTTTTTCCATTAAGAAAATTGCACCCCTATTCTAATGTGATAAGGACTGGCTGTCATTTGTTGTAAACCTCACTTGTACAAATTCTCCAGTTAAGACACCAGATTTTGGTAGTCATGCTTTATTAAATTTGCTCTTTGATTCTTGATTGTTCAATGCAATTAATTTAAATATGATATGTTGTTGTTGTTGTTGTTGTTGTTGTTGTTGTTGTTGTCAACTTTCTTCAATATCTTCTTTTCTGCTTTGGATTCAGTGATGAGCTGGGGTTTATTCATCTACCCCAATTTTCTCTAATTAGCTACTAGATCATTATGTTTGAGGAGATTGGTTTAGTATGCTTAATTGCTGCTTGCTTACTTCCCGTTCTGTCTTGTAGGTGTTATGCGTGCCTACATCCTCGTGCTATCAAATTCAGGAAAAAGAAATGTGGACATAACCAGGTATACCATTTTGTTTAGTTTTACTGTTAGTTGTCTTGAGCTCATTTTAGCTTGTTACAAATTCACATATTTTGATTGCATTGCTTACTTGTGTTTATTTTTAACCCAACTGAGGCCAAAGAAGAAGATTAAGTAAATTGTTGAGTGTAAGAAGGACCCTGGTGATGTCATGGGTTGCTGAATGTGTATTGGAATACTTGATAGCATCATTAGATTGATAGGCTTTTATTAGACTTTATAATTAAACATTGGCAAACTTGTTTTGATATGATTTTGATGCTCCTTTGGGTTTATATGCTTCGATATCCCTATGTTATGATCAATGAGTTTGAGTCATTTTGAGGGTTGAAAAGAACTATTTCCCTCATCAAACATGCATAGAATTGCACAGAGAGTGACATGCTTGTAACTCTTAACTGCCATCAATTTTGTTAGCTGTAAAATTATTAGAGTTAATTAGTACTTTACTTTTTCACTTACCTAATAAGTCCGTGGGCTTTACTTGGGCTTTGGCCATGAATCTGGGCTTAACCCTGCTTGATTAATGGGCTAAAATTAATATGGGCTTGGGCTAAAACCTAAAGCCCATTATATTTCACAGGCCTTGGCTTGGCCTGGCCCATTTGGGCCCATGAACAAGTCTACAGTATTTTCCAAATCTTCATGAAAAGAGCTGTTACATACTGCAGGTTGTAATTAACTCTGCCTTAAATAATACTGACTTTCATGTTTATTTTTGGTTGTTATCCACAATTAGTAAAATAAATATATTTTTCTTTTTTATTTCATTAAAAAAATATTATAATATGACTTTTTTTATATCAAATCATTTTTAATGTAAAAAAAAAAAAAAACCTATACAGTGCTTAAACGTCCTACCCGCTGACCTGAGTAAGATCAACTATAATGACACCAACAAACCAGAACTAACTAGTAAAAAGTATGAAGAGAGATACAAACCGTGTCTTTTTTGCTATTTTGCTTCTCTTCCAGATCCTGAAGAGTAGCATCAAGACGCTTCCTAACACAGGAAGGGGGGGGGGAGAAAAAGAAAAATGAACATTTAGAGAGAAATATAGGGATAGTCATAAGAAATGTTTGTAAAAGATGTCAGTAAGAATAAGTTATCAAAAACCAATCCAATCGTGACTACTAAATGATGGCCTCAACAATGCATACATCTTGCAACAGTAAAATATCACCAGCACAAGAAATTCAGAATGCCAGAGAGAGAATAAATGGGGCACATGCCTATGAAACAATCTAATCAAGTTATGAAGCCAATATAATGTACATTGTACAATATTCGATGAGCAGTAGTCTTAAAAAGGTTTTAAGAAGGAAGTATAATGAAGAGGGAACAAAAAGGACTTTTCATGACACAGCAGATGGCATTCAAGGTTGTGTATTAACATATAAGCACTGCTACTGGCAGTAATGGTAGAGCCGGGATTTTTATCTTAAGGGGCACCAACCTATCTGGCCCCGAGTGGCAGGCAAAAGTGGTCACCTCATCCAACCTAGCCTGGGAGGATTGCATCTAAATACTAAAGGGACGAAGCTAGAAACAAAGGGAACAATAAATCAACCAATACTAAACTGACATTCTTGGCAATGAGAGAGTCAAACCCCAGAGACACAGCTCACATTCCATTCAATAGCAGAAAGGAAGGCAAATGGTAGGTACTGAGAGAAAGACTCCAACACAACAAATAATATAGAATGGAAGTATAGCAAAGACTATGGAGACAATGGTCCAAACATAACTGCTTGTCATTAGCATAAATGCATTTTCTGTCCATGTTGTCATTGCTTCAGTGCAAACTTAGAAATCAAGGATAGTCATTTTCAAGTAGTTTTTAAAGAAAACAGAACTCCTATGTTATTCTCCCTATGCCTGAATCTAAAAGCCAACAACAGAACAGGAGTCAAGCTTTCGAGCTTCAATTGCTGTGTTAATTTTTCCAACCATACTATCACACAAACAATTTAAAAGTATCACATCTTACACAGTTACTATTTTAACTTGAAATCAAACCACCTAATTCTCCACAGCAGGCAATAAAATGTGTGGTCAAACAATTTTAAGACCCATGATGACCCATAATGAGAACATTAACTTCTGATATTAAGTATATAACATGGTATTAACTTGTTTGCTCATGGAATGCCCATTTTCCCTTGATCTACTTTTACTTCAATTTATTCACATGAAAAGAAAAGAAAAGAAAAGGAAGGGAGAACAAATCTTAAGGAGTATGGGGACTTTTTTTACAGAAGCATCAATGTGACACAAGGATTCAAGGATTCTGTATACCCACAATCACCTACAGGACTCAAAACCCAATATAACTAGGCAATAGAAAAGAGGCTCACAATTCAGCAGACATGTAATCTATTCTCTTCCGTACATTTGCATTGGCCTCAGCTAAGTCTTGTTTAACAAGTACTGGACCAATCAACTTGTACACATTTGCATCTTCTTTCAACAAATCCAATTCCTGTGAAACAGACCCAAATAAAATACAACACCATTGATGACCCAGAAATTAATTATTTTAACAAGTGAAAAAATGATTAACTCAATAGAAATGATACCTTCAGGACAAGCTCATTCTCACCAAGCTGTATTGTGTACTTCTTCCTCACTTGGTGATTCTTAGCAATATCTGTTCAAAGCACCAAACAATTACGCATTTGCATAAAAAAGAAAAAGGGTTAGGAGCAACAAATATAAAATAGAAAGGGTGGAAATTGAATTGTTTATTTATGATCAATTCTATGGCACATAATTAATCTTGTCCTTCCTTTAATCATGTTTGGTTAAAGCTTTTGTAGGTGCTCCTAAATCAATTAACCATCAAAACCCAGGTGAGATTATAAGCTAAACGGAGTAGCTTTTCTTCTTATTGTTTACACTAACAAATGACTTCCAAACATATAATAAAATCGTAAATAATCAATACTTTCAAAATAAATTATACATAATCAATACGCTCAAAATCAAATCTCTCGCCGCTTTATCAAACAGACTACAATTCCATCAAAAAGTCAACACAAGCCTGCAGCAAACAACAGACCGGGACTGTACAGAGTTAATTATACAACCTACGAAAACCTCTTAAAACAAGCACACCAATCCTTTAGAATTCTTAACACAGGAAATTTCAACAAACCTCCTAGACATATCTTTATTCACTGCAAGACAGTAATCCAACCTTCATATGCACACAAACTATAACTATAACCTGATTTTCCGTTCCTATGAGCCATTACATCCGAAACGTCATTATATCCAAGTCTAATAAATCAGAGCCTTGCATACAACAAAAAGCACTTCAAAATATAAATTTGAAGCCCTTTTCCCATTTTCACAAAGCTTACCCTTTTGCAGTTTGCTGAGATCATTGGCTTTGTTTTCCAAATCGCGTTGAAGGTCTCGAAGAGTGGTCGACGAACTCATTGAGAGTGCCCCAGTGATTACTTAGAGGAGGAGAGATCGATATCAAAACAAGTCACAGTGGTTTTGAGGGATTCAAATTTGCGAAGCCAGCGATAACCCAGAAGAAAAAGGGGTCTAGAATGTCGAATTGGGGTCTTAAGAGACGGAACGAATAGCTATACACTCACGATGTAAGTTGACAACAGTAGATTAACGGTGGAGATTTGTTCGGTCAGCTCCCAACGCAAAAAGCAACCTAATAGCATTTATTTATGAATTATGAATTATGGATCGACCCTCCCCCCCCCCCCCTTTTTCTTTTTTTTTAACCTGGGGAGTAGGGTAGGAAATGGGAGAAAGGAGTGGGTGGAGATTGATCCCACACCCTAGGTAATCTTGAGAGCATAATATTATGCCATTAGATCGAAGCTCTCAATGATTTTTACTAGTACTTTTGATTTTTATTGGTACTTATGGACCAATTTGAAGTGGAAAATTCTAAGATATCCCAGGAGTTTCTAAACCCTGAGTGGTGTGGCACAATCTCATCTATTGGATGAGATTACCTAAGTCTTTGGTAATCTCATCCAATAGATGAGATTGTGCCACATATCCAGGGTTTGGAAACCCCTAAGGGCACTGTAGTCTTCCCCATTTGAAGTTTAACCTAGCCCAAATTTGATGTAAAAGGGATAAAACTTGCGAATAAAGAAGGAAATAGGTTAGGTAGCAAGGAGGATAAGGATGAAGGCAAAGGAAAAGGTATTTACTGCCATTGAAGATTTTGCCATGTAAAATAGGTGAATCTAATGAAAGGATAAAAGAAAGGGAGTTGCTTCAATCAAATGCTCCTATAAAGTAAAACAAGTCATAATCGAAATACTAAGTTAGATCAACTGAGGACACATTCAAGAAAAATAAAGATTTTAGTCAAATTAGATTTTGACAATTGATTAACAGTAGGATTTCATCATGTGAAAACTACGTTGAGGCTTAGAAAGCACACTAAAAAATATATAATTGCTACTTAGACCAATAATTAGCCTTGCTTTGAAAGGTATAAATATATGAATAAAGATGTAGAGAAGGATTTTTTTTGACGAAATTCAACTCCATACAATACATAAGTACACTCTACATCCAACTATAGCATTCCACTACCATTTTCTCTTATTTTTATTGCAATTTTGTATAATTATTCATCCCAATCTTTAAGTATGAACACAATAGGATAGTGTTTCTAAATCCATCTGCCTAATTTCTTGTGTTTGTTTTCTATGTACATATCCTTGAATAGACCCTACAAAGATTGTATAAATTTGAACTTGAATTGCCATATTTTGGGCACATTTTTGCACATTTGATGATTATTTCCATAATGATGCATTCTATTAATTAATTTGATCATTTATTAACTACTTCTTTTACATTAACTCCTCAATTCAAAACTCTATCAATAAATTAGTTAGAACTTGCTGCTTATAAAAGTCAATTGATTAACATTGTAAATTTTTTACTAAAACAAATTAGCACACCCAATGAGACCTAGTTAAGGTATTTAGTTCTTATATTACCAATTTATACAATTAAGAAGTGATACTATTTTACCACCTTTCATTATAATTAACAATGGGATATCGTATTCCGATATCATGCATGGAAATCCTTTAGTTTTATGAAAAGGTGCTAGAAAATGTGAATAAGCCACAATAAGAATTAAGAACCAAAACTTTGGAAAGGCTCACAATTTAAATGCTCAAAATAATCATGTCTTGAACATAACACCAAATATGGGCAATCAAAATAATAATGGATTGAATAATGACCATAACCAATAAAACGCACAAAATGTTTAAAATATAGTTAATCCAAACCAAAATCAAAATTACAACAAAGAAATGGTCATCAAAACAATAAATAAGCCACACATAATCAAAATAATAGGGCCTCTAGAAATAATTATAATAGGTTAAACAATAGTCAATGAAATAATATTAGGGGGCTCAATGGATTGCCTACAAAGATGCCTTATGGCATGTCTCAAACTAATGAGAATAATAAAGTGGTTGAAATGCTTAAGCTAAAATAGTCAATGCCAAAATAATGGAAGATAACAAAGGTAACAATTTCACTATCCAAAATTTGGTTACTTTAAGACTACAAATGGATGAAAGCAACCATGATATAATGCATATATTATTACATAACATAGCCACTATGCTTAAACTAATCCTTGAAAATGCAACCAACAATCAAGAGTAAATGAACCAAGCACCAAATCCAATGGCTTAATACTTCAATTTATAGCATGATAAGGAATTGGAATCAGAAAGAGAGAAATCTAAAGTTGAACCTAAGGTGGAAGGCAACAAAGTTGAAAGGTTAGAGCTTAAGTATAGCGACTAGCCAAATGTAGAGAACAAATGAGAAAGACTCGACTAAATGGACCTAAAACAAATCCATATGAGGCAATGTTAACAACCTAACTAAGAAGTACTAAACTATCAGAACATTAATCCAAACCAAAAAGGCCAAGATTAAACTATGCAGGACTTAGTTGAAAGATTACTAAACCAACTTAGTTAATAAGGAATTTATCCAAATTACTATGAGGTATTCTTAAAATGGATACACCAAAATAAACTTCCAAAGGATTTAAGATGCCAAATTTCACAACATTCTCTATTGAAAATTATCAATCTATAATTGAGCACATAACACAATTCACAATCAAATGCAAAGAATTAGTTAGGAATGAATTTTTAAAGTTATGATACTTTCCTTTTTCCTTGACTTGTACCATTTTCTCTTAATACTTAGGATTACCGCCAAACTTTGTACATTCAGGGACATAAATGGAGAGGATGTTGCCAACCTAATAAACCTATATAAAAAGTCAAATGGAGTCAGCAAAGGACTACTTGTTTCACTTTTTTGCAAGCTTATAGCAAATGTTTTACTTAAGTGGCCAAAAGTGAAATAACCAAATTAGCAATGGCTAGTTTTAACTATGCCATTTGAAAAAAGTTAATGAATTAAAGAATTATTGATATTAATCAATTAGTTGAAAAGGTACAGCAAATAGAGCAACTACAAAATGAAAAAGGTAAAAAGTTAAAAAAAACCAATTTTAGAGGAAATTTTAAAAAAGAAAGAATGGCTCACATTAAAGAGGACATGGTTGATGAAGATAATGATACTGAAATCCATTATTACCAAGGATTCCACCTTAGAGGGATAAATTAAATTTCAGAATTTGATTATATTTTTTAAAAATAATTTACTTTTTCAACTCATTTTTAAAATATACAAGAAACTCTTGATGAACTCTTTGCAACCATTTTTCAAGTAATATATGCTTTATAACTTGAACAATCAACAAAGGAAAACAAATGTTCATAAATATATATATATATGAGAATATTTAAAGATAAAGTGTTGAAATTAAAAGAGATAGAGTTAGAGATAATGAAATGCAATGATTTATAGTGATTGGCTTTGAGGATCTAACATTCTGAGGATTACAACCACCACTAAGCTAATTGAGCTTGGATTTTGCTAATCCACTATCTTTTCAAGAAACCTCTTATAAGATATTCTTGAATACCCAATAACCCTTTTGAGATTCTTCACTCAAAGCTCTATTTATACAAGAGATGCCGCACTTTTAGGATTCTTAGGGATTTCACACCTTAATTTGTATAATAGAATTGATTTCAATCAAGGAAATTCAAGCTATTAACTCTCAATAGTTGGATTACACAATGAATAACTAAATAGGGAAGAGAGAAAATTAATAGAGTTTAAGAAAATGTATTTTAATGGTGTTTACAAAATGAAATCGAGTAAATCTAGTGAGTTTCATCATAAAACTCACTTATATAAGTGTGAGAAATGAAATATAACTGTTACTTAGTGATTTAGGATAAGTTTAGTAGAAAACATCCCTTATAATTAGCCCTCAACAGTTAATTGTTCTAAGGCATAACAATTAACTATTGTGCTTACCAATAGGCTCCTAGAATAGGCCTAGAATAGTTTATTGTTAGCTTAATTTCCACTAAAAGTAGGGGAAAAGTTTGATAGTTAACTATTAACTTTTTAAGAATCGACTATTAGCCTAGTTTTGCTTATTTTCAAGTGAAATCTTGGGATAACGAACACATAGCCAAGAACTAGCCACTTTCAATCCTATTTTTAAGATTTTAAACAAATTTTCATAGAGATGAGCTCAACAACATTTTTATGCATATTTGTAAAAAAAATATCCTAATCAAAAAATTTGCAAAAATGAGTTTGAACAAGTAGATTCTTAAGCTTTTAGATTTCTATTAATCCCTATCTAACATTATAAAAAGTTGAACATAGGATTTTATGCATCTTCCATTTCTTTAGCTTATCCTAGCAATCTAATAGTGCATAACCATCAAATAAAAGCTACACAATAGCGTACAATGAGTTATTAATCATTAAAAGATAATTATTAACCCTTTGAGGTTAACAATCTCTTCCTTTTTTATGATAACAAACTCTTAATTATTAAAACAAGAAATTAATGGTAGAAGAGGGATTAGCTCCCCTTCAAAATATGCCACTTAAAAATAACATAAGAATTAGCATAATCATAATAACTAATATTGCTTTTTCCTCTTTTTGTCATAAGCAAAAAGCTAAAAATAGGCATTAATAAAGTATAGCCAATATCCATTAAGAAGCAATTCATAAAAATATAAAAACCTATAAACTAATATTCATGAAAATGTAATAAAAGTGCTAATAATAAGTAATCATCAAAAGCAAAATGTCTAAATAAATAACTAAAAAGTAAGAAAACATAATGCCATTATAATAACCAAGTTACTTATCACTGGCATTATTATCTATGTTACCTTCATCATCTTACTACTCATTTGCATTGTTGGATGAGTATAAAACTCCAAAGTAAGCATTGAAAGCCCAAGCATTACATTCAATCCTATCCACCTAAGTGCTAACTCCTTCACATTCTACCTTAAGATCATAAAAGCGAGCATCCATAGCATTAAATCAATCATGATAGGTAGCAGTTAGATTTTAAAGCATTGTTATACTAGTTTTGGAATTCCTAATTAGTACTAGTGAATGGTTAAGAATTTGCATTAGAAAGCTAGAAGGTCCCACAAATGGTTGATCTTGAGAGGATTAGCCTTGAGCTGTAACTTTACCTACTTCCCTAGATTCCCTTGACCTCATTTAAGCAAAAAATTCCATCTTTTTTTGCCACATACCATCCTTCTTTTCATAAACAACCTAACTTAAGGTAGCTAAATTAGATACAAATGGAGCAATGTAATCATCTTGAATTCTTGACACATTAATATTATGATCTTTTATGGCATATGCAATAAGATGGCCATATGGAAGAGAAGTATTAGAACAACATGCACCACGTGTGATCCTTTTCATTAAAAAGAGCATATTAATAGTTTTTTCCTAACAAAGCCTAAATTAGATACAACTTAATATCATTTGCTTCATTAAAGTGCCACTTTTGCTAAGCAAGATTTCACTAACAATAATCATTAGTATACAAGTAATGTGATTCATATCAAGAGCATAAATTTTCACCAATGGAGGGGCTAGATCAATATGTTTAACTACAGTCACATGATGATTATAATAATCATTAAACCTCCTTAGTTTATTTCTAATTTTAGTTGCATTGATACCATTATTGTCTCTTAATTTTAACAATCATCTAAGCTATTCCTTAGTTAGCCAAATTTAACTACCACAAATTTTAGATTTAATAGCTAAGGGATGATCTTTAACTACCATATTTGAATAGAAGGCCTTTGTAATGGAACGTGTATAATTTGTTTTCAACCCATTAATAAAAAATTCAAGACCTTACTCCTTCATAATTCTAATCTATGGAAATCACTCTTTAGCAAATGCACTTAAATTGAGAATCTTATAGTCATTCACCAACCTTTTAGAGAACGCCTTCTTGTAATATTCATATCACTTAGCAGAAAAGAATCTATCATCAATGATTTCATGAGCTTCAACCTCATTAGCTACAAATAAAGAAGCTTTAGGAAAGGGAATTCTAAGATGTTTTGAGCATGATCTACTTACCATTTGAGAGAAAGAATCGAAGGAATATGCTTAACAACTATCAATCTTTACAAAGGCTAAAGGTGATGAAACCTTAACCTTTAATCTTCCAAATATGGGTGAAAAAAGGAATTTTAATTAGTGAAAAAGGATGGAAGATGGTTAAGAAAGGTTTTTTGAAAGTTTAATTGGTGGGATTTGTTAGGTTTCACATATACATAAGCACAATAGGTTTTCAAAAAAAATTTTGTAAAACCTTCCTAAAATCAATGCATAAGAACATAGATCAAGAATTATCTACAAGGTTTAGAATGATCTCTTATAGTGCAAATTGTAAATCACAAGCATAGTCAAGTGACGGTGCCTCTACGATATCCATATGAAATGAATGATGACTTTTCAACCTCCATAAATTTGTTAGGAATGTCTCTCTCACAAGGGACTAAGGTTTTTATGTAATTTTCACATGAGACTACGATTTTAGTGCGAGTTTTGTGTGGCAATTTTTTTTTTTATTAATAAAGTAATGCCTTTATGCCTTTTTTATAGAATTAAGGCATGTCACTTTCCTAGTCTCACTAGGAAACCATTTACCCTCTCTTAATTCCATTTAACCACTAATATCTTATCCCTATCATGGTGAAAGTAAGGAGAGCTAGAGTTTATTCGTTAATTATTTAATACTACCTTAATATCAGATAATATCACTTAATATAGTATATATTACGTGAATAATATATATATTATTGCTTTGATAATATATATATATGCATTAAATAATAAGCCTAATTAATAGGATTTTAGTTTAAATAAAACTCAATTAATTACTATCTCATTCTTACTCATTTTGTGTGATCCTATAAATTTTTACTAGGTTAGTAATGAGTATCAGTGGATCACAGACAGTGCGCGATATCTAGCAATACATCACTACCACCCAAATAGTAAGAATATTTGTGATTCGACATTCATCTAATGTGTAAGCATTACTTTACAACATAATCCTTTTTGTAATGAACACTGTCTTCCATAACATGATAAAGAAAATAATAAAGGTATATATTGATGATATTGTGATTAATGGGAATTCTCATAAGGAAAAACCTTTGTTGAGATATGGAAAGATAATTTAAAAATAAATCACCTTAAATATGCTTTTAGCATTTCAATTGGCAACTTCTTAGGTTTCCTTATTCATTAAAAAGGAATCAAGGTTGACAAAAATAAAGTTGTATCTACCATGGAAACTTGGGCACTAACCAACAAGAAAGAACTACAATGCTTCTTAGAAAAATAAATCTCTTAAAAAGGTTTATATTAAACTTGTTTGGTCGAATTAGAGTTTTCTCTCCATTGCTAAAGCTAAAAAATGAAAAGTAATTTTTATAGCAAGCCAAACACCAAGTTATGTTTAAAGACATCAAGAAATATTTAAGTAATCCACTAATAATGTCTTCACCTATCCAAGGGTAACCTTTGAAAATATATGTCTCGACCTTAGCAAATGTAGTAAGTTATTTATTAACCCAAGAAAATGACAAAAGAAAAAGAAAGTACATTTTCTTCATTTTTTTAGTGTTAAATGTAACTAACATAAGTATTTGACAATCAAAAAATTATGCCTTGCTTTATATTTTTGTTATTCTAAACTTAGGTATTATTTATTGCTAACTACTACTTTAGTCATAGATAAATCTAATATTTTAAAATATATATTAGCATAACCAGTCATTTATAGTCATGTTAGAAAATGAAGTTAATATTTGGCAAAATTTACCTTACATTATTACCTTTTAAGAGTGATAAAAATTGAGTCATGGCTAATTTTATAGTTGAACACCATAAGCAACATATTAACTTTATCCAAGTAAATTATTAGAAATTGGATTTTGATGGATTTTGTCTTAATAATAGAGCCAGTTATGGAATATTGATCATAAAACCATAAGGCCAACCAGTCAAATTCATGTTTTTATTAAAAAAAATGTGCTAGAATAATAGGGCTGAATACGAAGCATTAATAATCAGCTTGGAGTTATTATTAGAATAAAAAACATGCAATGTGGAGATATATAGAGATTTAGGATTAATCGTCAGGCAAATCTCACATGAATATAGATGTGTGAATCCAAATACGACTAAGTATTTAGCTATTTTAGCCAGATTATTATATGAATTCAACTATGTTATTATAAACCATATATCCAAAGTTAAAAATTAAAAAGGCTAATACTTTAACTCAAATAGCTTCAAGGTATAAAATAAATAATTCAAAATTAGCCAAATTGATTCTAACATATGTAGATCTTGAGCTAGTAAAGAAAAAAGTTATCATATGCTTATGTTGACTAGCCTTCAATAAATTAGAGGACAACTCTCATCAACTGTCTTAATAATCCATCCTATGATACAAATTAAACAATCAAGATTAAAGCTTAGAAATTTATATTATTGGATAGAGATATATAAAAAAGGCTTTAAAGGTCAATTGCTAAAATGCCAATGGACAAGTTAAACCCATCGACAAGCTCATAATTAACTCACTTTAAAAATACATTGGCTAATATCCAAGGAATTGGCACCACATGCTTAAGAATGCACTATAAGGAATTTGAAGTTCATTATGAGGTTTAACTGGAATTACTCCTTATAAATTAGCTTACTGACATAATGTTGTTTTATAGTTAAACTACAAACCTTAAGGGTTTAGAGACAAATTAAGTTATCACAAGGCAAATATCATAACTTGATGTTTAACAAGTTAAAAGACTTAGATGAAGTGCATTAGGGTGTTTTGGATGCTTTAGTTCATAATAAAGAAAATTTGCCCAAGAGTATAATTAACATGTTAAAATAAAGAAGTTTTTTCAAACCTAACTAGTTTGGAAAGTTATTTTATCAATGCAAGTTAGGTTAAATTATAGGAAATGGTCACCTCATTGGGAAGGACCATCTATGATTATTAAGGTTTTCAATGGGAATAGTAATAAGATTAAAAACATTAAAAATGATAAAGTAGAAACAATTGATGGTAAATACTTGAAGCAATATAAACTAAGCTTCCATAAGATAAAGGTTGAAGCTAACTTTGGTTATATTGGATTAACAAAGTTAAAAATTTGGCTAAAAGGGATTATAAAAGATAAACCAAATTATAGTTAATATATTCTATCAAGCCTATACAAGTTATAAAGAAAATTTTACACTTCCAAGAAGGGCGATTCTATCATAATCATTAGCTCAAACATTATCCTATACTCTCCAACTATGTGACACAATTAAGCATTAGTTAATTTGAACTCATCCATAGCCTCTTTATTGTTTGATTTGATCTCTTGTTCTTAGATTTTTATAATTTGAAGTTTAAACTCCAAAATTGGCCAAAAGTTGCATATTTTGGCTTTTAAGTTCAAATTTTATCATTATAGGTTAAAATTTTGTCATTACATGTTTAGCATTTTACAAGAATGGCTTTGCATGTTCTTCATTAGTTTTGCTTAAGTTGAGCAGTTCATACTTTCATTTTAAGAAAGTATAGTAGGATTTTTTAGTAACTAATGCTTTGCTTAAGTTAGCTACTATGGTTAGGAAATTTTTTGCCACATTCATTATATATGTTTTAAAGCTAATAGTAACAAGAAAGTTAAATTTAGGGTTTCCTTTAAAACTTGTAAAATTTTCTCAAGTTTTTCACTAGTCTCTAGATTTTCGACTACCACTTGTAGATCTTGACCAAGAACTTCCTTGAGTGAAGATACTATAATTTTTATTTTTTTAGCATGTTTATTATCAATTGTAGGCTTCTCAATCCATTGTACACTTGGAATAAAAGAAACTAAATTAGTTCCTGCAAATGCCAACAAATTAAGAACATCAATAAGGTTTTCACCATTATTATTACTATTATCCTTATCCTGATACTTTTTATGCTTTTAAACATTTTCTTTTTTCAAAGCAAAGTTTACATTCAATTGATTAGGCATTTATGTAGAAATGTCAATATTGAAATGTTTAGGATCATTTCCTTTTAAATAATCATAGACATCCAAATGCTTTTTAAAATCTTCCTTAGTGAAAACATATTTATCTAAACATTACCTTTCATTGCTGGATGATAATAGTCTTAGTAACCAAACATTAACTAGCAAGATAAAGTTTATACTTATGTTTTTTTATTCAAATTAGCTAGAATAAAAGTAATAGCCAAAATATGTTGAGATTGATCCCTTAAGCTCTGAAAAGATGAATTATGAGGGGTTGAACATCAATTTGAATAAGTACATTCAAAGTCCATTGAAATAGCATGTTGTGGTGGTTGATCAATATTTTAGGCCTAAAATGAAAACCTTAGTTATTAGTCTAAGTAAAAACTACAAAGAAATAGGCTGATAATAATTAGACTTGCTACAAAGATAGTATTAGTTAAGGAAGATAATTCTTGAAATGGTGTTTAGATTATCGACATCTCCATGGTAGCGAAGTCACTAAAGAGTCTATATAAGGATACATTTAATCTTAATTTTTTTTAATTTTAATTAATTTACTTTTTTATTTGATCGATTAACTATTATTGATATTAAAAGTTCTACCTCTTTTATAGTGTTTTCTTATGCACAAAGTTTAAGGAACTTTGTCATCATCAACCGGGAACATGCAATTAGCCTTTTCATGCTTTTTTAATCTCTTTTGGTTGTTAAGCTATATATTCAGTTCTGGTCATAGTTCTAAGAATGTATTTTAAAGGAATAACGAAACCTTCAATTGGAGATAAAATGACATTGCAAAGGGTTAGTAGATATAAAATTACAAGACAATGGCATAAGTTAAGAATTACCTAGTGGCAAATTAAAAGTGGCATAATGTATTCATTTGGCTAATCTAACCATCTTACAAGATGCATAAGGAAATAAAAAAGTTATTGTCATGCCCAGAGTAAGAGTCTTTGATATATTCGACTTAATATACTCAACTAAATTGAAAGGTGCATTAGATAAAAGCACTAAATTTGATCAAAAAAGAGGTTTTATTAAAGATCTTTTAGACTAGGATTTATAATAAATGCATTAAGAAATTTATTTTAGAAAGCTTGATCATAGGTATATTGTTTCCTATTTAAGGATGTCTCAGCTTATCAAAGTGTGTAATTTATACATCTATGTTCATACTAATCTAATAACATTTTTTTAAATGCAATAATATTCTCATAATGTATACTTGTAGTTTTCTTCATAGCTTCCATTATCTGCGTAAAAGTAATGCAGGCCAATTTCTCAATAACAATCATGTTAAAGAATTTGTTCATTTTGTTGAAACATCATTTCTAAAAAAATTCAATATAGGCATGGCAAGATGAATAATTTTATAAGTTAAAGTTTTTTTTGAAGGAGTAGTACCTTAAAAAGATCCCCTTTAAAGTCCTTATAAGCAAAATTTAAAAGAAGACTTTGAATAAGGCTGGCTGAAATGATGGACTAAAGTGTTTGATAAAACTATAAAAGCCAAAATACTAGATTCATTAGGAAGACCTATCAATATCAATTGAGGACATAGGAATTTCAACTAAATTTGAACATTAATAGGGTTAGCTAGATTTAGAAAGGACTTAAACCAGTCAACACCCTTTGATTAAGAATTAAAAAAAAAGTTAATTCTCTTCATCTTGCTATCAATAAAAAAGGTATAGAGAACAGAAAAGAAATGTTGAAAAGATCCTTAAATGTTTTTAACTTAAGTGACATGGTTAATACTCCTCAAACTAATTAAATACTTTTGACATAAAATGGTAAATCATTTTTCTCAATTTTCTTACTTAATTCATAATTCTCCTAAAAAGTAGTTATAAGCCATAACTAAAAAACCCAAAGTAGACCATAAGATTGGTAAAAGATTTGTTCAATATAAGGGATTTATAGCTAAAGGTAATATTTTTCAACATATAGGCTATGACTGAAGGTGCTAAAGTTACTTGTTGACCTTTATTCAAGATTGCAAATAAAGGGACATAAGTCAAAAAGATTTTTAAAGATAGAATGCAATAAAAATGCTTGCATAATGAATTGATTGAGAAAGTAATATATTTAGCATAACTTACTATAGAACCTTTTTCTTCATGAAATTTGTTTAAGAAAGTAGTGTAAGTCAAATTTTATAGCATGACTCTAATCAATTTCTTATAATCATCAATTGAATATTGTAAAAAGAAGGTTACGACTTCTCCTATAGGTGTTAAACCTTTAATGGCCAAAATGTTATAAATTGAGAGGTTTATTAGGCCATATAGAACATAAAAGGAATTAGTTGAAGATGACTAAAATGAAATGGTTGTACCCAACATTAGGCTATTAGCTTAAACTAGAAGTTAAGATAATTGAATGGTTTAAAAAATTCTAACTAATTTCCAAAGATCTTCTTTTTCCTTTTATATACTATTGAGCCAAGGAATGTATTGGGCTAAAAAGCGAGTGAGGGAAGATTGTGAAAACCTCGATTCTATTTAGTCACTTAAGCATAAATAGGAATAAGAAATTTAATGGAAAAATAAGATATTTTAAGCTTACGAAAGGTGTCATTAGAAAAAAGAAGTAAAAAGGCCAAGATAATAACATGGTGGCTCATCCTTATTAACAAGGAAATCTGAGGATGGAGTAATACCTAGAGCTTCAAAATTTCTAAATCTAATAAGTTTGAATTAGTCACTATAACTAGAGTAAGCATGGATTCAGATTATATAGTAAAACTTGACTGAGTAACAGACATGGTGAAAATTAAAGAAATACACAAATTAAAACCTTAGAGAGAAGTAAAACGAAAAAATAATAAAGGAAAGTCGAAGTAAAAAATGAAAGTAAACTTGAAAATTAAATATAAGAAAGTGATTGATAGTGTAATCAATGCCTTTTAAAGTTTATCATGATGAAAAATAGCTCAATGGCATTAAGAAGCCCTAAAACTTTTGAATTGCATGTAGGTACTAAAAAGCAGAAGTTAGTAGATATGATAGTTATGGTAGAATTGACACACTTTAAGATGTCACATGTGCTGGCTATAGATTCAATGAAGATATAGTAACAAGTTTAATGAAGAAACTACTAAAAGTGAAAAAGAAAGGTCAAATTATAAGACAACATTGTTTAACTAGTGATGTTCAAGATTTTCCCAAATAGTATCTTCATTTTTATTATACCAAGAGAATCTAAGCCAAACGAGTATGTCATAATAGTGTAATTACTTTGATAGGAAGCAAGTCTTCAACTAAGTTATAAGCTGAAATTTCATAACAGGGTGGTTTAGCACTAAATAGTTTAAAAGAATGAATTAAATAGCTATAGCAAGTTAGTTTAGCTTCTTTTTGGTAGCTCAAAGTACTTAAATTAGGAGGCCTTTATTTACTACTATTAAATATTTTGATAGGTAAAATGGCCAAACATGATAAAAGGATAAAAAGAAAGGAATCATTTTAGTCAAATGCCCCTGTGAATTGAAATAAGTCATAATGGAAATGTTGGTTAGATTAGCTAGGGATTGACCTGAGGAAAAAAGGGCTTTAGTTGAAATAGATTTTGGTAGTTAATTCACAACAAGATTTCACCATATGGAAGCTATGTAAAAGGCTTAGGCAGCACACTAAAAAATTTGCAACTAATGCTTAAACTAATAACTACCTTTGCTCCAAAAGGTATAAACAAATGCATAAAGATATAGACAAGGATCTTTTTGGTAAAATTCAACTATAGACAATACACAAGCATGCTTTATGTTTAACTATAGCATTTTGTTGCCATTTTCTTTTATTTTTATTATAATTCTATATGATTCTTTTTTTCTCTACTCTCTGAGTATGAATATAGTAGGATAGTGTTTCTAAACCCATTTACCTAATTTCTTGTGATTGTATTTGATGTACACATCCTTGACGGGACTCTATAAAGGTTGTATAGAATTACACTTGAATTGCCACCTTCTAGGTACATTTATGTACATTTGATGATTATTTACATAACTATGCATATAATTAATTGATTTAATCATTTACTAACCACTTTTCTTGCATTAACTCCTCAATTTAAAAATTTGCCAATAAATTAGTTAAAACTCACTACCTGCAAGAATAATTTGATTAGCATTACAATTTCTTAACCTAAATAAAAGACAACCAATGCCAAACATAAGGGATGTATAGCATTGTGCAAATAGTAGTTTACTGATGATAAAGATAAAGGATGGTTAGCATTATGAAAATAGCAATTGGTTGCTAAAATTTTCAAGTGCTGTGTGGATTTTTCAATAAGCATTGCTTTGATTTATTATAGTTGCTTTTAATTTGTAAAAACTCGATGGAAAAATATCCCCGATGTCCCTATATGTGTTTCATTATTAAAATATCATGTTCTAAATTCACATAGTTACTTTTAATAATGAAAAGTTTGTTGAAAATGTTAGATTACCTATATTTAAGCTAAAATAAAAGAGAATTCAATACATCATTGATATAGTAAGGGTACCCATGCATTACCAGGTCTAACCGCACATTAGGTTTACTTTTTCCTAAGGTTAGATCTTGCACCTCACATCAAAACATATCAACAGTCAAATTTAATGGTGTACTAAATATTTTTCTTTGAATAAGTCTTTATTTTTTTGGAATGGAAATTATAGGTTCTATTGATAGCACTCTATAGATGTAGATCATTTTGATCCCTAATATAACATTAAAGGCACTTGTTATTCTCTTAACCAATGTAGATCTGTTAATAAATAAATTTAGTATAAAACACTTTAATTTTTCCTAAAGTTTAGCTTAAATATACTTTTTTCTTTCATTTTTTTAAATTAGTTTGAATTCCTCTTAAATTATTATATAAAGTTACACTCCCTACCCTTCTCACTAACTATTTATTAAAAAAAAACAAACATTAAATGGTTAAGGTGGGATCTAATCTAATCAAATGCTTTTCTTCAAAAGATTTTGGACAAAATTGCTTGTAAATGGTGAAATAAGAATAATACATTTTTTATATGATATTAGTTTATAATTTTCCCAATTTTGATTATTTATTACATTTATTCTAGGAATACATTTTCTTGATAAAACCTAGAGCAAGAAAGATTGGAGCATATTCGAAAGATTAAAATTAAATTCATAAACTCTTGCACATATTGTTAGACTTATCATATATAAATAATATTATATTTATATATAATTTTATGGGATGAGATCTAAGATTTTGATATGCTTAAATAGTTGAAAAAATATTTTGAAGAGGAAAATGATAAAATTAATAGTAAAATAATACTAAGTATTCATTCAATTATAATATAACATTTTTTTAAAAATGATGATATTATGAAAAAGAATTTAAATTTATTCTACTAATATATTAGCATATGAGAAGAATATATGACATTCAAAAAGTAATAATAGTTAAAAAATTTAATAACAGTAAATGTACTTTAATGATTTTTTATTGATATGATAACATATGAATGTGTGATTATATAAATCCTATAAAAAATACTATTTGATTTATTATTCTAATTATTATTATATGTTTGCAATTTAGTTGGAAAATTACATACATTTTTTATGTTTAATTCAATTGTTTTGGCGAATATGTTGGACATATCAATGCATAACCATTTTACCAAAACAAAAAATACATTAGTCATGTTGTTTTAGTGCATTTTAAGAAAGGGGGAAATAAAATTTTATACACATATCGTTTTACTTTTTTTTTTAGCTTAACCCACCTATAGTTTTAAGTGTTATAATTTACCCACAAGTTCTTTCAATTATTAATATTTTGCACATCTAAATTATTTTTCATCCAAAATTTAATAAAAAACATATGTATTGCATTTGATCTTTACTTTCCTAAATTCTAACTCTATTTAACATTTACGTAGAATCAAATTACCCTTAAAAAAGTCCAAATTCTTTTGGATTTTTTTTTTACAATTAAATCCATGATTACTAAATAAAATGTGCCAAATAAGGTTTTCGTGAAAGTAAATTCATTTTATGCAAGCATCAAATTAAGTAAAAATTTAAGGAAGTAACGATCATATGTAATGTACTTAAGTTTAGAGTTAAATTTGAGATAGAAAATAATTTAAGTAGGCAAAGTGTTAATTATTAAAAATATAGATAGTTAAATTGCAACATTAGAAAAAAAGTGAATTAAGTGACAAAGGATGAAGTCGTAGGTATAATTTTTCATATATATTAGGATCTATTTGCTTTGTTGAAAAGCATTTTTCATAGAAAAATATTATTTTACATATATATTGATGAAGAAATAATATATCACTTGTATTTATTGTTAAAAAATGATACCCAAAATTATAGTAATTGAGAAAAATAAATTTCTCTTCAAATTTTTCTTTGAAATATTCCTCCATCGTACTATTTTGTAACTATATTTTATGAAATTTTTTTTATCAAAATAAATAAATCTTCTTACACACAAGTTCCTTAACTAGTAAAATGCACAGATAGCTAAAGGAAAAAATGAAGATTCAAAGTAAGTTGAGAATTGAGATGGAAATGGGGATCTTAAATATAAAGATGAGTAGATTTTGCTTTCGTTGATTTTTTTAAATTAATTCAAATAAATAGGGAAAATAGATAAAAGAAAATTAAAACCAATGGCATTGGATTCTATTAACAAGTGTGGTTTGTAATTTTTTTAACAAAAATGAAGGAAAGGTAATGTGTTTAGCCTAAATCTCAAGAGAGATAAGAGTAATTTATCCTAAAATCTATTCCAATTCTAAGAATGGTAGTTAGTTGTTTGCACTATTAGTGTTTAATTGGTATAGACATTGAAATATTTAGAGTTTAGATTCTGGATGGTCTAAATTAATATTTGAGAGATGATGAAGAAAATGTGAGATGCATACATAAAAGCAATCGTAAATCTTTAGTTAAAGTTATAATGTTAAAGTTAAAGCAAGGCCTAAGAAATGTGGTTTTAATGCAATTATATTATAAAATGATTTAACATAATGCGATGGGAAGATTTAATTCTTGTTCTTCAAAATATTTTTTAATAGAATGATATCACTAATAAGTGTAGGGCATTCCTTTTTTATATGATAAAATGAAGAGAATAGTTGTCTATAATGCTCCAAAGTAAGTACTATATTTCTAAATTTGTAATATCGATGCTATTTTGAATTGTAATTTTTTTGAATTATCTTCTTGAACTAAATGGTCCTTTTTTGGTGGACTTTACACTAAATTAATTGAAATCAAGGTGTTATGGCTTGAGAAAAGACACTAACGTTGCTTAATTGGAAAATTGTCTTTTAAGGTTGGATGGAACTATTATGGCATAATTAGAGTAAGCTTTTCCTTATATGAGATTCATTCTAAATTCAATTCTCTTTCCCTATTTGCAAACATTTGAAAAAAAAAGTGTGTTATGTGCATTGTGTTCTCTATAATGTTAATTTCTATTTTTATGTGTGTTATCATTAACTAAGTGCTTTTGCATGCCATCACAAGTTAGATTAGTTCATTAATAATGTTGTCTATGATAATGCCCATTATTCTTTATAGTGTTGTCTAAAATTATGGAATTCTTAAGTGTATCTTTATTTACCATTAATGCTTTCATATGCTATCTTTGATTTTTGCATGGTTGCTTTATACTATGGATTAAGGCTTATTTAATGATATATTATCTTTTCGTTGATTATATTTTCCTTAAATGGATATGTATACATGCACATTTACACCTGTTTATGTGTATAAACAAATGCATAGATATGCATACATATATACATTTTTATTCACACCTTCGCATAATTTTTTTTGGAATATGTTTCTCACAAAATCCACCATTGCATTTAAAATATATATCATGTAAATCATCCTTACAAAATTTTATATCAATACAAAATTATTTATTATCTTTTCTCTAAACTATAAATTTAAATTGTTAAAAGAGAGTGGTTTCTAAAGTTATGCTTAACAATAAAATAGACACATCTATTTATAATAGAATAAAAGTTACAAAAGGACTAAAACTCATCAAGGCCTATAAACCTATAACTTATGCTAATCACCTACAATACTTTTCCTTAAGATAGAGCATAGATATCAAACATGCCTAACTTTTTAGTACTACAAATGTCTTCAACTTATTTTTTTAGGAAAGTTTTAGTAAATAAATTAGCCAATTATTTCCTATTTCTAATATGTCTATGACCAATAACTCTTTCTTGAAGTTTTTACCTAACAAAAAGGCAATGAACTTCAACATATTTTTATTTGTTCATGAAAAATCATATCTTTAGTAATATGAGTAGCAATTCAATTATCACACTGTAACAACATAATTCCAAAAGAGTCAATTCCAAGTTAAAAAAAAAGTAAGAAATCTACACAATCTCTAACATAGCATGAGTTATAACTCAATACTTAAGGTTTTTACATGAATGGGACACCACAACTTATTTCTTAACTTTCCAAGATATAAGATTCTTACTAGCAACCACACAATAGCTAGAAGTAAACCACATATTAATATGACATCTTACCTAATTTGCATCAAAGAAACCTTTTATTCTATAATGACTATAATTTTTAACCAAAATTCCATGTATAAGTGCCTTCTTAAGATATCTTAAGATGTGCATGATTGTATCCTAATGAAAAATTCTTGGAAAGCTCATAAATTAACTTACCACACTTATTGAAAAGACATTATCAGGTCTAGTTATAATAAGATAGTTTAATTTACACACTAGTTATATATACCACTTTGGATCTTCTAAAAATTCCTTATCTTTTAAGTTAAGTTTAACATTCAAAATCATAGTAGTATCATAAGGTTTAAAGCTAAACACCATTATTTTTTTCAAGAGATCAAAAACATATTTCTTCTAGGATAAGAAGATTGCTAGAGTGCTCCCAAATCTTTAGTTTGAAGGAAAGCTTTCAATTTTGAAATGCCTAATTTATCATTACTAGTGATTACAATATTACCCACATAAACAACCAAAAGAATGCAACTAGAATTTGATTGTTTATAAAACATAGAATGATTATAGTCACTTTTTTTCAACCTAAACTTTGTCATCGTATCATTAAATCTCTCAAACCGACTTTAAGGAGAGTGCTTTAGGCCATACAAAGATTTTTTAATCGACAAACCTTTTTATGCTCCCTTTGAGCAACAAACACAAGCAGTTACTCCATATACATGTCTTGAAGTAAATCACCATGCAAAAAGATATTTTTAACTTCAAGTTGATAAAAAGTCCAGCTATAAGATGTAGTAAGAGAGATAAATAGCTAAACAACATTAAGCTTTGCAATTGCAGAATAAGTTTCTAAATAATCCATACTATAAGTTTGTTCATACCTTTTTGCAACTAAACATTTAACCGAGTAACAATGTCATCTAGGTTAACTTTTACAATGAATACATACTTGCACTAAATAGAATTTTTACCACTTGGTGAGGACACAATATCACATGTATGATTTACTTTAAGGGCCATTATTTCTTCCTCCATAGCAATATGCCACATAGGACAAGAGAATACCTTTATAGCATACTTAGGAATAGTATAGAATCTAATGAAATGATAATGACTGTAATAAGACGGGCAATGAGGAATAAGACACATATGTAAAGATAGGATAAAGGTGATTAATATTACATTGTTTAGTGTTAATTACGAGTACTTTTTCAATAAGCAATAACAATATCAAGATCAAAGGGTAAAAGTAAAGGATCTAGTGATAAAGAAGCCGATAGAGGGGATGAAATTGATAGTGATTCAATAATGCTACATAAGATGTCTTGTGTTGTTAGATAAAAGTGCTACAACTAATACTTACACTTTGTGAGAATAAGTATGCTTAATAGAAGGACAGATCCAATTTTTTAAAGGGCTTAGGGAATCCAAAGAGGTAGAATACATAATATTCGTTAAAGGAATTAGACTCAAGTATGATGGGAAAAGATTCAAAAAAGTTAAAATACAGAGTGGATTCAAAGAATATAATATTAGAAGATATGAAATGACAATTTAAATTAAGAACATAACATCAATACCCTTTTGTGAATAATAATAACCAAGGAAAACACATTTTAAAGACTGTGTGTCAAGTTTGGAAACTTGAGAATAATGATCTTGAACAAAATAAGTACAATAAAAAATATGTGGAGTGAAAGGAAATAAAAGTTTAGAAAGGAATAATATGGAGTAAGGCACTTAATCATTGAAAACTAATGATGATATTTGATTGATCAAATTATATGAAATGGAAATTGCCTCTTTCCAAAACATCTTAGCCACTTTCATTTGGAATAAGAAAACACGAGAAAACTCCATTAAATGATGATTTTTACTTTTGGCTACTCCAATTTATTGAAGAGTAACCACATAGAAAGATCGATAAACAATACCATGCTTGGATAAATATAAAAAAAATTAAGTAAAAAATTTCTTTAACATTATCTTCATGCAAGTTTTGTATAAAAGAATGGAACTAGTCCATAATTTTAGTACAAAAGGCACAAAAAATAGTAAATAACTTGAGTTAATTTTTTTATGAAATAAAGCTAAGTAATTCTTGAATAATTATTAACAAAAGTAACAAAGTACTGATAACTAAGTTTAAAAACAACTAGACATGAACTCCAAATATCAAAGTGTACTAATTTAAAAAAAGATGTAACATATTTATTAGTTCTAAGAACATAAGGTGGGTGATGATATTGAGAAAACTAACATGATTCATAATTGAAATGCAAAATAGAACTTACACTAAGAAGTAATTTTTTTTAAAGATGTTAGGGAAAGATAACTTAAATGGTAATACAACTAATATGGAGTGATGGTAATAGCAGTACAATATACTAAGGAACTTTTTCACCAAGCATGTATAAGCCACCAAATTCGTATCTTTTAGTAAAAATCTTTTTCATCAAAAGATTTTGAAAAATATAATAATTAGGAAAAAAAACATCATAATTATATGTATGCGTTGTTTAACTAACAAAAAGCAAGTTAATAAGCAATTTAGAAAAACATAAAACATTAAACAAGGAAATATCACAGGTAATACTTATTGATCATTTTAAACAATTAAAGTAGTAAGCCCATTAGCTATAATAACACAAGAAGAAGAAAAAGTTTGAAAAGAAAACAAGATACCTTTATAACTCATTATATAATCAATGGCACTAGAGTTAATGACCTATCTAGAACTAGTATAGGAAAAGCATGTAGTATGGTTATCTATCTAAATCAATGTAGTAGCAAATTGAGTAGGCAGTGGTTATAAGAAGCTTAAAATTGTAGATATTTAACATACTCATTTTTTTATATGCTTATAGTATAATTATCTTCAATTTCTTATGTTAAATTATTTATAGTAATACACATACAAGAAATAATAGAATCTCCTTTTCCACTCTTACCAAGCCTATCGAAATCATCATGGGTACTAATCAGTGTAATTGACTTCTTATTACTTTATCCAAAAATAAAATCAATAATCACCATTATAGATGAATCCTAAAAAAATTAATTAAAAAATGTCCAAAATTATCAAGAAAAATTAAAAAATATAGAGTTCAAAATCATAAACTATAAAACTAATAACAAAAAGATATTTAAGACATATTAGAGAAGCTGTCAAGAAAGCCTATCATCGAATATCACCCCACGTGCTAGTCAACTTCTTTACGCATGGGTTTTATGTGCCTCCACAACATGCACATGTGTTGCACATGTGCCTTGTTGTCCCATGTTGCCTCCATAAGACTAATTCCAGTTGGAAACACTATATTTTTCACCACCAAAAGTTTCAAAATTTGGGTTTTCTCTAAACCAATGACTTTAAGCTACTATTATCACCTTTATAACTTTGTCACGCATAAAAAATTTGAAAAGAAAGAAAGGGAAGAAGAAGAGGCTATAGTTTTTTTTATTTGGGTGAAAAAAAGATACTTAGATGTATAAGGCTTTAAATACCATGTCAAAAAAGAATTTCCAAAGCCATACTTAATAATGAGGCAAGCATATATATTTATAATAAAATATAGGTTATAGTAAGACTAAAACTCATCTAAGCCATTAGCCTATAACTCATACCAATCACCTACTACATAAAATATACTAATGAAATTTAAGAAAGTTTCAACACTTTTATTTAATATATATTGTCCTTCAATTTTTAAATTTTTTTTTACAAAATGAACAATTATAATTCAATGATTTGGATGAAAGAAAATAGAAAAAAGTTATTGATTGGTGTAAGTATCCTTAATTTTATAATGGAGTTAATCAATTTAGAACCTTACCTTACATATATGTCAATAGTTGAATGTATGTGTATACATTTACTTTAATTTGTGTTGTATTTCATATAATTTAAGAATTTTTAATACTAAAAGATAATTTTTATCCTATAAAGAAAGAGTGTGTATGTATATGTTCTATTTTTATAGCCTATTTCAATTTTATATTTTTATACTCATTCATAATCATGATTATAATAATCATCAAGTTTAAGTGTAGTATAAGCATTATTATTAACAAAGGATTGAAAAAGCCACTACACATATACTCATTTGAAGAAAGAAGTTCTATATTTAGAGACATATTCATGTAACTACATGAAGAGTACTCACTAGGCATGAGTTATCTATATTGTTAATTATGATAGATAGGCTTCCAACTTATGATAGATAGATTTCTAAGTTCATATATAATTTTTATTATTAAAGTTACTTTGATTGTCATATATATGTATCCAAATTGGATCTTTGCCTTTTTTTATATATTCTCCTTTTAGTTGCTTGAGAAAAATTTTAAAATTGTTAGTTCCTCCTATTACAATTTGAGTGCATATTAATTTTTAAATTTTAAGGTATTCATAATGATAGTTTTAAAAGTATATAGTATGTCATGTTCTATACTTGTTTAAGCAAATCCCACTACCTTCCCCTGAAACATTTGAAAAATACATGAACCTCCTTTTTTATTTACAATCCTACACATTAATCCAAATAATGGTCAAACAAAAGGAATATTCTACTTCTACACCATGATGCTTTTCTCTTTGATTTGGAAATGAAAAATAAATATGAAATGTCCATATTAACCCTGCCCTATTTAAATCCATATATTCTTTATTTTTTAATAATGGTTGATTAGCTGGAGTTGAGAACTTCTTGTCATTTCAATTCAAGAGGTTAGTTACACACTAAGAAATATCATAATAATAGCTTACAAATCCTTTGGCTAATGTAAGTGAAAGTTGAGGCTGGTGGGAATGCGACAACTTTTTATCGTATATGACTAATGAAAAAAGATCATAATTAGAAGACAAAGAGATTAGAGGAGAGTTATGACATTTCTTTATTTTTGCTCTAAAATTTATATAATTTATTGATGAAAATGATGGATACAAATGAAAAAATGAGTTAAATTTGCCATTGTCAATACCCAAAAGACTAGACTACTTTAATCACTAGCAAAGAGATAATAATTGGTTTTATATAATTGTAAAATCTAAGATTATCATTAATAAGGAAGATATTGCTTTTGGAAATTTTCATTCTAGTATATTTTGTTTTCTTTATTTTGTATACCAATCTACCTTAAGAAAATCATGAGTTTTATTTTGCAAGGAAAATGGAAAATTTCTTTAATGGAATTTTAATCTTCAATGGTAATTTTGGTTGTATGTATCTATTTTTTTAAATATTTTAGAGTTTTTATTACTTTTTTAGTTTCTTATTACTCTTTACTTTTATGATTTGAAAAGGGTTATGTTTTCTCTTTGAGGATGTAAATATGCATTATGGGAAAGATAGTGAGTGAGATGAAGTGAAGGAGTAAGAAAAATCTTCAGGATGCAGGAAAGGATAAAAAAGAAGAAAACAGAAAATAAAAATTACAATAGGGTATTTTTAAGATTATGTAGTCAATTGTTACTTATTTTTGTTAACTTAACAAGAGTTAACATTGTTAGTTTAAAATAACATTATGTGAATTGTCATTTTGAGTTTGAAGGGAGGTTTATGTAGGGTTTTAAATAATAGGGAAGGTTTATGTATTTTTTAAAAATTTTAGGGCAGAATGGAGTAGTTTACTTTTTTTATTTCCTTAATTTTCTATATATGCAAATAGATGCTCTCACCTCTCGATTATACCATAATTGAAATTCTTTACGAATAGGTATTGGAGAAGAATTTAGATTGGAAATATGTACAATGGTCAAACTAGTGTTTGGATTGTAAGGAAGGAGTATACATTGGCATGAGTGCATTCCTTATCCTCTTTTCCGCATTCATTTTACTTTTAATTAGGAAAGAAAGGTTACGATTATATAATACCTTTATTATTCGTATAAAAGTCTGAGAAAGGAGACTATTTTTTAATGTACCTAAACTTTTAATATTATTGTAATTTGTAACATATCACTGTTAATCTTTTTCATAAGCTGTGCATTTTATCATAATACCATAATGTATACAAAAATCCTTACTTTTTGCTTTAGTATAAGATTAAAATTTATTGGTTAGATTAAGAAAGAGGAGTAAAAAATATATATATAAAATAAGATGTTAACTATTAAAATTTATTCAATATCATATGTTTAAAAGCACTTAACTAATTACTCATAAAGAAACATGCAAGTTATCATGCTAGCATTTGTTAAGTAGGATTTAGTAACGACAATGGGGCTTGTAATTTGTATTCAATTTGGTCTCTTTTCATCTACAATATAATTTTTCTTTAGCTTGTTGTCACTAAAAGTAAGTATTTTGTGAAGATTTGATCAGCAATAGTTCTTTCAATAAAAATAAGCTAGTTTTCCTTCTACTAATCTTGGTCATCATAATTAAATCTTGTCACACTACACAATTGAAACAAAACTAAAGATTTGAAAGGAAAATATTTGGAGTTAATGGCTATAATGTGAGCTATTGAGCTACACTTAAAAATGCTAATGGGTTAGGTTTAAGTACATTTAACTTAAACCTAACAAGGTTTTACCACTTCAGACTTGGTAAAGAATTGAATACATTAAAAACTTGATGAAAATTGAAATCAATTCATTTTGAATTTAAAAAATCATGATTTTGTTTATTTTTTAATTAGAAAATTGTATATTTTTTGTATTAATAATAATTAGTTAGTTATTAAATATATTATTAGAGTGGGTTTAGTGTGATATGTAAGGAATTTAGGATTGATTAGATATTTAATGATTAGATTTAAACTCAAATAATTAAATTTTAAGTTTAATTTGAGTTTAACCATTCAATAAATATCTATCAATTTAGGTAAAATCTACTAAATTTGGACATTATTAGCTTCGTAGCTATATTATGCCCCTGTAAGTTAATATTGGCACTCAAAAAAAGGAAGATACTTCTATTATGAGGGCTAAAGCTACTAGGGTATCATTAAGGTAGCTGATACAATACAATTGTCATGATTTATAGAGGATACCAACAATATTAGAGATTGCTATAACACAAGTTATTTATAAAAATATTTGCATTAATCTTGAAAGAATACCTACATTTCAAATGACAAATTTCCACCACATTAACATAATGACAATTTTCTAAAAAAACTAGGATTAAACATGTAAAGGAACAAATAGCTATATTTCAAATAGACCATCATTACTTTAGATTTCATGTCTTAAATAGATGGTATTTTCTTCCCTTTGTGGTTTTCGATTTAAATGGAAAAAAAACTCTGCATCAATCATCATCTAATATGAAAAACTAAAACAAGCATCCTTTATATTTTAAATTGAAATAAATGAACTTTATAAAAATAAGTAGGGCTTATACACAATTTCATTTTTCACGTCATATAGCAAAAGTATTCACCTAACATCAAATTACAATACATTCAGGAAACCATCAATGCAAGCCTAAGTTATTTATGAACACTTTGTATCCCATCCACTACTATGATGCATTTGCCTATACAGAATTAGTCCCTATACTTTATAATTGTAAATTTTCTCATCTTTAAAGCTGCTAGTATTTCTATCACAATATCCATTATTGCATCACTAAAAGCTTTTCAACATTTGTTATAGTAATCATAACTAAGCTGCACATTAACTTGATGATTGTGTCCATCTAACATGTTCCCATCATTTGCAAAACCAAATGAAATATACTTATTTACATAATTCATTCATATTGTTAAATCAAAAGACATGCCTTAAATATCAGTGTCAAAAATTTTAAGCCTTACATTAATTTCCAACAAACTCATTAATTTTAACATAGTTTAATGCCCATTCAAGTATGATTATTATGTTATAGGTGTAATAATATTAGGCCCAATATAAATTGGCTAGGTATGGGTCCTGTGATCAATAAGATACTTGACTTAGCCAAGTTAATTAAAAAAGGTTCCCTACCTTTAGAAACCTATAAGGTTTTATTTTATCCCATCAAAGTGCAAAAATGATTTCTCTCACTAGATAATAGTTGATAAAGTATGATAAAGGAAGTGTGAGTCCTAATCATAAATTTCCTTTATTTTTATGTTATAAGGGTGGTTGGTTCATAAAAAGGTGCAATTAAATGATTAAAGGCATTGAATTTTAGGGTTTCATCTAGAAATGAGTTAAAAGATGTATACAATTCTCTTCTACCTAATCTAATTAAAACTTATTTTGATATTGCTCAATAAATCATGCCAAGGTACATGATATGATTTAGGAATTTTAAAACTATCAAGTTTTCAAACTGTGGTTTTAGAGTTAAGTTTAATCATCTATCATGGCTAATTTGGTTAAAGAAATTTTTGAGGAAAAATTATTTTCAATGTTTTTTTCCTGGCTCATATTTTACTTTCGAGGATGTGAAATTTCCTACTATTTGTGTGTTTCTTTGTCTTTGTGGTGTCATTATGAGAAATCGTTATATATATATGTATGTATGTTATTATGTGTATTCATGAAACTGGTTCTTAGTTTAGTGCAATATATAATTGTATGATATTAAGATTATTCAACCATTAAGGAACTATAAAGGTTATTGACTATTATTGAAGTTAATCAAAATGAAAAATTACTAGTTTGATAAAAACCTACAATATAACATAACAAACAAGGTTAAACTCCTAGTGATCCATTTAAGACATCCTACCACAGTAATTTACTAACTATGATTTTAAAATTATTTAGGCCTTTTATAATAGAGAAACAAATTAAGTAAATGAAAACATAAGTAAAATTTAATCTTGTACACTAAACCAATTAAGTAAACAATATACAAATAGGATACAAGAATGTAAATAGAATTAAATTATAGGGATTTTAATTCAAAATTAAACAAAATGCAAGATTAAATATAGAATAAATAATTTTTACAAAAAAAAATAGAGAAACACAATTGATTTAAGGAAATTAAGGATTCTTTAGCAAATTAATCACAAATTACTATAGATTTAATGATTACAATTGATTTGTTAGTCTAGAATCATCAAAAACCCTTACAATGATTAACAAATCTTATACTAGATGCCATTTAGGATTTAATTAATTCAAAATAGCATAATTAAGCAACCGTCATAATCTATAAAACTAGATTTAAATATAAAATTCAACAAAGTGAAAGATTAACCTATAAACCTCTAATTTAATTATCCAATATTCTATTCTCACATGAAGAATAATTGTTAACTAACTAAAATTCAACATAAAACTAGATAGAAATCATGGATCTTATAAATGAATATAAATTACACCAAACTTGTATCTAATTCATGCAAATCCAAAAAATCAAAGAAGAAAATTAGAGAAAAAGGAAAATTAATTAACATTACAAATTAAGATCTCATAATTCATACCAAGTTGAGCCTTAAAATCAATTTGAAACTTAGCCCTCCATAGATGAAGAAAAGAGAAAAGCTCTAAGAAAATGTTAGAGAAAAGTTCCAAGACCAATTAGAATGAATACGTCCCTTAAACCCTAAATAGGATTCTAACTACAATCTAGTCCTAACAAATGAAATGTGGCCTTCCTTCTAAGATTTTAATGCTAAAATTTTAGATCATTTGGACAACTCTAACTCAAGATATGGCCCAAATACTAAAAATAGTTTAATCCAATAGAGATTCAACTACTAACCATTAATTAGCCTCTTTTGACATCTAAAACTATGTAATTTTGCTTAAGTGACCTCATGAAGGTTTAGATTTTGGTCTTGGTTAACTTTTAGGCTTGACTCTGTATAATTTAATCACTTAGAGCTTGAATTATGTCTAACTAGGGTCAAAATTAGATTGGACAATAACTTTGCTTCATTTTTATGCCATTTTTAGACCTCCAATATGTCTGAATTGCTATTTCAACCACCATAAAAGTTGTAGAGGTCTCTTGTAGCTTTCCAAAAATATAAAGAACTTCCAGTTTTGATAATTAAAACTCAAGTTAAGACTAAAAATTTGAAACAATATCAAGAATCAAACATTTACCAAATAATTCAATTGATTTTAATGTGATCTTTCTGAAAATAAGGTAAAATTGAATCAATTAAGCATTATCACACTCTAAGAGACCTAAATATGAAGGAAAACATATATAAAATATTGTACATATTAAATTCCTCCACTCTTGGCTTTTGCACGACCTTGGTTAAACATAATTTAAAATTAAAGAACAAAAGAACTTACTTTCCAAAATTTTCAAAATCACAAAGTTCACAAGTAAGAATAATTAAAGCCATTAAGAAACATAGCATTACAAGAACAAAAATATTGATAAACTTAAAACTAATTAACATAGGAACATCATTAAAAAATGGATAAATCAACTTGGTAGACTCTCGTATAATTCACTTTCTAATTTTCAAGTGTGTAAGGTAAGTATTTCACTAAAGTTTATTTAATGAAATTCCTTTACTATAAGCTTGCTTATTATCTAATCTATTCCACTCAAATATAAAGGGGTTTAGGAAAAAGGAAGGAAAATCAAAGATATAAAGAATAAAAATTAAAGAAATTAATAAAGCACTTAAATCATAAACATATGAGCAATTTATGAACACTTATGACTTAATAAATTAACCTAAATTTAAATTCAAACACTCATCAATTCTTTATTTTTCTTTCTTTCCCAATTCTTTTTGCTTCTTTTTTTTTTACCTTATTGTTCTTTTTCCATTTTTTTCACTTTTTTCTTCTTATCATCTGTTTTCATTTTTTTTTCTTATTGTCTTTCTCCTTTTTTATTTTTGTTTCTTTCTTTTCTTTTTCTTTTTTTTGTTTTAACTAATCTTTGAACTTGAAATTGATAAATTTCCATAAAATACACATAAATATACCCACACACATAATCAAAACTCATCTTACAAAAATCTAAATATTCTACTAATCCCTAAGATTAGGTAAAGATACTTATTTTTCTTTTCAATGAAAAAAATATTCATGGACTAATCAACAAAGAAAAAGTAATTAGGCTAAAAAGAGGCTTAACAAAGATAAAAATTTAAAATTAGCTATTAGACCCTAACTTAAGAAAAAAAAGAATGTTTTTACCTTTTTTATGCATGTATGTGCAAATATAATCTCAAAAAGAATAAAAAAAAGTTGTAAAGAAGCAAATCATGAAAGAAAATTGTACACAAGAAAGAAAGATAATAGTATAAATGATTAACATAAAGCTCAAAATCTTAACAAAAAGTCATGCCACCACATTTAATCCACCAATTCAAAATTCATCACTTCACCAATCAATTTCAGGAAGCAAAATTATTCACTTAGTCATGTTATGAATCCAATGTAACTTCAATTAAATTAAACTAATGAAAAATGCAAAATCTCCATCAATAGAAAGCAACTAAAAATGACTTAAAAAGATTCTAAAAACCCAATTAGAAGAACATATTTTTTTATATTTTTCTAGTTTTTTTTCAACTTTAAAAGCATTAAAGGAAGACACAAAACAAAAAATAAATCCTAGAAGTCTCCCCCATACTTAAATTTTACATTGTCCTCAATGTAAAGTATATCAACATCAAGAAAGATAAATAATAAGTAAATAAAAATAGAAAGGAAAGATAACAAATCTAAAAAGTTTAGGTTATTTATCAAGAAACGCTTTTCTTTAACATTTTTAGGTAAAGTCAAAATCCTTCATTCATGAGTAAATTAAGATTTCCAACTCCATTGCCTATACCATTTCCTTGTGAATACATTCATAAAATGGCTTAAACCTATACTTATTGACTTTGAATATCTTGTTATTTTCTAAACTCTTGATCTTTTACACTATAAGGAAAAACATTAGTAACAAAAAAGGTTCATTTTAATAGGAATGGAGATTGCATAACATTAATCGAAGTTTTGAATTAAATAATAAAACTTTTTTATCAATCTCAAAATTTTTTCTAAAAATGAGCTTATCATGAAATGCTTTTGTTTCCTCTTTGTAAGCCTCAAATTTTCATAGCCTTCAAGTCTAAGTTCTTTTAATTTTTGTAATTGCATTTTTCTTTCCTTTCCAATTGCATTCAAGTCCATATTACACCTTTTAATAGCCGAAAATGCCTTATACTCCAACTTTACAAGAAGATGACTTGATTTCCCCAAAAACAATCTAGTATAAGGACATCATAATAAGAGTTTTGAATGTTTTCTTGTAGACCTAAGGTGTATCATCCAATCTGAGGCTTCAATCTTTTATATTAGGGCTTTATAATTTTCTCTAACATTGATGCTTATTTATTTAAGGATGGTATAGTGTAGAAATTCTATAACAAATCTCATCTTTCTTTAACAAAGTCTCAAGTTCTCAATTGCTAAAATGACTTCCTTAATTGTTTATCAAAGCACATGGAGCGTTAAATCTACTAAAAATGTGAGATCTGATAAAACTACAACAATTTTTAAATTATCAATCTTGATGGCTTTAGCTTCTACCTACTTGGAAACATAATCAATAACTAGTAAAATGTAAACAAAGTTAAAAGATAAGGGAAAAGGACTCATAAAATTATTGCCCCATATATCAAAAACCTCACAAAAAGGTATAAAAATCTGAGGTATCTCATGTTTATGAGTTAAATTTCTCATCCCTTGACATTAATCATAATTTTTATAAAACATGTAGGCACTGTGGTACAAAGTAAGCCAATAAAAACTAGAATCAAACACTCTAACACTTAGGTCTAAAATGACCTCCACAAGTATGAGTATACAAAATGTATATATAGAGTGAAACCTAGAATTATATACACATCTACTAATTATTTGATCAGCATAAAATCTCTAAAAATAAGGATCATCCCATACATAATGTTTAGCCTTATTCTTCAACTCATTAATTTAAGCTTTCTTAACGTATACAAGCAACTAATTAGCAACTAAATAATTCTCTAAGTTAGCAAACTAAGGATTCTTACCTAATAGTTGGAAAAGCTGTTTATTTAGAAAGGTATCTTGAATGGGTACAGTGTCTATAACTCTTGGAATCCTACTCAAATAGTTACAACTAAGTTTTTAGAACCACTCCTATCCCTAATCTCAAGGTCAAATGCTTATGAAATCAATATCCATTTAATCAAATAGGGTTTTACCTTAAGTTTCTTCAAAAGAAACTTCAAAGTTATATGATTAGAAAACAAAACTACTTTAGAGTTAAGCAAGTATGATTAGAATTTATCTAAGGAAAAAATAATGGAAAAAAATTCTTTTTTTCTAGTAGTGTAATTAGCTTATGAAACATTTAAAATTCTTAGAGCATAATAAACCATATGAGGTTATTCACCCACTCTTTGTGCAAAAATAGCATTAATTGTATAATTAGATGCATCATACATTAACTTAAAGGGTAAATCCTAAGATAATGGCTACATGATGGAAGTAGTAGTAAGAATATGCTTCAACTTGTTAAAAGCCTCCTTACAATATTAGTTAACATCAAGATTCACTTCTTTTTAGAGTAACTTGGACAATGGAAAAGTAATCTTGTTGAAATATGTAATTAAGCACCTATAGAAACCTATATTTTCGAGAAAAGAATGCACTTTCCAAGTGGAGTAAGATAAAGTGGTAATCATATTAATCTTAGTGTGATCCACTTTAATGTCTTTGCTATTCATTACATCTCCTAAAACTATACTATGAAATGACATTTCTCAAAAGTTAACACAAGATTAGTTTTAATACATTTATTTAACACTTTAGCAAGATTATTTAAGCATATATCAAAAGAGAAATCATAAATAGTAAAATCATCCATGAATACCTTTATGCAATCTACTAAAAAATTAGAAAAATGCTTACTATACACTTTTTTAAAGGTGTTAAATGCGTTGCATAGGCTAAATGGTATCCTCTTATAAATAAAAATGTTAAAAAGGTAGGTAAATATGGTTTTTTCCTAGCCTTTTGGAGCAATATAAATATAGAAATAACCAATGTAACGATCCAGGAAGTAGTAATGGGATTTGCTTGCAATCTTTCTTACATCTAGTTAACGTATAGGAGTAGGAAGTGATCCTTTTTGGTTACCTAATAAAGCTTCCTATTGTCAATGTTGACTCTCCAATTGTTCTAAACTATAAGGTAATCAATTCATTATTCTGGTTCCTTATTATTGTTAATCTAATCTTGCTATGAATAACTTACATTGGACTCACCTTTGCTATAAAAAATGGGGTATACAATGCTAACCTTTAATAGCTTGGTAATTTCCTTTTTCACCACATCAAGAATAAAAAGGTTAAGTCACCTCTAACATTGTCTAATTGGTTTGGCTCCTTCTTCTAATAAAATTTCATCTATATATGTAGACGGGTTAATACTAAGAATATCTATAAGTGTCCACCCAATTTGCTTGCTTGTAGGATTTCTAAATCTACAATAACTTTTCTTCTTAGTCAAGTTATAGATTCTTTGTAACTTCTCATTATCTCCTAAGAATGTATACTTTAAATGTTTTGGTAGAAGCTTAAGTTCTAAGGTGGGTGGCTAAATTATAAAAGGTACAATTTAATGGTAGAAACCACTTTTGCAAGTTGAATTTTTGCTTGATCATTATTTTTTTGCATATTCTAAAACAACACTATTCTCATTAATTATAAATGCAAAAATACTAGCATATATAACACATGTATTATCACTATCATAATAAGTGCACTTATAGCCATTGATATAATCCATAAACTTAAAAATCTCAAGAAAGTTAGCAAGTATATCATCACAAATATTTTTAGTAAGTACATTAGTTACTTCTAAATAAAAAACCCTAAGATAATGTTGAAAATCTTTCTTGATTAACAAGTTATTCCTAAAAAACATACTTAACAACCTTAAGAATAAATGCAATTAATGAGATCCATTAGAGGGAGGAGAAATGTGATTCCAATTGATTTTATCATTTTTCTCTAAGAACATAAGGTAAACATTGGAATGTTGGAAGATGATCCAATCAACTTCTATTAGGCTATTGAATGTTCTAACTCTTAAAAGTAAATTGATTCCATAAATGAGGAAATCAAGTCCACAAAGACAATAATGTTTTGGATCTTGTTCTATCACTTAAAGATGTGAAGTCCATTGGTTACAAATGGATATTTAAAACTAAAAAGGATTTAAAAGGTGATGTGGAAAGATATAGGGCTTGTTTTGTCACCAAGGGCTTTACTTAAAAGGGAAGCATTAATTATAAAGAGGCTTTTTCTTTAGTTTCCTTAAAAAACTCTCTAGGATTATAATGGCATTTATGGTACATTTTGATCTTAAGCTACCTTAGATAAATGTTAGACAACATTTTCAATGGTGACATTGATGCGATGATTTACATGGTGCAACCTAAAAACTTTGTTTCAGGAGGTTCAAAACAGATGATTTACAAATTAAAGAAATCTATCTATAGGTTTAAGTAAGCTTCCTCTCAATGGTATTTCAAATTTCATCAAGTTATCATATGTTTTGGTTTTGAAATGAATGCAGTTGATGATTATATATACCACAAGTTCAGTAGGAGTAACCACATTTTCTTTTTTAGTTTATATATGTCGATGGCATGTTACTGCTAGTAATGATATAAGCTTATTACATGAAACTAAGAGATTTTTAAAGAAATTTGAGATGAAAGATCTTGGTGATGTTTATTTTGTTTAAGAATGTAGATACAATAAGATTTTTCTTTAGGTAATCATAGGTTATTACAAAAGAATTATATTGAGAAGGTTTTTAAGAGATTTGGCATACATGATAGTAAATTAAATAACATATTTTGAGGAATAATTTCCTTAGAATCAAAGATTTATGTTTCTTGAAGACTTATTTTTTATAGGTAGAATGTAGAAGTCTATTGGGAATGTCAATTCTTTGAATTAAACTAAGATATCTTCAATGACACCAATAGGATGTGTAATACTTCTATTAGCTAATTAAATGGCAATTCTTATTTGCCTTAAAAGGCGTAGTTGTAATGAAGAATATACTAACATTGGCATGACATTAATTAAAGCTTCCAAGTCTATCAAAACATGCTTAAATCTATAATTGCATATGATGAAACATTCATTAAATGTTCTTACACCTTTGCACTTCTGGGGTAAGTTTGGTTAAAAGATAGTTAATGTATTTTGTCCCTTTCTTACTTTTTATTACCATTCAATCTTCTCTTGTGAGTACACAACTCCTCAAAGAACTTGACATACTTGAGAATTTGCTTAATGGCATCCAGTAATGGAATATTCACTTCCACCTTTTAAAAGTCTCTAAAATCATTTTATCTCTATTAACTTCTTTTATTTTTCTAAATTATATAATTTTATTTAGGAAAGGAAGTAGTTTAGTATAATGTACTAGTTTTTGTATAAATTGTGGTTTCTTTATTTTTTTTAGTTTGATTATTATGAATTTCTACAAAATTCTGAAGCTTTACTAGCTATTTTTACTTGCTTTGTGTACTTCCTAGTTGAGTACTTGAACTTCTTTAAAGTTTCTCAGCAAAATGATAAAAACATTGCCTCTTAGATATCGACTTATTTGAAAAGGCAATCTGTCAGACCTTTAAAATTTGAACTCACTCAAAAAAAGCTAATTTAAGTTTTTAAATCTTGCATTGTTGCTTTTATTCTCTATTGAAATTTCAAGTTATTAGTGGCAATTTGCTTAACTAAATCCTTAAAGGATGGTTAAGAAGATAAAGATGAAGTTATTTCTTAGTTTTGAAAATTTTGCTATTGAATTGCCTGGAAGGTTAAAGTTATTGGACTGGAGCATTGCCTTATTTCAAATTAAGGTGATCTTTCTAACTAAGATTGTAAAAATTGACGTGAGGCATATACTTAGAGTGTTGCTACTAGTATTAAGGTTTTCTAGGGAAAACTACTACTGTTATTGCTTAGGTTTCAAATTAACGATTATCTTCTTGTAATGTAAGGTAAGAATTAGTAGGATGAGTTAAACATGAGCATATGCTATAAAGTTTTGTAATAAAAGGGGCTTGAATTTTCTAATGTCCAATGGCTAACTCCTTTACTAAAGAGGCTAATTTATCTAATCTATGCTTCATTCTTTGTTGATTTGCATGAGAAAAGTTCATTTCATGTGTACTTTTAGAAGCAGTTATCATTTTAATGCCAAATTATTAGCAGTTTTTAGCCATGTTAACTATTAATTCTCTAATTGCCATAAGAGTTTTATCTATTAATGCTTCACCACTAAAAACATCAATCATACTTCTATCCATTAGTAGAGGCCCTTCATAAAAATATTAGATTAAAAGTTGCTTACTAATTTGAAGGTATAGATAACTAGAGCATAACTTTTTAAGACTCTCATAATATTTATATAATGTCTCACTGATCATCTACCATATGCCATATATATCTTTTTTTAATTACAATAGCTTTTGAGGTAGGGAAGAATTTATGCAAAAATAACCTCTTCATGCCATCCCAGTTAGTGATAGACCTTAGTTGAAGATGATACATATAATCATTAGTTGCATCAATAAAAGAGAAGTGAAATTCCTTTAGTTTAACATAGTTTTCTGATATGCTATGCGGTTTCATGGTTAAACAAACTACATGAAATCCTTTCAAATGTTTGTAAAGATCCTCACATGCAAGACTATGAAATCTAGGAAACAAAAGGGTTAGGCTAGATTCAAGTTCAAAATTAACATCAAGATTAGGATATTGTATGCCTAAATATTAGTAAATGTGATCAAGGGCAACCAATTCCTCAAGTCTCCTATTGTTAGCCATGTTGTCTAAATTATCCAAAAAGTCAAAATGAGGGATATTACTAGTCTTACAAAGAAAATGAAAAGTTTTATCAATCCTAAGATCAAAATTTAATAATTTTCTTACAATTTGCCTTGTTATACACTAGAATACATTATATCATTAGGGCATAGAAACACCATAATACTAATGTACTATTAAAAATCACTTAAAATACATTTAATTAGCCTATTTAAAAATCATAATCATGTAGAACCCAAAAATGTAACAAAAAATTTTAAAAATTTATTTTTTTTCTTAATGATGGAATTTAGCTAAAAATAAATGCTCATAAAAAGCCTTAATAAGGAAATTATATTTAACCATCATGAAAAATTTCAGGTCAATTGGAGCTAATCACCTTAGGATAAGTTATAGGAACGGGGACAGGTATATCTACAGCCTATACAAATGAGCCAAGAATTTCTAATAAAGTCTAAAATGAAGTAATATATCATGGAAAAGGATGAATTTAAGTGGAGGAATATGTAACAAGTAAAAAATGTAAAAAAAATGCAGAAATATGACAAATATTGTAAAATGTAATAAAATACTAATAAATGCAAAATTGACTAGAATACTTGAACAATTATGCAAATTATAGCCAGTAAATGATCTTAAGGAATGAATTGAAATTGATCCTTGGCAATAAAACTAAAATTTTGATTGTTCTCAAAGCCAATCCAAATTAAAAATTATTAATTTAATGAAAACTTGCAATATGACGCAACAAAACATGTTGAATCCCTAGTGATCCACTTAATACATCATATCACATTAATTTAATAACTATGATTACATAATTATTTAAGCCTTTTATTTAAAAAAAGTAAATGGAAATAGAAGTGAAATTTAATCCTATACATTAAAGTAATTAAGGGAATGATATAAAGACAAGATGTAGGAATGTAAATAAAACTAAATTAAGGCATTTTAATTTGAAATTAAATAGAATGCAAAGGATGAAAATATAATACAAAATTATCGTAAAAAATAATAGAGAAACACAACTAATAAAAGGAAATTGAGGATGCTTTGACAAATTAATTATTGATCACTACACATTTGACAATTGCACTTAATTTCTTAACTTAAAATTATTTGAAACTCCTATAATGATTCACAAATTCTATGCTAAATTACCATTTAGCATTTGATCAATTCAAATTAGCAAAATTAAGTAATCGTAATAATCCTTAAAGTTATTTGATTTAATTAATCAAACTTCTATTTTCACATGAAGGATAATAATTAACTAACTAAAATTTAATATAAAACTAGATAAAAATCATAGATTATATAAATGAACATAGATTATACCAAATTTGTACTTAATTCATGCAAATTAAGAAAATTAGGGAAAAAGAAAAATCAGTTAATAATAATTACTGTTACAAATTAAGATCTCATAATCCAAACCAAGTTAGGCTTAAAATCCTTGAATCAATTTCAAATTTAGTATTCCATTGGTGAATAAAAGAGAAAAACTCTAAGAAAATGCTAAAAAAAGTTAAAAAACTAGTTAGAATGAATACATCCCCTAAATTCCCTTTTAGGATTCTAATTATAATTTGGTTCTACGTAATGAAATGTAGGCCTAACTCTTAGGATTTTGACCTAAAAATTTTAGCTTTTTTGGATCACTATACCTTAAGATATGGCTTAAATATTAAAGATAATCTAATCTAGTCCAAATTCAACTAACATCCATTAATCAACCTCTTTTAACCTCTAAAACTATGTAGTTTTGATTAAATGACTTCATAGAGGTTTAGATTTGGATCTTTGCTAACTTTTAGGCCTAACTTTGTATGATTTGCCCACTTGGAGCTTAAGTTATGCCTTAAATATTAATCCAAGGTTGGAACTAGATTAAACAGCAACTCTACTTCATCTTTATGCTAACTTTAGACTTTCAAAATGTTTAAATTTTAATTAGCATGAAAGTTGTAGAGCTTTCTCTTAACTTTTTAACAATATAAAGAACTTCCAATTTCAATATTTAGAACTCAAATTATGGTAAAAAATCTGAAATGATGTCAAGAATTTTACATTTAGCAAATAATTTAATTAATTCCAAACTAATTTATTTTTTTTAAAATAAAGTAAAATTAATTCAATTAAGCATTATCACATCCTAAGAGTCCTAAATATAAAGGAAAATATAAATAAAATGTAGTGCACATTAGTTATGTATTTTCTTCACTACGAGAGCATAAATGAATATATGGTTCGTTAAGTTCTTACCTTTGTGTTTCTACATATAAGTTAGATATGTGAGAAAATTGCTTCTTGGAAATTCTTATGTTGAATCAAGAATTTCAATTTTATGTTTTGCAAGTTACATACATATAAATACTTATATAGCCCTAATGCACTAAAGAAAGCATTTTATAATTCATGGAAGCATCCCATTCACATGAATTGATATATATATATTGAGTGCTTGTATAAGCCAAGCTAGGAGATAAAGTTGAGGGAGGCATGATTGAGCTTGTATAACTTATGTAAATAGAGCTTGATCTATTTTATGCTTCACATGCAACTTTGATATAAATTTAGCTTGTATGACTACATCCTGGTACTAAGGGTCTCACGTATATGTATAAAGCTTTTGTTAGTGTATATGCGTGTGTATTAGCCTCTGTTCATGAAGCTTCCTTAAAATTGCTTTTACAACCATAAAACCTCTTTCTATTTTCTCAATTTAGATATAGCAATAAGGCTATATTTATAGCTGCTGTTTAGAAGTCTTTGTTGGGAATTCAGAGAAACTATTTTTCCTAAAAAATCTTAGAAAATAACACTATTTTTTGGAAAAAAAATTTGAAAACTAAATTATAGAACATTTTTAGAGGAAAATATGGGGTGTGTTATTTTATAACAATATTTATGAGAAGTTAGGGCTATTTTTAAGGTTGAAGTTATAGTATTATCCCGAAATCATAGTATAATTTTTTTTTAATTTTTTTAAGAAGCAAACCTAACATTTGTGTAATTTATGGATTAATTTAGGTTATTTTAGTTGAGAAATTACATTTAATGTGATTTAGTGTAAAAATTAGGATCAAAATGCATAAAAGTAGCAAAAATAGGAGTCAAATCACACACTGGTTTACAACTGGTTAGGTTGAATCAAGTGCAGACTTGTATAAGGTTAGGGATGATGAATAGTGGGCAACGTGTGCTATCCAATTCCATTATTAGCATGTAAGTTGCATGCACTATCCTTTTAGCAATGGCGAATATATTGTTATATTCCATTCTTTAAGCATGCAATTATGAGCAATTTTTCCTATTTTTTTAGATTAAAAATATTTATTAATATTTTCCTATTTTATTTAAGTGAGTAAATAGGTCTATTTTAAGCCCAAAATTTTCTTGAGTGATTTATATAATATGAGCCATTTTTAGTATTTTTGAATTAATTTTAAAATTTTTTTAATGATTCAATAATTTTTTACACATTTTATAGAATTAATAGGAATTATCAAGTACTTATATTATATCATAAAATTTTGTATAATTATGTACTAGCCTTCATGGGACCAGTTACATTAAAATCTTGTTCAAAATTTCAGAAGTGAAATTGTTTAAAAAATTTATGAGCAGGAAATTGTATCAATAATATTAGATATCCTTTAGTATTATAATATTAATATAATTCATTGGTACTAATATGAGTGTAGGGTTAAATAATATGTTCCTAAAATTTTTAAACACCTTTTTAGTGTTGGGTTTTAGAAGTGTAATGTTTAACTCTTGTATTATAATATAAAGTCTTAAATGTCCTTTAGTGTTAAATCTTATAATATATTACTGATTATGGTTATATAGTTAATTTTGTGAGAAAAATATTAGGCTAATTAAGGTATTTACATTTATCAAGTGATTAATATATTTTCCTCAATTTTTATGTTTTTATAACAAAAATTTTGTAAAGTCACTAGATAGGATGGGATATATAATGATGAATAAGGCCAAATTCTAGAAACTATATTTGATGATTTAAGAAGCAAAACCTACTATTAGTATAAATCTAATTGCAGGGGCAAAAAACGAACATGAAAATTGATCATACTCAAAATGAGTCGATTTAAGAGTCAATAAGTACATTATGGATCGAATCATTAGACAAAGCATCTTTAAGCCTATGAATGTTTTGACTTTCTTTCAATTCCATTGTAAAAGATCCATGAAATTTAATGAAGCAAAAAAAAGTTATTGTTTCTCATTACTTGAGAAAAATTATTCATAATGAGATTGTGCAAGAGCACATTTTGGAATTTGTTAATCATTACAAGCTTGATAAGCATAAAGGTTAATAGAGCATATAGTTTTCTAACCTAGCATGGACTAAGTTATTTCCTCTAAGTTGGGATGTTCTAAAGGTCTTATATAGTATTTAAAAGTGTAAACAAACATTCAATAGACTAATACTATTATCAAATAGAGAAAGGCATGAGAAGGATAAGGTTTAGAAAATTAACCTAATTTCTCATGGTTTGAATTTAGAACAAAAGAGTTTTTAATGAATAACCATAAGAAATTCTCATATGATAGGAACAAAGGATGGGTGACTGCCTTATGTTCAAGAGACATAATGTAATACCCTAGGTTAGTGTTTAAAGTTTTATAAATTTCAATGCTTATAAATATTTATCTTATTTATTTGATTAATAATTGATTTTAAATTTCTATTCTTTTAGTTCCAGGGTATTAGAATAATATTGATGATAATATTTGAATTTTGTTTAATTGACCAATGTCGGTTCAAAGTTTGTTTAAATATTTTTTATAAGGATTTTTCTCAGAAGTTAGGAATGATTAAGTACAAAGATTTATAAAATTAATTATTTATATTTAATAAATTATTCATGGGAGATTGTAATATCCTAAAAATACTATTTAAAATTTTATTATTTTAAATACTATAATATAATTATGTTTAATTAATGATGATAGATAACTTATGTTTATTTGGTCAAGGTTTATCTTGAATTTTTACTAAATATTTTCTATAAAGATTTTCTCACTAATTGAAAATATTTTTAATAATTGTGAGTGAAAAGATTTATAAAATCAAATGCTTGAATGAGTAAATTATTTTTGAAAGTTGTGAAAAGCTTAAGATATTTATTTTTAGGAATTTTAAATAAAAGTTTTATAAAAATTAAGTTTTTAAAAAAGAAATAAATGGTTAGGATTAATTCTAAATAAAAGGAAGAATTAAGATCTGGTAATGCAAGTGAGCTCATGTGGTGCAAGATACATCGAATCAAGCCCTAAAGTTTATTTTTCTTTCTCTTTCTTTTTTTAACCATTTTTTTGTCACTTTCTCCCTCTTCCCACTAGCATTTTATCCTCTCTTTTCTCTTCGTTTCTTTCCTTTTTCTTTATCTAGTGTTGAAGCCAACCTCCCCTGGCTATAATATTATTGTCACTTGTCATGTTGTTGCCACACCTATCCTCTAACACTAGCACTAGTATAGATGCAACAAAGGTAAGTGTGTTTGCAGGTAAAGCAAGGTCTTTTAGCCCCCTTTCTTTCACTGACATTCTAATGCCTCCTTGTCATTATTTGCCATGATGTCAACTTCACTAAATTGTTGTTGTCGATAATGTAAGGGAGCCAGCAAAATTGCGACATGGAATTAGGATAAGGTCGTGACAGCCACCATGGACTAACTTGAAACCTTTCTTTCATCGGTAAATAAGGCTTATTTTGACATTGGTAAGCTGTCATTAGACACCCTAGATCATGGTAAGATCCCCTATATATCAAGCTTTCCCTAATTTTTATTATTATTAGGTTGATTTGAAGAAAAAAAACCCATTTAAATGTTTTAGATATATATGATGATATATAATAAAAATATGATTTTTATGATAAAAATACTAGAATAACATGATCAAAGTAAATATAGAGATTACATTTAATATTCTAAAATATTCAAGTTTATATATGAAAGATCCCATTTATATAAATTCTAAATAATAATAACTAGAGGAAAATATGATTTTATGTTGTAGAATGTTAAAATAGCATAAATAAAGTTTTCATATTATTAATTTCCATATTTTTTAGTGTCGAAAAATCTTTAGAATATATATATTATGATCTCTTGAGATATATGTAGGAATATGGAAAAGCAAGTATATAGTTACATAAAATGATAATAATAGAATATTATCACAGTACAAAATTTTAGTATTTTGGTGTTTAGAGCTTGATTTGAGGAAACCCTCATTTATAAAAGCCTTTGATTTCTTTATGATAATTTTCAAAATATAAGGAAGTGATGATCTAAGCTAATATAGTAATGTAAATAAAGTTTATTACAGGCATTAGATTTTAATATTTTTGCTTGTATAAGTTTGATACAAAAATCATTATATATATGAGCCTATGTTAATTTTGTGAGTTAATCTTAGAAATGTAAAGAAACTAATGAACCTAGATTGTTAGTATATTATGATATAAAACTAGAACTAAGATAATTAGGAAGAAAATATAGAATGCTTATTTACCTATGAATTATCTTTATAAATTATGAGTAAAAAGAAAGCAAAAGATAATCATGGATGTTGGGAACTTTATGAAGTACAATCCCACCAAGTGAATATATATCTTCCCAAAATAAATACTTTAATATTATCATGTTCATATAACACACTTATAATATTTTTCATAAATGATATAGACCACTATTAAGTTACCCTTATAATCATGTATTAATGACATGAAATTGATGACAGTAAGAAAGTAATAATTGTTTGTTTAAGTGAATGTATATCTATCACGTTTTGAGGACATGGTGGTATTATTATCATTTATTGATTGATTATAATGAGTTTACAATGGTGAATGATATATTGTGTTGTGATTAAGTTTATATGGTTATGTGCATGTTGGAAAGTGCAGTATGATCTATTAGATGTAAATGCACATTGTAGCCATGCAAGAGGACATGATGATGTTCTATTTATATATACTGTAAGTTGCTTTAACATTAACCCATAATGACAAAATGGTTGTTGTGTTAAAATTGCATAAAATTGTTGATATGTAAAGCTAAGCTCTAATAGATATATTATATTATGAATCATACCACAAGTGACATTAAAAATTGTAAAATGTGATGAAGGCATTAATGTGAAAGCTAAATGGAAAATTCCTAGCAAATAGTTTGAGAAGAATATAAGATTGACATGAAATTTCAAATATGGATAAATGTATGTTGATTATAAATAGTTATGTGAGGTGATGTGACATTTGAACTTTGTTTATGATTAGATATTGTTATTTAATGTGATTGCAAGTACTTAATATGATTGTGATGATTTAATTATGTTTTAACCTTTATGATTATGTGTGAATATAACAACTACCCAAAATGAGTGGTGCATGATAAGATAATGATATCATTTATTAGTGAATTATAGAGAATAATATGATTTGTGAAGTGACGTAGGGAATCTAAATTACATACAAGTGAACACTAAATCCCAGACTTAGTTTGGTATATTTTAGAAATTCAGGAAGATTGAATTGCATTTATTCTTCTTATTAAATACTTAGTTAGCATATGGCTATTTAATATAATTGAATCAAGAATTAGAAGTGGTAGATATATGCTCATTAAGTTTCTATAACTCATTTTACTTTATTTTTCAATATTTTCAAGTTAGGATAAGTGTCTTCGAACCTTATTGCATCTATAGAAAATCAACCCCGCCTTGTTAAAGGATTTAATGGTTGGGATTAGGATCAATATTTAAAATAAAGATGTTGTTGATCTATCAAGTGATGTGTTGAATTGTTTATTTATATCTTTATCATGAAACTCTATAGTCTTGTATGTATGTTTGATGCTATCATATCTGTAATAAATATAGATTTTATATTTTAAGGCATGTAGCCCTCGGAAAGTACCTAAAAATAAGGGAGACTCTCCCTATTTTTCTATAAAATTTAAAGTATAATTTGAGTCTCTCAAAATAAGGATAGTTTAATTAGAGAAATAAAAGTGATTAGTGTTAAGGCTTATAAAAACCAATTATTGGGATCTATGCCGATCAGGATCGAGATTAAGTTATGACATATAAGAAAGCGTATTGAGCTAAAGATGGTTATTTACTTTTTACGATTTATTTTTGTACTAGAAACACAATATTAATTGACTATGAAAGCTAGCTTTTCTAGTCATTATGTTTTTTACAAATAAATTTTATTTTGATGTGTTTATTTTGGGTACATAATTTGATGGGTTATATAGGCATTTTGCAAAACCTATTTTGAAACCTAACCTTAAACCATCTCTATGCCTTAATTTGACCAATCTATTTCAAGGATGTTCTTAAATAATGGAAGCTATTAGATGTTATTAAAGGTAAACAAAGCCTATTGACTTCACTATATGCATGACCCATCAAATCCATTTCCATCTTTCTATAGTATGATCTAGTGTTGTTAAGTAGAGCAAAATAATTATGAAACTCATTTGAGAAATATCCTATAAAGATTTCTTGATTTTTCAAAATGGATTATAAGTGTAGAATTTAAGAACATGTTAAATTACTTATGAATAACAAGCTAGTCAGAAAAAGGTTTAATTTTAAGCTTAAAAGGGGATGCTCATATAAAACTATGAGTTTAGGATTAGGTCAATTAATAGTTAAAAAATTACACTTAGAAGAAAGGTATAGACCATAAAAGACTTTCTCTTTCATTACATTTTAGAACTTCCATTGAATCATTATGGTATAAAGTAGCTCATTTTGGTAAGGACTATGTTCTTTAAAGATTAAAATAGTTTTCTTGGATTATAACCTAATAGAAACAATATGCTATTGTCAGATTATTTGCAAGAGGAGGATAAAGAACTCCTTGCAAGAAGCATAAAGATGTTGACCTAAATGGTTACAATTGTATCTCAATTTTAAGATTATAACTTCTCTTGAATTCAAAGAAAGCAATGCAAATCAAAGTACGCTAATTAGTAGGAACATTTTGATAATTTTGGTTCTACATAATAATAATATTTTCCTAGTAAATGATAATGTGGATGTGTTAGTTAAGATAATGGAATTAAGATTAAAATAAAAGGTATAGGAGTACCTCCTTGTATAAATAAAATGATATTGAGGTTTCTATGATATATCTCAAGGGTGTTTAGCTTGTCTCAATAGTCATTCCGAAAAAGACTCAACAACTCAATTTGCTCTCATACTTATTCATTAATTCAAAATGATAAGGTTTTAGGCCCTGTGTTATTTTAAGTAATAAATAAAATAAGTGATAATATCCCATATCCATTAATCATAAGCAATTTGTTATGTGTTTAAGTCAATGATACTAGATTGCTATTGGTATGGTACCTAGAAAGTACCAATGTTTATATATTGATTTATGGGAGATTGAGAGACACCAATAATTATGTACTGACTTATGGGAGATTAAAAGATCTCACAAGTGTAGGCTACTTGGGCATGTTTAGTTGGTCGTTTAAGTGGTCTTATATCTATGTTTGGATACATCTTACGAGGAGTTATGTTATGAAAATTGTTAAGAACTCATTTGTAGTAACCTTCATTATAAGTGTAGAATATGTCATGTGTTATAAATGTGCTTATGAAGTTAATAATTAAAGGTTTTTTTCTATTAACCATTTTTTTGTCACAATAATTCTACTATAATGGTTTCCTCTCTAAATAATAAAAATTTACCTATATGAAAGACTTCAACTTAAAATACTAGTTTGTAAAAGAGAAAAGATATGAAAGCATATTATTTATTTTTTTTCCACAGATTATATGCTTGTAAATCCATTAACCAAAGGCTCAGGCGTTAGTACAAAGCATGATCATGTAAATAATGTAGATTTATATAAACTTTTCAATATTTTAGGTTAGTTGGAGTTTTGGTGATATGAGCTTATTGTTATCTTGAGATATGTTTTAATGAAATATTCAAAATAAAATATTTATGATTTCACCATACAATTTTATGCACATTTTAAGTTATGACATGTGATTTAAGACATTTAACCTTATCTCATGATTGTGATAAGAATATTATTTCTCATTAGGTATTTTAGGCAAATATTATGACCATTGTATTGGATTTATATTTAATCACATTAAAGTTGTATAAATCTTATTGTGCACATTCATGTTTATATAACTATAAGATATTATTTGTTTAGTTAGCAAGGTATAGGCATTCAACATGTTTGACATTGATATATCTTCAAATATAATACTAAGCATTGTTGGATTCACAAAACCAAGAACATTATAATTTTGTTTAAAGAAAAAGCAAACTTGCAAGATATCATAGGCCTAATTGTGCTGAAGTAAAGTTTGACAACAACAAAAGTAACCAATAGTTGACATAATAATATGCATGGATATGCATAATAGGATTAACAATTAGGAGAATTCTAGATGTTACATAACAATAGCAAGTTAAAAGATAGAAGGAAAATTCAATGGTGTCCCAAATGTTTTAAAACTTGGAGTGATGTGACAATTCCAAAAATCATTAGATTGAAATCATTTGATCACATCCATTAAAAAAATGGACAATTGTAATTGAATAATTTCAATCTAACTATCTCAGAGCTTACCATGTCACTTCAAGTTTTCAAGCTCTAAGGGTACCATTATACTTAGGTTTTGAAATTCTATGGGTACCATAAAAGCACCTTAATATAAATGTAGTTTTCCTATAATGCAACTAAAATATATCCTAAAACTCCATATATACAATAAACTATGTCCCAGGATAAGCGTCTTTATTGAAAAGAAAAATGGGGTTTAAAGTTTTACTATTAAATTATAAGTACAAACTATGATTATGAAGCTATTACCATAGGATAAAAAGCATATATAAGACATGAACAATATCATACTCACACTTAAAAGTTATGCATTCTAACCAAATTAGAATCTTTAAATTATATATAAAATAACATGTGTCAACCAATTAGAAATTTAAGCAAATACTAAATTTAGTAAATTAAACCTCTATGCATATACCTAGCTTCACTTCAATATTGAATTGACCACTCTTAACAAAAAAAAAATCTTATCAACAAAAGCACTCAATTTCCTTTCTTGCAATGTGAAAAATATTAGTTATCTTTAAAAGAATAAATTAGTGAAAAGGTTAAAATAATTTTTGACAATTTCCAACTAAAAACACATAAAAGAGTTCTTAATTTTTAAATTTTATAAGTTGTATGTGTTTATTAACCACTTAAAGAACAAATAGCACAAAAATTACAAATATAACGAAAAAGTTCAAACTAATAAGAAAAATGTGCCAATCAAGATGAAATAGCAAAATAAAACACAAACACTATCAATTTTTAAAAAATATTTATTTTAATTAAATGTGTTAATTAGAAAAAAGTGTAAACTCCAAATCCTTCAAATCATGAGAAATGCACAAGTTTGTAAGTTCATATGTAATAAGAAACCTAACAAATAAATCCCATCAATAACTAACATAAAATTTAAAATAAAGTAAATACTCGTGTTTTCAAAAAAAATTGTTCTTTGTTTCAATAAAAGTATTGAATTTCATTTCTAGTTTTTAAGAATGATTTTTTTTTGTGATGTGGGAAGGTGCAAGATAATGCAAAAAAGGAAAAAAAAAATTTCAAATATTATGTGTGTGAAATTAAATTAAAATTTTAAAAATAGATTGATTTCATGAGTGAGTTCTATTTTTCACTTTCTATTGTAAGTTATAATTCATCCAATATCATACTTATTTCAAAAAGAGAGAGAATATTTTTAAATTCATTAATTTTAATAATAACTATAACTTGATTTTAGTAATTTCATTGATTTTATGTGACTCATTTTATTGATTTTAGTAATAAATAATAATTACAATTAACAATATAGGTACAAATTTTTAATTTAATAATGCTATTGATTTAACCTAATTTATTTTATTAATTTCACTAATAGTTATTATTTTTTATAATAAATATTATATACTTCATTAATTTATCCTCTATATATTTATTAATTTTAAGAATATTATTATTTGCATACAAAGGCAAAAGTGTTCTTATTTTTGTAAATGAAAATGTTACAAGGTGTAAAATACAGAGCTAGGTTGATATTAATAAAAAAAAAAAAGCTCACTTCTAACTTACAACCTCTCATAAAAGATAGGAGATTATATTGATGTTTGATTTTTTTTTTTAGAGAATGAAAGTGTAAAAAATAAAAGAATAATAGTAATATTGCTAAATAAAAACTAGTGCAAGAGTTGTCATTAGACATATGATTGAAGGGTATTATTATCATTTGTTTCATTAACTTTTATATCATATCACTTATTTATTCAAAAAAACAAGAAAAAATTGTTTCTTTCTTGTACTTTTTTTTATCCATTTTCTTCATAACCAAACATAATATATATATCTTCTTTCTTATTTTTTTTCTTTTATCATTTCTTTCTATCCATTTTCTTCCTCTTATTGTTTCTCTTATATCCAAACAAAACCTAAGTGCACAATTCAATTGTTTAGTTCTCTCTTCATTCCCCATCTAGTTTAAAACTTAATATCATTTTCACTAGACATTTTTAAACTTCCATAGTACATTGACTTTAAATTAGAAAAGTTTCAGTGTCATCTCCAGGATTCAAACTTATGCCTATGAATAAGCAAAGTCCAGTTAGGGTTAGCATGTTTTTCATTGAACCAACATATTATTGATAGCTTATGAATAACTTTATTAATGTGTGACTTATGATGAAACAAGTTTTGCATGTGAAGTTTTTTTAACGTAAAAAGATACTTGTTTTTGTATAGGTAGCTTTTTTGACCAATTACTCCAAGATTTATATATGCATCCAAATTATTAAGTAATGATTGAGTTTTTCACTTTTTCTTTAGGATTATTAAGCTTTTTCTAAAGGAATATTATTCATAATTGCTCTCATGATAATTTAATTTTACTTATCAAGCTAGTTGCTATAATTTGTCTCATAAGCTATAGCATTTATATAATGTCTTATAGTTTGCATCTGTTGTAATCTTAGATGGTTGTTATAGTGGGAATAACCAACAACAAATTACATTTGTTTATACCTGATTTTGAAAGAAACTTATGATTGTTTAGTTCATTCTAGGATAATCTTTGCTATTATTGCTTATTTCATTCTAGGATAAATCTTTTACCTCAAATTTAATATTGAAGTCTTAACATTTAGTATATTAATGTTATTTTGACATTCTCCTATTATTTTTCATCTTTATATTAAGGTATCACTGTATAATAACTTATTAGGGGATATTATCCTCTATATGTAAACATTAATTAACTCTAAAATAATTTTTTAATTTCTAAATAAAATTATCACTTGTTCAGTTAGAGCATTAACTTTGTGTATTGCATCTAGCAAGCATTTTATGTTATATTTTCTAATTCTAACTTTTTAAATTCTATGTAATTATGTAGGAAAATTATCTTGGTGAAGATAATGGCTTGCTAAATAAGAATGATGAAGAGGATCTACAATTGTAAAAAGAAACACATGTTATATTTAATTTTACACTAGTTTGAAATTTTATTAGGATATGTTTTAGTGTGATTAAGATTTTATTATTATTTTTAATACCATTTGTTGAGTGGATATCCTTAAGAAAATTGCTCATGGAATTTAAATTGAAAAAAAGTAGATTTATGAGGTATTTATGATAGGTGCTAAATAGAATTAAATATTGCTTATAGTAATATTAGCAAAATTGTAAATGTTGCTAACAATATTTTTTTAAAATTAAAAAAAAACTATTGCCTAATATGCCATAGTTTCATTATGTTGTCAATAATTTTTTCAACAATAATTTTTAATCATTACTCATATTATCATTTGCAATAGGAAAATGTAGTTAACTATTATATTATAGGCAATAATTTTAACATGTTGCCTATAATTCTTTTAATAGCATTTTTTAATTGTTACTTATAATATCTTTTGTAACAAAAAAAAAAACCATTGCTTTTAATACTATAAGCAACAATTTTTATATGTTGTTTATAATTTTATTAGTAACCCTTTATAACCATCATCTACAATACCTTTTGTAGCAGCAAAAAACTATTACTTATGTTTAAAATTAACAATGGTTAAAATGGGTTATCAAATATTGCCATTACCAAAAGGTTAAAAAAATTGATGCCGAAAAGAATAAGTAACACAAGTTAAGATCGCAATAAAAAATCATTGCCTACACTAATGGCAATATTTTTTTAATATAGGTAATAGTTTTTAGCCATTGTCGTACTTATATTCCAATCATATCCATTTTCACTAATGTTATAATATTCATTCAACAGGTATTATCCAGAGATGCATATAATGTACATAGCCTAAATTTTCTTCTAAAAATCAAAATATAAATACAAAATTTCACATTTTTCAATAGTATTTCATATTTGAAACATATGTAAATAATGTGTAACCCTTTTTTTAATAATTAAGACCATATAACTCATAATCCATTATACAACAAGTGCAAGGTTACTAGTAACTTTTGTGCCTAGGAGATGGATAATTGAAAATAGGTATAGAAAAATCAATTCAACTCGACCTTAATCATTTAAATTGAACCCAAAATTATTAGGTGGAGGAAAGTTAAAATATTAATTAAATTAGGACAATTGAAATTAAGAGTTAAATTCAGTGTTTCGATTAGATATGGTTCAACCATTTCTTATTTACCAATGCCTAAATTTGATTACTATGTTCTCTAGGTTACTTATAGAACACTAACATTCTACTAAGCCATTAGGCATAATGGAAATGAACTAATAAAAATTAGAAACATAATCCTAGATTCTTCATCTTCCACTCTTTAAACTAGATAATCTTATCAAAGTTTAGTAACTACCACTATCACCCATGCTATCTCACTAATAGCTCATCCTTGAATTGGAGCCATTTCACCAATTGCCATCATGAAATCCCCTCTCTTCCATCTAAAATCTTTATCTACCAAACTATGTGAGCCTTATTGAAGCTGCAAAATGTAAGCTATGAAAGATTCACTATCCAATAAGATTTTCCTATTCACAATCTTTGTTGTTTTAAACAAATCTTGTTTCTAAGTTGGATTTTTGAATGTTGGTTAATTTAGGATTTTTTAGGTTAATTATGATTTATCTTTCAATATTTTTAGTGGTGTGGTAGTGGGTAGTTCTACCTTAGGGCTATCTTATGAGCAATTGCGTTTGCCAATTAGGGATCATTAGCTATTGAAGTGTTCATGATTTTGTGAGGTGATTTTGTTAGTTTATTTTCTAAATGAGGATATTTCTTCAAATTCTATTGCAAAAATTGATTAAGCCATGTCTAATGAATTCCATCTTGACTGTATCTAGAATTATAAAACTACAAACAAGACACTCTTAAAGTTGCATTTGGTTTAGGGAAATGCAATTAATATTAGTTTATCTTCATATGCTTGTTTTTTTTTATCACAATAAATACTATTTTAATTGTGAAGGTCAATTATAGTCGAATAATTAATAGATGGAGAATTAAATGGAGTTGTGTATGATTGAAGATTGTACATTTACATAATTTGTATTTAATAGAGGATTGTATAAATGGAAATTTAAATGGGTTGTGTACAATTTGCAATAGTGTAAATAATCATAGAAATTAATATAATTTACAATTACAAAGGTTAATTGTAATAGGATAATTAATATATAGAGAATCAAATGGGGTTATGCATAATTTAGGGTTACACTTTTACATAATTTGCATTTAATAGGGGATTATATAATTAGAGAAATAAATGAGATTATGTATAATTTGCAATATTATAAATAATTCTAGAAATTAATATAATTTTCAATTATGAAATTGTAATCAAACAATTAATAGATAGAGAATCAAAAGGGGTTATGTATAACTTGGAACTATATGAAATAAATGTTAAGTATCATAATGGATAATTTGATTTATTGAATCACGTAATTAGTATAAATATTAATTGTAATACTTAATGCATTTAATTAAAGTTGCCTACTTAACCAAACCCATTGTAAACTAATGTAACACAACATCATCCAATACCATTAATTATAGTTGTAGTTGTAGTTGTATTCCAACCTATTGAATTGAGTCAATCAATTAGGTTAGCAATGCTTAACTAGCCTAAATTAGCTAATTGCCACCCTAGTTGAAAATACTATTATGGTGCAAGAATTAGTTCATACCTACAAAAAAGAAGAAAGATTTTATTAGCTTTATAGGTTTTAAGCTAGACATGCAAAAGGCCTAGGATAGAGTTAAATGGTAATTTGTCCAAGAAGTACTACATCCATTTGGATTTAGCTCAAAATTTGTTAATTGGATTAATTGATGCATTCCTATAGCCTTATTTTTAGTTTTATTTAATGGTAGTCCAATTGAAAAATTCAGTCCATAATAAGGACTAAGATAGAGTGAACCTTTTTTTTATCTTTTTATAATTATCTTAGATGTTTTGTTTTCATCATTATTTAAAGTAGAAAATGAAAGGAAAAACCATGAAATCAATGTGTAAAGATCAAGTCCCTTGTAGCATATTTAATATTTATAGAAGACATAATTGTGTTTGCTAGAGCTAATTCATTTAAGGTTGCTAAATTTATGAGACATTTTGAAGAAATACAAATTGTGGTCAAGTTAACAAGTTTATTTATCAAAGTCTATAGTCTTATTCTCAAGCAATGCAAATAAAACTTTAAAGAGTTCACTACTATATTAACTAGGCCTTAACCACATTAATGAAGATGTGAAGTATCGAAGGATTCCACTATTTCTATCCAAGAATAAAATTTAAAACTTTAAGTATGTCTAGAGTAAACTCTCAGGATGAAAAAAAAAACATTATCTTAGTAGGAAGAATTACAATGATAAATTCATTCTTCTAACAAATTTTGATATTTACAATGTTCACACTAAAATTACCAAAGGACATATGCAACAAAATGGACATATATACATAAGATTTTTATGGCAAGTTGCAAAGGATAAATCCCATTATTACAACCCTAAGTCATGGCTATTTTTTTTTCTTTTTTTGCTTACCCAAGTAAGCTGGCAGCCTTAGTTTTAAACTTTTTAGGGGTAGTAATTTTATACTATTATCCAAAGTCACTTCAAAGATTAAAATTGAATCAAATAAAATTTAGGTCAAATGTTTTGGAGCTAAATATCTATGAAGTAAAATCCTATTGGGTGATGGTTTAGCCATTCATGGATTGTATGCATGGAAAGGAATATTATCTAATATCTCATTAATAAAAGAAAAGGTTTTCTACATGGTAGGGAAAGACAGTTCAATAAAGACAGTTTAAGACCCTTAGGTTCAAAATTGGGTTGGGCATATCTCTATAATAAAGGAGATAGTTACTATGGACTAAAATGTTCTTATATCTAATCTTAATGGGATAGTTAATAGAAAACAAAAGTAGATTACCACACTAATAAATCAATTATTTAAGCTAGAGTAGTGCCCCATATTCTTAATCCTTTCTTCCTAATTCATAACTTAATAGAGCCATTTATACTTTAAGTACCATGAGTTCCTTCAAAACTATATCTATTTGTCATTTAATTATCACACATAAGAATACCCAAAGTAATAACGATATGTGGAAGAAATTATAGGAAACAAAAGTACAACATTAGCCTTGGGTTATGATATGAAGGTTCGCAAGTAAGGTATTACTAACAAAATCAAGATTAGGTGCTCTAACAAACAATGAAATTACTTGTGTCCACTATGTAACATGGTGAATAAAATAAAACTTGATGTAATTAGAGCCCTTTGGTTCCACTTCTGAACAATAAACATTAGTTAGCTCTATTTATAATTTATGATGAATTTTATTTTTTTTCTTGGTGACAGGAACACACATCTGAATATTGATACAAATTTTAATTTAAGAAGGATGCTTTATGCTTTTATTACCATTTTCATAAAGAGAATATAAGAAGTGCAAAATCACTTGGTTTTTGGCAATTAACCCATTAATGTGGAGAGAATGTCAAGAAAATCACCATTGATATCTATGAGAAGGAACAATGATTCATCATAAACCATAAAGCATCAATTGTAACCTTTTCTTTCGCTATCTAGAATTAGCAAGTAAGTTGGTCCACCTTACCCTCTAAAACAATTCAACTTAATGTTAATGCTACATGGTCCAAATGCCAAGCTTTAATTACAATGTTAGCAAGGAATAACTTTGGAGAAGTTTTAAGGTTTTAGTATAACAATATGGAATGTGGACCCTACCATCTTCTAAGCTTCTAGAAGTCCAAAGTGCCTTACAAGTGGCTTATAATTTTAGTGAAATAGAGGTTACCATAGAAAGTGATTGTATACTATGCATTGATATTTTGTTAAAAGTTAGTAGATGTCATTTAAAGGTTTTTTTCTATATTTGAGTCAATTTTATCTTTTTTTCGATATGTTCATTATGTTCCTTAGCTTGGTATCCTTTGTCTAAGAATAGGGTAGCTCATAAGATTGCATAATAAGTATCTAGAGTCAAAAGGAGTGGATTTAGTTTCATGTTAGAGGTACTTCCTACCATTACCAATGTTGCATCTCATGATCGTTTTTTGAGTTAAATGAAATTATGTTAATTCTTAGCTTAAAAAAAGGTTACTAGCAACTCGTAACTAAAATAGAGAAGGATAGCAAAAAAAAATAGAAATTAACAGCCTTAGTTGGTTTTCCTCCTTCCATTTATAAACATAAAACTGCTTTTCAAAAAGGGACATAACTAATTTGCTTTTTATGTGAGATTTTTTACTTAATTGGCCCTTTGAAGGACCTCACAAAGTAATATAGCTACTTAGCTTATTCATTATGTAAGATTTTCAAGGATTCATATCCATAGTTAATGTTAACATAAAATTTTGAGGACAAAATTATTAGGGTAGGTGATCAAATAATTTATGTAAAAAAGTTCAAAAGATTTTCATATATCTACACTATACTAATACATGGTTTTAAAAGTTTTACCAATCAAGCTTCACCTCTGATCCTTATTATCTTTATTAATAAAAGTTGCAAATGAAATCTCATCCACCATTCATTATATCATTCTAGCTCTAGTGTGTGCTATTATCATTTTATATGGGGAGAGAATGTAACAGTCAAATTGAAATGACATGTTAAGTTGTTATATTACTTTATTCTAAAATGCATTAAAACAAAGATGAATATAGAGCTTGACAAAGATTTAGCAAATGAAAGGAGCTAACAATATAGAGAAGGATAGATATATAAAGCTTGACAGAGGCTTAGCGCACTACAAAAGAGAGAAAATATGAAGGATTAGTTTTATTAAGGAGAAAGATGAGGAAAAAAATTAAACTGTTAATTTTCATTAAGAAGAAAGATAAAATGATCCATATATGTACACGTAACCTTAATTTTATTCTAACAACCAAAACAATTACACAAAAGGTCATAATTTTTTTAACATTATTTTATTTTGAACATATTTATTCATATTTTAATTCACACACATAGTTTTAGGTTTTATTTAATTATAAAATAATGCATATTTAAATATAAATATGTGAAAATAATAATATATATTAAATTTATAATTTACCTTGACATTATGGCATTTTAGCTCTAGTGTGTGCTATTATGATTTTACATGGAAAGTGAATGTAACAATCAAATTGAAATGATACCTTAAAAGATTGCATTAATTTGTTCTAAAGTGCATTGAAACAAAGACAAATATAAAGCTTGATGAAGATTTAGTAAATGTGAGGAAATGAAATTATCAAAAGTGATACGTACACAAAGCTTGAAAGAAACTTAGCACACTACAAAATAAAGAATATATATATATATATATATAAAAGGATAGTTTTTATTGAGGAAAAAGATGAGGAAAAAAATGAAGAATAAATTTTCATTAAAGAGAAAGATATGATGATGCATATATGTACATCCAACCTAAATTTTATTCTAATAACCAAAAAAATTATATAAAATGTCTCAATTTTTTTCAACATTATTATATCTTAAACATAAACGTTCATAGTTTAATTCAAACAAATGTAATTTTGAATTTGATTTAATTAAAAAATAATGCATATTTAAAATCAATATATGTAAAAATAATAATATATATTTAATTTGTATTTTGCCGTGTTATTTTCCTTATCAATATTATTAACCATATCTCATTTTTTAACTATTCACATTGATTTTTATATATTTATATTATTATTTAATATCTTAATGTGCTTTAATATTTAAAATAAATTATTCTCATATTATTATATAATATAAAATAAGATTTAACAACACTAAAAGTATATTTACATTAAAAAGAACATAACACAAAAATGTCTTTCTTCATTTTTAAATTTAAAAATAAAAAATTAAATTATTTATATACAAACTCAACAAAAAATAATTTAAATATATATAAATTGGTAAAATATTTATTTATGGATGATTTATTTTTTAAAAAATTGACAGTAAAAATATGCATATCATTTCTTTCATGAACATAAAATAAATTATGTATTTTAATTTCAATTAGTAAGATTTATACAAGTGGTTAGACTTGATTTATTTTTAAAACTAATTTTTATAAAATATTAAGTTAAGATTAATACATGTGGTGAGTTTTGATTTATTTTTTTAAATTAATTTTTATGAAATATTGATATAAGATTAGTACAACTGGATGTGTTTGCTTTATTTTTAAAAAAGAAATCTATTGATTCATCACATATGTAAAAATGTTATGTAATAATGTTTTGTTTGTGATAAATAATTTTAAAAATATTAAATTATATATTTGTATTTATAAAATTAATTTTTTTATTTATTTTATATTATTAATTTGTGCAAGTCACACATATATTTCATATCAAAGTAAAAAGAAAATAAAAAAAAGGTTAGAGTGAAACATCTTTGTAAGAATAAATCACTATAATATGTGAGAAAATAAAAAAATATTAAAATATAGATACATTAAAATATATGTAATTAATATTTATGCCATGGATTTAGTGATTATTGCTAAGAATGTGATTAAAAAAGTAAATGTCATCACTCAATTCAATAATAAATCACTATGACACTAGAATTATAAATGCTAACTATGCCTCCTTGTATATTTCTTACCAAATTGAACTCTTAATGGTGATAATCATATATATTGAACATTTTGAAAAGGGACAACATACAAAGAAGCAAGTCATATGCTTTAGTGGTAGCATGGCACCAACTATGCCTATATTATTATCTCAATCATATTAAGTCATGGTGTATAATCACATAACACATGCTTTTACATAAATATCAATGGAAGCACTCAACTATCATATGATTAGGATAATATATGCTTTTGCATATATCAGAAGGTGTATCAATTCAACTTCTTAATTTCAAATCATTCATAATGTACTTTTAATCTTACATAACATATGACATTCTTTAAGTGATTCATCAAGTAAAATCACCTTTAAGTAGTCTAGATTGGTTTTTATACCATCACTTACGATACAAATTAATTTAGAAATTTTATATAAATAATAAAGTAGCTATATGGTTTAATGAAAGATAAAATTTGGCGGTGAAGGGTTTAGTTACACATCCACAGGAAATAAATAATGAGAAAGGCATCAAAAGAATTAAGAATGATAGAGTTGAGAAATTATACAAAATACAATAAGACAAACACACAATAAAATAAAGAAGATAAAATAATAAGTAATGAAGAGAATAAATGACCTTTTGAATGAAATGATTGTTCTTTTGTAAAAGCACTTTTAGTAATTACAAATGGAGACAAAAATATTAGTTATAGTTCATGTAATTGTAATATGTTTCTAGCATTATGAAGCTTAAATGTTATAATTCATTTGTTTACAAAGATGGAAAAAAAAGATTCCCAAATAAACATATATTTGAATGTCATGTTAGTATTATACCTATTTTTGGTATGGTTTTTCTTGATCCTTACACTTATCAATGATCTAATATGTGTGTATGCACATGCATGCATCCTATTTATATCATGAAATTCCCATGCAAAATAAAAAGTACCTTATAAGGAATGGTCTGAATTTGTAATTTCTTCAGTAAGTAGAGAGTAATAAAATTTAATCCACTATACATTACATAAATACATATGGTTTGACTTTTCAAGAACCATAAAACAAAAATATCATTAAAAAATAAAGAAAAGCAATGCTATATTAAGTAGGAAAAATAGAGTTTGCAAATTAAATAGAGCAAAATTCAACTTAAGAATGAAAAACATGAAATATAGTCCATTTTCTATTAAATTAGCTAATTATAATTTTGATATGTGTATAGCCTCCCTCCAAAATCTTTAAAAAAAAAGTAAATTTAAAAAAGTGAATCCATTGAAGAGAAGTTTCAATAACTAGTTAATTAGAAATAACCATCTTAAAGATAAAATTCTACATGAAAGCAATCAATAGCAAGAACTCAATTTCTAAGAAATAAGGAAAAAAACAAGTTTTTTACCTTAAGAATAATAATGCCATATCATAAGACTAATATTGTTAAACTTAGAAATCTACTTAATCATATGCAATGATATGTATGCATAATTGCTTTATCCATATATAGATCAAGATTTATAAAATTGTAATATTCTAATCAAAGTAAAATTGAATAGGTAATAGGTAGAAATTGTAGGTAAGATTTAATGAAGTATTCATGTCCTTGCCCCTTTTCAACTTATTAGTAAAATTAAAAGTAGATATAAGGAAAACAAAAATACGGTTGATCTATTTCCACAAATTAATATAGAAATAAGCAAAACCCACATATTAATTAATTATTCTTTAAATTGAAATGACCAATAAACTAGATGCAATTGAAGTATTAATCACCACTAACTAACTAAAACTACTAATTTGCTAATTTATGCCAATTGTAGAATGATAGATAAGCATAAGAAATAACAAAAGTACAAAAATTAAAAGGCATTTCCTTAATTATATTCTATTCTAACCTTATTTTTTAGGCACTATGGTGGATGAAGGGCCTAATTTTATGAAAAGTGCTAGTAATATCTCTTTAAACATAAAGACCATGCATAGGGATTCATTGTTTATGAAAAGTCCAAAGCTATAATAAAGTCCAATGCAACGTAACTTTATAAATTTCAAAGCATACAATGAAATCAATATATCATCTAGTTTTTTCGTAATTGTAAATAGTGCTTTAATGACCCGATATGTTAAAGACATATAACAAATTCATTCATAAGAAGTGAAGCTTAAATCTTACATAAAAGCATAAATATCTTCCCAATGAAACTTGTTTTGTTTATAATTCTTAAACAAATACTTTGTAACTTCTATATGTCCCACACAGCTTAAGTAGAGCATTTCCCTTACACTTTTTAAGACCATTGTCCACTATCATTATAAGCAATAAAATGGAAATATGGCTTATATAATAATATATGCAATAAAGTCTATACCTTTGGAGAAAAAACATCCAATGTATATAGAAAGGGGGTTCAACGGCATGATTACACCAGAATAAGTGATATTGATAGTAATATAGAAACAAAAATGAGAGAACATCATTTTTAGTATAAATAATAACATAAAAAATAAGAATCTTTACATCATATTTAAGAAAAATGCATTAGCTTAAAAAATCAGCAATAGTCATTATTTTAATTAGACATAAAAATAAATTATAGTAAAATACTATTGGTAAATTCTTTATAAGGCAAGTCCCTAGTAAGGAGCCTAAATGTACAATAAGTGGTGTCTAAATCACAAATGAAGAGTTAATAGCCTATTTATAGCCTTTAGTAGGTGGATGAAAGGTGTGAGCGTGGATCCTAGTTGGAATATTCTAGAATTGTCAAATAAAAATCCTAACTTGGGTTTAATGCTAGGAAAACACATCCTAAGGTGTGGGAAGTGTGTTCTTATCCATATAGACACGGAATGTCTATGTAGCATTGATATATTTATATGAACTCATATGTTTGTGTAGACAGAGGTGCTATATGCTTGCTGAGAGGGGAAATTATTTTGGTTTACTATAGCAGGCTCTTTGTTTGACCAAGTATATATAGTATAAGCAGAATATTTATATTAACTATAGATAAGGGATGTACACCAAAACATTTAGGATTGTGATGAGGATTATGTTCATTAATTATAGCTAAATTAAAAAAGTAAAAATTGAAGCAAAAAACTTCTATATCTTGAAAGAATTATAGAAAACTTAAACAAATTAAAAGATGCAATAATATATTATCACTAGAATAAATAAATAATTTGCATTTCAATTCTTCATAGTAGAACTAAAATCAAAATGGAGGCAAAATTCACTAACTTTACGATATTGACAATAAGAAAGAAGAAAAACCAAAATAAAGATAGAATAAAAATGAATCAATGATAATCTTAAAGATGCATCATGCTTGATAAAGCATCAAAGGCTCAAACTTAAAGTAAAGGCAAATGACATTTGGTGGACACATGCATACTGTATGTAGCTAAGATGTTGATCTACTATAGCAGCTAGGCTATTATATGTCAACAACAAATGTGAACATCTAGATTTGAAACATGAGGTGTGAAAAGAGGAAATCTATAAAGAAAAAGACTAAAAGAATTAGAAAAATTGATTATTATATTTATCAAATTTCATAGCTAACATTATTAATCTTTTATTTTTACTTTTTTTATAATTATTTGTCCTTTTCTTCTCTTATAATGGTAAAATAAATGAAAAATATTGAAATAGATTATTAAATCAATTAAGTTTGATCTAAATTCAAATTTTTATAAATTTACAATTACTTCTTATTTTTAAGTTACTTTTCTATTCAAGTTAGGTTTTTTAGTTAGAGTCAAATTAACGGTTTTTTTAAGCAAGCCTTTTTAGGTTATAAATATTTGTATTAACCAAATATTTGAGGCATGAGAGAGATGTGATGTAAATATGTATTGTAAAGGATAGATATACTAAAGGGTGAATTGGGGGTTTTTTAAAAAAATTTCTCAATAAACACAGAAGATTTTCTATAAAAATAGAGGAAGTAATAATTGTAATTTGGAAATAAGGAATTCAACTCCCTAATATTCTATTATCTAATACTTATATATTATGTGTCAATATTCAAATAAAAATGCTCAAATATGTAGAGAGGAAATACTAATTTAGAAAATTAAGGAAAGATAAGGTTTAGAGGTATAGTTTTTCACTAAGAAGAATAACTACTTTCAGTGTAATCCACTCTCTAAAGTTAAATACCTTTCAATTTAGTCATTAGTGCACTAAATTCCCTTAAAGTTAATGGCCATTTAGAAGCCTTTCAAGTAATCTTGGATTGATACAATCCCTTCTCTTGTATTTCCTCACATAAGTTCACTCCTTAAAGATACTTCACTTTAGCAACTATAGAATCCCTTATATGTTATGAAAAACCCAAAGATCATAAGCAGAAAAATAAATGTTTAGTGCAACCTTGTGGAAATACATCTTGAAAGAGCTAAATAAAGCAGTTTCAAATTATATGGCTCAAATGAGTGAAGTTTTAATAAAAAAGATGAAAGATTTGAAGAAATTAGGGTTTTAATGACTCTACTCCCTCGAAAAAATAATGTTAAAACATTTATAGATGAGTTAGAATTGAATCGAAACATTCGCACACTTATTTCTAGAACTTAAAATTTGAATGACAATCACCTATATAAATGACAATCCAGCTAATAGTGATGCTCTAAACCTCCATACTCACTTATATACTTGAGTATGGTCTAAAAGATTCACCTCTAGACCTCTATACTCATTTATATACTTAAATATAGGTAAAGGATTGTTATTTTTCAAACCAAATTTTGTTTTCAAAGATCTTTTCAAAAGAACACCCTCTTTTTCAAAGTTATTTCATTTAAAAATAAGTTTGGCACAAAAATTCCTATTTTGATAATGTTTTTAAAATAACTTGAGTCATAATAATTGAAGATTTAATCATGTACATAATACTTCAAAAATCCTAAATGAATCTTTGAAAATTTTTATGTTCAAAAGCTCCAATTTCTTTAAGAATCATATTATCTTCATAATTCTTCAGTAAATAACTCTAAAACCATTTTTATAAAACTTTTCAAATAATCATAACAACTAAAAATGTTATTTGACATAATTAAAATAAACATGTTTACAAAGAGGCTAAGTTAACAATATTCCTTTTTTTAATAATGATAGACACATTTTGATAACATTAGTTCAAAACATTCTTTCAAATAAAGATGGGACCATTCTAACCAAATTTCTCAAACTCCCTTTAAATTTATACTCGCTCTTAATTTAAACATATTCAATAAATTCAAATTTAAGCTAACCTCATACACGTTCTTACTAATCATCTTCCTTTTTTAGCATCATTAAACAAACAATTCTGTCATAGTGTTCTAATATTTATAATCTATAATGAACATTTATAAGAAATAGCATAATATTAACAACATCATCCATGAAGTCATATTAGCAAAATATCCATAATAAGAAGCATAAAGATGTCCTAAATAAAATAAAATATTGATGTTGAAGTCAAAATAAGTAGTATAATCAAAAGTCCTAAAAGGGAAAATAGGCTAAAGAGATAATAATCTTTATATCTCACTCGTCTATGTGAGTGTCCACCCTATAATCCGTATCTCCACTAAAAACTAGTTGTATCTTTAGCAGCAACATCTCTAACATGTTGAGTATATGAAGAAACTCCAAAAACAATAAAAGAGAAATGCATACAATTGAGGATCTCAACTAATTGGGCAATGAAATCTTCTTTCATAGTTTGCATGGATGCCATGAAAAGGTTGCAATAAGCTAATTTATCTTTTTTTAGCTTTTATAATTCTTTAACTAAATCATTCATTTTTGCATTCAAAGCTTGATTTCCAACACCTCTTTCACCATTCATCTTATCCTAAAACACATAATCATTCTTAAAGATTTTCATTAAATGAAAAGTAAGTGTAGTAAGACCATAAATTTCTTACTTTCCTTGGAAAGGATTTCTTTTTTTAGATTCAATCTACATTTCATGAAAAATTTTGTGAGAATCATGACATATGGCAAAAATCCTCTATTAGTACACTTAAACATATGATTCATAATGAGTACTAGAAAGTTGATGTCAATGTTATGGCTAATAAATCATATAATAAGTAGCTATTCATGATAAATAATAGTATAATTTGTCTTTTTAGGGAAAATAACCTTAGCACTGGAGTAATGGAGAATCCCATCCTCTATAGACAAATCTATGGTCTAAAGCCTTCTTTGTTGGTAAGTAGGAAGAAGTTCTAAATTTAGAAAAAGGTATTTCAATCCAGTGTTTTTTTTGGTATATTCATCTATAAAATCTCAATCATTGCATCCAAGGCTACAATCTAAACTAAATAGATTATTCAACATTTTGCAATTATTTTCAACCTTTACACCTATAACATTAACATAAATCTTTGTTTATTTACCAATCTCTTTCTTTTTTAAATTAGAATAAAATAATTTCATTAAAGAAAGCTTATATCTAATAGATTTAAAGCAAGCAAATTCAAGCAAGTTTAAATCTTTCAACACCTTATAAATTTATAACTATTAATCCTTTATAAATCTCTTATTCCAATACATAACTAGTTTGATTTAGCATTCAACAACCTTTTATAATCTCAAATTCCTTAGCTTTGTTGATGAAATACTTACTTTCAAATATCTTAATTGAAACTTGATTTACCTTTGATGAACTATTAGTTTCTTTGTGCTTCCTCTTAGATCAATTATCTCTGTTCATTGCAACATGATCTGTGTGAGCTATTTTGCTATAAAAATTAGTAAGAAAAGGTTAGAAAAGGTGAAATAGTGGTAATATAGAAAAAAAATTATTGTAGGTAAAATGCAAAAGAAGCCTAAGCTCGATGTGCTTTTATGTAGAAAAAAGGATAAAAATTCAGGAATTTAGGGATTTTTTAAGAAAATAGAGAAACAAATCGATGAAAAGTGGTTAAAAAGGATGGATAGGGGTTTAATTGATAAAAAAAATAGGAAAGAATGATGAAAAGATAAAGATTTTTTATAGTAAGAAGAACTAGGTAAAGAGAACAATGAGTTTGTGGGCCAAGGGATTGAAAAATGAAAGGCTTATCTTGATAAGGCATGTACTTATAAATTTACTCATAATCGCTTATGTACTCACATATAGCCTACAATTTTCCTAACTATACTCAAGTATATACTTGATTAAGTGAAGATAAAGAGAAATCCAATAAGATATAGCCATATATATAAGTATGTGTAAACAAAACTAAAAACACTACAATATTCAAGTATATAACCAAGTATCCACTTCACCAAATTAAAACCAAATTCTACACTTAATTACTTAAGCAAATATTACCTTCCAAAAAGTAACATTAATTTTCATAAGTGACTATATACTTAAGTTTTATCCTTTAAAAACTAAAAATTAGCTCAAAATAACCAAGATCATTTAGATTCAATAATGCAAACCATGTTTAAAATCACTTATTGCCTAAGATTTTGCACTCATTGATCTCTTAACCTATAATATAACTTTTTAAGATACCTTTAATGCTAAAGTTAGTAAAGATAATCAAATGAAATTAATTGAAATTGAAGCACAAAAATGTATTAAAAAATTGAGACTAAACCACATTTTATTAGATATCAATGCTCTAGGGTGTTTAACATACCCAACTCTCTCTAAAGAAGGAAAACCTTTCCTTATTAATAAGTTAGGTCAAAATATGAGCTAATTAAAAATTTATTTCAATAAAATCAAGCATAATCCTTTTTTTTAAACATGATCCCTAATAAAGTGGTGCCAAATTTCAATGTGTTTAATCCTAGAATGCATAATAAGGTATTTATTAAGATTAATGACACTAGTATTATCACATTTGATAGGAATGTGATCAAATTTAAAATTAAAGTCTAATAATTATTGTTTTATCTAAAAGGATTTAAATGCAACAATTATCAATGTATACTCCACTTCTGCAATAAATGAAGCCATACTATTTTTTTTACTATGCTTGCCTGAGAAATTGACAAGTTCAACTATCACTCTACCTATCCATCTTACTACACGTAAAGTTAACTCAGAATATCCCACCAAAAATAATTCCTTCCTTTAGGATACCACAACTTAAAGTAAGGTGTGCTTGTAAGGTATTTTAAAATACATTTTATAGCATTCAAATGTGATTCCCTTAGATTTACTTGAAACTATGCACACATACACACATTGAACATGATATCAGGCTTATTAGCGATAAGATAGATTAAGGAACTTATCAAGCATCTATACATTACTATATCAATTCTTTTAACTCCTTTATGCAAATCTAGCTTTGTTGATGTACTCATAGGAGTAAGAAATTACTTGACATTTTCCATATCAAACTTCTTTAGTAGCTCCTTAATGTATTTTGATTGATTGAGGAAGTTCCCATCTATTGATTATCTTATTTAAAGCCTAAGAAAGAAATTAAGCTCTTCAATCATCGACGTCTCAAACAAACCTTTCATAATTTTCTCAAAATCTTTGTATAAAGAAACATTAATGGAGGCAAAAATAATTTCATCAATATATACTTGCACTAAAATGATGTCTTTATCTTTGTGCTTTATAAATAGAATATATTAACATTTCCTTTAGAAAAACCTTTGCTTAAAAGGAATTTGGTTAACCTTTCATGACAAGCTCTAGGATTTTTTTTGAAACCATATAAAGCCTTTTTCAACTTATGTATATGATTAGGAAAAAAGTGGATTTCAAAACTTAGAGGTTGTTCAATGTATGCTTTTTCCATAATATATCTGTTTAAGAAAGCATTTTTAACATTCATTTGATAGAGTAAAAAATTTTTCATGCAAGCATAAGTTAACAACATTCTTATAGATTTTCATCTAGCTATTAATGGATATGTTTCATCAAAATCAATGCCTTCCTTTTGGTTGTAATCCTTTGTAACTAATTAGGCCTTATTTCACACAACAACACCATTCTCATCTATTTTCTTCATAAAAACCCACTTAATGCTTATGATAGAATAGTCATTAGGTATTGGCATCAGTTCCTAAACCTTACTTATTTTAAATTAATTTAACTTTTCTTACATAGCTAAGATCAAACAATCATTACTAAAGGCATCATCAATGTTTTTAGGCTTAAATTGAGAGATAAAAGCTAGATGACTACATATATTCCTAAGATTATGGCGAGTTATCATTTATGTGAGATCACTAACTACTTAATTAATTGAATGGCTTTCCATAATCTTCTATTTTCTTTATGAAGGTTTAGAAGCATCTAGTATGCTTGAAATGTCTATGTTGGGAGAATTATTATCCTTTTTGTCATTTTTTTCTTTAAGTTATTCCTTTTGTTCTTTATCATATACCTTTTGATGTCAATCTTCATCTTCTTTATCATCATTTTTCTACTTATGCAAAATTGAAGAATATTCATCAAATACAATATGAATGGATTTATCTAATATTAAGGTTCTCTTGTTATAAACTTAAAAGCCTTTACTAATGGAAGAATGTCCAGCAAAAACACCTTTATTAGCTTTAGTATTAGTTTTTTCAAGATTGTTTTTCCCATTGTTGTGTATAAAACACTTATAACTAAACCAATAAAAGAAGAAAATATTTGGCTTTCTTCCTTTATAGAACTTATGAGGGTTTTCCTCAAAATTAGTTTAGTTTGAGCTATGTTCATGACATAGCAAGCTATACTAATTGCTTCTGCCTAAAAAGATTTAGGAAGATTGCTATCATTAAGCATTGTTCTTGCCATCACTTCAAGAATTTTATTCTTCCTTTCAATAACTCTATTTTATTAAAGAATTCTTGGAGATGAAAAATTATGCTTAATTCTATATCCATGACAAAACTAGTAAAATCATTATTTTCAAACTCCCTACCATGATTATTTCTTAGACTTATAATTATTGTTCCCATCTTATTTTAAATTATCTTAGCAAGCCTAATAAAAGTTTAGAAAGCATAACTTTTGTGAAAATAGAATAAAGTCCAATTAAACCTAGAATACTCATCAACAATTATAAGCACATAATAGTTTTCATCATGATTTTTGGATCTTGATAGACTAATTAAGTCCATATAGAGGAGTTGAAGTTATCTTGATGTGGAAACAACATTTTTAGGTTTAAAAGATGATTTTACTTATTTTGCATTTTAGCATGCATCACAGAATTTATCCTTTTCATATTTAATTTTAAGAAAACTAATAACTAGATCACTTTTAGAAAGCTTTCCTATCAAGTCCCTATCAACCTAAACTAACCATTTATGCCATCACCATGATTCATCATTCATACTTATCAAGCATTCAGAATCTAATTGAGGTACATAATCAATATTTATCATATAAATATTTCTATATCTCTTAGCAATTAACTTAAATTGGTTATCTACCTTATGCCTTATAATGCACTTATTTTTATCAAATGTAACCTCATTACCCCTACCATATAATTAGCTAATACTTAAAAAGTTATGTTTTAAACCATTAGCAAGTAACACATTTTCAATGCATGACTTAGGGTACTTACCAACCTTACCCATGCCAATTACCTTTCCTTTAGTGTTGTCCTAAATGTTACATTACCACTTTTTTTTTTGCAATGAGAGAAGCAAATTTTGACCTATTACTAGTTATATGGCATAAGCATCCACCATCTAGATACCACATCTCATTTTAGGACCTCATGCATACCTACAAAAACATAATTACTTCCTTGTTTAAGTTACCTAAATGGCTTCGGGTCCTAAATGTTAGTCTCAATAGTTTTCCTTTTCTTTGATACTTATTTTCCTTTCATAGCATCATAGTCATTCTTTTTTATTTCATATTCATGAATAGCACGACATCTTTTAACATAATAATGGCAAGTGATATTTGGCCTAAATTTTGTAGTTCCTTTAATAGAAAAATTTCTTAGTGCACAAAGATCAAATTTAACAAAGATCAAATTTCTTACTTGGAATGTAATCACAACCTTCTTTATTAGTGGAATACCTTTGATTTCTTAGCAAAATATCTAGTGTATCTTTGCCTTTTGTGAACTATTTAAAGGTTTTGATTAAATCATTAATCTTTTTTAAGAACTTCATAAAAAGTGCATATTTAGGGAATTTACTTGAGATTTTCAATTTTTTTCAAAATGTCACCATTCTTAAGCTTTAAAGTTTTAATCTCATCTTCTAAAGTAGATATGATCTTCTTTGACAAATGGATCTTCTTAGCTATTAACAATTCCTCACATAAATTCATTAGTACAATCAATAAATTTACATCATCATCACTTGTAACCATTAAATAAAGTATTACTTCTTTTTCTTTCTCCTTTCCATAACTTGATTCATTATAATCTTCTCCTCAAGTTATCAAGTGAGCCTTCTTTAATGAACTCTTATTTTTCTTCTTCTCTATTTCAAGTTATTTCTTTAAGTATATAAAACAATCATACTTGATATGTCCGAGCTTTTTGCATTTATAGCATATAGGAGAATTAAAGCCTTTATGCTTTGATTTGGAAGAATTCTTGACATTTTGTGCCTAATGTTTCTTCCTCCTAAACATAGCATTTTTTAGCAACTTGCTATATTTCTTGGAAAGAAAAACAAGATCATCTCCTAAGGTGCTATCATCATCTTTTTCTTAGCTTTCATCTTTATTACCTTTCTCATCATTGGAGGGAATGGCTTTAAGAGCCAAATTCCTTCTCCTTTTATCATCTTCAATAGATTTTATACACCTTTTAAGCTTTATCTTATGTTCCTTAAGATTCCTAAATAATTCTTGGAGAGAAGGCATTTGATCTGGATTGCTTCCTTGATAGCTATAATTTTGGGTTTCCACTTTATGGTCATTGAGCATAATATCTTGCAAATCTATTTAGTGTATTAAAAGTTCTTCTAAAAATAGTTAACTTACAAGAGAGGTGAACCTTTGGACCTTATTTTTTAAAAGTTGCATATGTTGGAACCTTACAAGTAATATCTTCCAACATATGTCTTTCACTTATTCATCCTGATGCATTCTAAATAATTCATTTTGTGAGATAAGTGTATAGACCTTGGAAGATATCACATGTGAAGTTCCAACATATGTGACTTCTAAAAAATCTTATGCTTTTTTTAGTAGTTGTACAGTTAGAAACCTTCTTATATTTATTATGATAAAGTGCATTAGTTATAATCCACTTAGCTTTACAAGTAAGTTCAAATTTCTTCTTTTCTTGTTCATTTAAATTCTTTATAGGAGTTTCCACTTGCATATTATTTACAACACTAATTAACGCACTCTAACCATTACTAACAAAGTTCCATAATTCAATGTCTATAGCATCTAGGAAGTCTTTCATCCTTTATTTCCAAATAGTGTAATTTTGGTCATTAAAATTGGGGGGTTTATTCAAGGTTAGACGTTCGGGTAAGAATTGGACCTATTTATATCCATTGAATCCTTTTAAGATTGTTAAACTAAAAAATAAGAGGCCTAACTTGAATACAAATTGTAAAGGATGGATAGACTAAGAGAGGATGAATTAGAGTTTTCCAAAAAGAAATTCCCAATAAAAATAGAGGATTTTTTATAAAAAAAAATAGAAAAAGTGACACTTTTAATTTAGAAACAAAAATTCAGCTCACTAATATTATATCACCCAATGTTCATATCTTATGTATCAATGTTCAAATAGAAATACTCAAATATGCAAGAGAGGCAATATAAATGCAAAAAATTAAGGAAAGATAGAGTAAGGAGAATTACAAACAGTGTATAGTGGTTTCGCCAAGAAGAACAACCACTTCATATGTACACCTATTCTCTAAAGTTGAATAACCTTTAATTTTATAGTTAAAGCACTAAATTCCCTTAAGGTTAATGACCTTTAAGAATCCTTACAAGTAGTCTTGGATTAGTACAATCCCTTCTTTTATGTTTCCTTACACAAGTTCACTCTCTAGAGATACCTCACTCTAGAAACCATGGAAACCTTATCCATTATGAAAAACCTAGAGATTATGAGTAGAAAGAATAAATGTTTAGTGCACCCTTGCATAAATAAAACTTAAAAGAGCTAAATGAACTAATCTCAAATCATATAATTCAAATGGTTAAAGCTTGAATAGCAAAGATGAAAGCAACATGAAAACTTTAAAGAAATTAGGGTTTTTGTGCCTTAATTCCCTTAAACAATTAGGTTTAAAATGTTTATATATGAGTTATGATTGAATAGGAATTGTTACACACCTATGGCTGGCAAATTTCAAAATTGCACTCATAGATACTCGAGTATATAAACTCAAGAACCTAAAATTGAATGATAATCACTTGTAAAAATGACTATTCAATTGCCAGTGATGCTTTGGACCACTATACTTGCTTATATGCTTGAGCATGTCTAAAAAATTCACCTTTAGATTTTCATACTCATTTATATATTAGAATATGGGTAGGTGAATTACTATCTTTCTGACTAAACTTAATTTTTCAAAGATCTTTTCAAAAGAACATCCCTTTTTTCAAATTTATTTGATTTAAAAATAAGTTTGTTATAAAAACACCTATTTTGATAATATTTTTGAAATAATTTGAGTTATAATATTTTAAAATTAAATCATACACATTATATTTCTAAAATCCTATAAGAAGCGTAATATCTATTAGCTCCAATTTCTTCAAGAACCACATTATCTTATAATTCTTAAAGAAATGGTTCAAAAACTATAATTATAATAACTTAAAATATTATTTGACATCATTAAAACAAACATTTTACTAAGGGTCTAAGTTAATATCTATGTGAATTATATGAGAACTCTTATAGAGTTTTGTGAGAGATGAGTTTTGTGAGAGATGTAGAATAATGACTAGAAAGTTATTAGGTTATAAGCAAAAGCATTCATATGCATTATCTTGTAATATTTTCATTATAGTAGATTTCTTCTTATCTGTGTTTTATTGTCCTAAAATTTAAGATTTTTTCACGTTAAATATGTTTGTGTGTTGTTGTGCTACTTTGGTTAGTTTAATTGCTTAATGCCTATATGTTTGAAAAAGGAATGCTATTCTTAACAATTAGTATTAGAATAGGTTGGATTCAGTGAGAGTAATAATTTAAGATAGTAGAGCTTGATATAAGGTTGTGTGATGATAATAATAATGATTATAGTGTTGGATAATTTGATTATATACAAGTTGAAGAGGATGATTAATGCAAAAAATATAGATGTTTTAGCTTAGGTAAAAGCAAGAAAGTTACTATTGATAGTGAGGATGAAAATTTCATGATGGTTAAGTATGAGAGATACAATTAATGATGAAAAATAAGGTGCAAAAAGTTTATGCTGATTAATAAATGTGTTTATAAGTTTGCCACTTCTACAAATGTGAGAGAATTTTATAGATGAAGAGATCATGGATGAACTCCAGTGAAGCTTATGATGTTTGATAGAGGTGGAGCTATTTGATTGGGATATAATTAATGCAGTTTGAAGAAAATTGCAATAATAGAAGATTATCATGGTTGAAGCTTCATCATTAGCCTCATTTAACAATAGGTAAAGCATGAAACTTGATGAAGATAATAGAATTTATGTCAACGTAGAAATTATTGATCTAGATATCCAAGATAAAAAGGACTAAACAACAAGGAACATTGGTCATGAAAAAAGGTTATGTTGAATTGATAACATTCTCACTATTTAAGTGATAATAATTTATTATTAGATACCACTTACTACTTGTGATACTAAATTAAGATTTTAGGATCACTACCAATATAATGAAAACTTATAAGGTCACACACAAAAAATGAGTCAAACATTAGAGTCATAGAGTAATTAGAAATTTTTAGTCAAACTAGAGCTTTTAATTAGGATAAACTATCACAACCCAATTTTGATTGCAATTGGCGTGAATCTTGATATTGGTTTCTATAAGCCTTAATATTTTTCACTCTAACTTATCCAATGTAATTTCTCATATTTCTAATAGGACTTAAAATTCACTTTAAATTTTATGAAAAAAATAGACAGAGTTTCCTTTATTTTTAAATACTCCCCAAGGGCCACATACTCTAAAATACACAACTAGCAAAATTTCTTAAGTACGATAGCAATTTTAACATACATAATATTACATAATCTTAAAATATACATAAATAAACAATTTAACACATCAAGTATTAATCTAACATAATCTTTAACTTATTTCTGACCCTAATCCCAACCGTCAAATCTTTTAACAAGGTGTTCTCAATTCTCTATAGATGCAACAAGTTCAAATTCCAACTTCAAAATATTTAAAATAAACTAGAGTGAGTTATGAAAACTCAGTGGGCATATATTTACCATTACTAAACCTAGACTCTATTAAATGGTCACATGCTAGTTAAAAGTTTGGTTAGAGAAATAAATGCAATCCAAACTCCTTAAGTTTTTGAATATTTGAAACTACCTCAGATTAAGTGTTCACCTGTACACAACTTAGATTCTATATTTCTCATCATAAATCATAGGAATTTAACTATGCAATGGCATATAACATCGTTATCATATGATACATTACCCATTCTGGCTAGACATCATAATTACAAATAACCATTAAGGCTTAAATTCAAATGAGTCATCTCAAGTTATAATCATACTACTACTACTAATAATAATAATAATAATAATAATAATAATAATAATAATAATAATAATAATAATAATAATAATAATAATTAATCACAAACAAATTCCAATATCAAATCACTTCACGTATCCATTTATAGTAAATATACATATAGTCACTCTTTAATTTCCAAATCAATCTTATATCCTTCTTAACTGTTTGTTAGGAATTTTTCATTTGGCTTTCAAAACATCACTCTATTACAATTACAATTTCTAATGTCATCGCCTTAGCAAAGTTCACAATTTTCAACACCACTTATGGTAGGATTTATAGATAATATACTTATGAAAGCTCAACCCTTATATCACAGTTGTTTATAACACTTTAATGCAAAGTAACTTATTCATCACTGGACAATATCAAACACATATTAGTGTATACATATGTGTATATAACAATACTATCATGTTCTCCTATATGGCTATAATATATATATGTCATTAAAACTCAATCATAATCCATTAATAGTTAGAAGTACCATTATCATGCTTTCATTACGCATTCTGATCAATTAACATTTACTCAAATAGCTAATTGCACATATACCTCAACACTAAGTTTACACATGAATATATAAATATAAATATAAAATTTATACTATTAATAAGAAGAATACAATTCACAACATTTGAACTATCTTTATTGATATATTAATCTGTTGTGAGATATATACTCACCTAAAATTGCCTATCCATTCTTGGGAGTTCCAGAGTATTTACTCTTATCTTTTCACTCTTTATCCCTAATTCACAATTTATAAAGATAAATTTATTTATAAGTAAATAAGTATTCCTTATTTTCTTTTCCATTTATCTCAATTCTAATTTCAGACCGTAATGTAATAATAATCTAAATCATTGCTTTTTTACTTTTCGAAGGTTAACTCGTAAAATCAAAATATGCTAATATATAGCAATTCTAAATCCAACTTATATATGTAAGAAGTTACAATTTAAAGTTCTTATGGGAACCCATTCCTATCATTGTATAAAATTATGCACCTATCTCTTTATATTCTTGAATTTTCCATAAAGAACTAAAAATCACTTTTGTTAGGAACTCTCCACATCAAGTTGTAAACATTAAAATATTAGATCTTAGTGATATAAGTATACTCTAAATATACTAATCTAATACTTTTGATAATAAAATCTTAATTTTATCAATACTATATTGATTATTCCAAAATAAGATAATAAAATAAGAGTTTTACAAATCATGTCTGAATTCTTAAAATATTAAGATATGAGATTTCAAGAACACTTTGATCATATTATTTTAGTATTCTATATCATAAAATTCTTATTTTTCAAATCCATCATTATGCATTTAAATTTACTTATAATATGGGTTTTCTAAAATATAACATTACCATGGGAAATATTATCATATGACACTCTAAAATGATTCTCTTGATGTTAATTAGATACTTTATAGCATAACAATTTTATTTTTCTAAGCTATTATCACTTATCTCAAATATGCATAAAAGTAGGCTTCTTGAATCATGTGTGAATCCTTCAAAATAATAGAATAAAATGCTGCATTTATACTTTAATTGTCCTATTTTAGTATTTCACAATATGAAAGATTATATTTTTTTGCATATAGTGGTATATATATCATACACATAAATAAGTTTTTTCAAGTTAGCTTCAAACACCTAATATCAGTAAAGTAGATGATATAAAAAGATCCTATCTTTCAAAGACATCTCCATTTTTCTTAACATGAATAAAAATGGATTTTCTTAGATTAAGCTTCAAACTATTATAAATATTAAAATCTTATGATATGAATATGCTCATTGTTGTCTATAGAGGTCAATGGCGGCTTATCGGCATTGGAAAATGTTAAACTTTCTAGAAAATGCCATAAGTAACCCACTATCACCACTATTATAAAATGGCATCTCTTTTGTTCCTTGAGATTGTCATAACTAAGAAGAGGCACGTCGAAGCTTGAATAACAAATAGTGGCGGAGATCAGGTTTTGCATAATTCCCCTTACACTCAACTGCTTACGACTTTCTTGTTAATGTGCATTGCATAGCTTGCGAATGACACAGTAGCAATGATGCCATGAGCTATTATTCAGCAAAGGGAAGAAGCTTCTTATAGTAACAACATTTGGCCAGCAAGAATGGGTACTGATGGGAGAAAAAAGAAGACTAACAAAAGAAAAGGAAGGAAAGGAAGAGAAGAGAGAGAAGAAGAGAAAAGCTAGAGTGGAAAGAGAAGGAAGTTGGTTGGATGTCATGAAAGAAAAAGATGGTTGAATAAATTAAAGGGAGACAAAGACAAAAACATTAAAAAGTTATTTTTAAAAAGAAAAGTAATTGAAAATAAAAAAGGAGAGCTATGGATTTTGTTCCCATGCTTCTCACCTAATGTAAACTCACTTCTTCCTTTAAATCTTAATCTTATATTTTAAATCAAAGCTAATCTAGTTATCCATTTATTTTAAAAGTTCAATTTTATGATATTTATTTTATTTAAATTTTTAACTCAATTTTTTTTATCTTCCTTTAATATATATACATACATATATTTGTAATAACTTGATAAATTTAAAATTCCTAAAAATAATTATTTTAAACTTTTCACAATTCTCATAAATAATTTACTAAATACTAATAAATTATTTCATAAATCCTTACACCTATGATCATTAAAATTATTTCCAATGTATGAGAAATTTCTTGGAAATATGGCCATATAAAAATAAATATATTTTTTGAATATTATGATTAATATCATTTTAATATTCTAGAACTTTTAAAAAGAAAAGAAATTTAAAATTAAATATTAACTAAATAAATAAAATAAATTCTCACAAGCATTGAAATTCTAACCTAGGGTATTACATAAGCCTAATATGATTAGGTTATATTTAGGTAACATTAAATATAGGTTGATTATTGACTAAAATCATCATTAGGCCTTGTTAATAATCAAAGATCAATTATTTCCCATTTCTTTAAGTATATTTTGGTTAAAGAGAGTTGATAATTGATTTATATGATTACATAAACCCTAGTTTGCTTATTTAATGTAGAACATCTAAGGTTGAGTGAGCTTAAGAGAGACTAAACTAGAAATCAAACACTAAACTAGCACTGGATTAAGAGTTAAGTGATTTCATTTGATAATGATCAAAGATTTGATTAATCATGTGGATGCCATAGAAACATCACTTCTTAGACAATGTTTGTGGTTAATCATTCTGATCATTTTCTCATGATGAGCTTTATTTATGCATTCGTATTTGGAGATCAAATTTTTTGAGTGTTCATGATTAAATTATTTGTACATTTAAATATTCAATAAAAGTAAAACATTCCATCTGTACCTAGGTTTGTTAATTCAAATGTAATAGAATTGATTTGGTTTAGATTCTTATACAACTAGTTTGAATTGTGCTATAACAATATAACTCTATCATCAATTTATGACCTTTTGTATAGATCCTTGGTAGGGTTTGGAAAGGATTTTTTAATTTTTTTCAATTATGTTTATTTATTCAAACCTAACATAAATGCTTTGTTCTAGGCCAATGGTTCAAAATAAAAGAGTTATCTTTTTTACTTTTATATTTTTTGAGGATTTATCTAGTTTTAAATGCTTAGTATATATCTAATAAAATGTCACAGTAGAGTCTAAAACAGGTTGAACAATAATAAGAAATGGAGAAAAAGTGAAAAAAAAAGTCAACGAAAATGATTGATTTTCATAATTTTGGGAAGGTAACTTTTGCAATTTATAAGTGGATAGATATTGAAAAGTTCAAAGAAATCAAATAAATTCATCCCAAATGGATAACTAAGGGTGAATTTATGGCCTTTTAAAGTTTTTAACTCAAAATATATATTTTTAATGGGATGTTAGATTTATTTAATTTTTATTATAAATATCTTGATAAAGAATTCAAAAATTAATGTTAGAAAAATATTATATAAACATTTCAAATCAATTTTTTTTATTGAACATTGACATGAAATGTAAGAAAAGATATTAGTTTTTTTTGTTAACCAAAGTGATTTGTAAATAAATTAATGTAAAATGTATTAACATTAAAAAAAATTGCAAAGATCTTAGTTTCACATCAATTATATAACTGATATCAAAACTAATATATGACAATACTTAATTACACATTAGTTGAAAACTAACATGTAATCCGTTAAATACTTGACATGTAGTAGTAAAAATAATAGTTAGTCCCTATTATTTGATTGCATTTCCTTTCCACCAAAAGCCTCTTCAACAATTACTATTATTTTAATGATATTTATTGGATAAATATATTCAATATTAGATCTATTTTTATGTGATAACTAAATGATATATATATTAAATCTTTCAAAAATTATGCATAGAATTTTTAACAATATAATTAACGATAAGTTTAAAATTTTACACAATTTAATATTTTGTAATAAAATTTTTAAATTTATAATGAAATTTAATGCTTTCAAATGCTATATATTTAACACACAATAATTGTAGCACTTAAAATTCATTATTCAATTTTTGTATTAAGTATTTTAATATTATCAAGCACACTTTAATTAGTTTACTAATAACATATAAATACATTAATGATAAATCAATTTTAAAATATTTAATATAACTTTTAGACTTAGGGGTGTTTGCTTGTCTCAGAAATTAAGTTGTCATAAAAAAATTAAATTAAATTCTCTTATAAATTAAGGTGTCTAAAGTATTTGGTCAATAATAAGAAGAATAACACTTGGCTATTGCCCTTGGTAGTAACTTTTTGCATTATTTAAATAAGCATCATGTGTATCTCCTTATCCATAAACACATAAATTATTTTTAAAGTCTATTTTTTTTATAATTGTTAAATGTATCCATCTAGTCTATCCACATATTGATTTGTGTGAACTACTTATAAATGTTAAAAACATTTTTTTGCATTGTGTGGAAAAGGCTTCGAGTCATTCTCAGGTTAAAAGGATATAACACTTCTTCCTTTAAAAACTCTAAGGGTTTGTATGGCATTAAATTTTTTTAAAATTAATTTCATTTCAATTTAATAGAATTAATTTCATTGAGAGAAAATTTATTTTAATTTATAATTTTTTAGATCATTGATAACGTTTCATAGCATGAATTTAGGAGCAATTATAAAGCAAAAATTATAAGAACCACACATGTAAATATTAATTGAGTATATGCTTATAACCTAGGTCATTTACGAAATCCACGTGAGTTTGCAAAACAAGCTATTTCTTGTTCCCAAATATTAAATTGATATCACTAATTGCTTAAATAAATGGATGCTGGAATTTCACTTTGTAAAAATTCAAACATAAAGGTGATAAGGAATCACTCACTTTAGAAAACCATTACTAGCAAAACTTTTCTTAAAATTCTGATAGAATGAATTCTAATTAGTGTAAAGTTGGATAAATAAAGACTCCATAATATAATAATTAAACTAAGTCATGGATCTTACCCATCACAAGATTTATAACCATTTATTCCATTTTATGCTTAAGTACCAAATTGAACTTTTAATAAAAAAAATGTCATTTAATTAGATCCTTAAATTTATATTTTATCAATTATATAGGGTCCAAAATTAAAAAATTCTAATAGTCTCTCACTTAAACCCATATAATTTATAAATAATGACCACTTTAATATTGATACTAATGCATCAAATGGTAATATTACACGCATAAGTCTAATTGAGATTTTAAGTATCTAACAATGTTTAGTATTATATCGAAATGGATATTAAAATCAAGCACACTAAATGCTTACGCCTTGCTAACCAAAATAATCAATATCTAATAAGGATATTAGTTTAAATATGCATGATGAGATTTACATGATTATAATGTAATTATATCTAATCTTTACACAATAGTAGCATCAGCCTAAGATGCCCAATAAGAATTAATATTCTTAATACAATAATGATATAAGGTCAAAATATCTCAAATAACATATCATAACCTAGAATGTACATGAAATATATGACAATATCATTAATATTTTATTTAAACATATCTTAAGATATCAAAGAGTTCATATCATCAAAGCTTTCACTAACCAAGAACAATGAAAGGCTTAAACAAATCCACTTTATTTATATAATCATGATTTATTTTAACTTATAAGCTTTTAGTTAATGGATCCATAAGCATATAATTTGTGTAAAAATGCAAGTAAGATGCTCCTATATCTTCTTTCTTCCATAAATTAGTAATTCACATTGAAGTTTTTCATATGAAATTATTTAGAGAAAAATAATGGTGGTAGTATTATCGTAACAAATATGAATGGATATCATATAACATGCCTTGCTCCTATAATAGAGGTTGCTGTAAATGATTGTTTAACATTTTTCATGATATAACTCCTCTTAACATTTGTTTAAACATAAATTCATGATTACCTAAACAACTAACAAAATGAATTAGAGTAGCTTAATTTTATAAGAACTTTTAATCCCTTATAAGTTAGTATGTAATCATTTATACCATCCAAGTACCTCATTAGTAATAGTCTAGTATCTCTAACGTAAACACACATCAAGCTACCTTCAATTGATGCATATGGAACATTCCTTATCATTTCTTTTCTTTATCATTTCAAAAACATTAGGCCCAATAAAATCATTATTCTTTTGGATTAATGAACAAATGTAAGAACATTCTGATATGTTAAGCTATTCTGTATGATTTTAAGATAAGCTAAGTACTTATGGAATCTATTACAAAAAAAATTAATATCTAAATAGGGAAGCACCCCCATGTTGTTTATTTCAATTGCTTTGTCTTAGTCAATGCAACTACTTTGTCACTAACAAGGAAAATTCATCATTATGTAGAACCAAAATGACCAAAATATTTGTACTTATTATCATATGTTGGTTTACATTACTTTCTTTAAATTTAAGAGAGGTTACAATTTCGTCAAAATTAAGGTATGATTATTTAGACAAACTTTTTATGTTTTTTACATAAGACATTCTTTATCTTCCGCTAAAAAAACTCTGGCTTCATACTATTTCTAATAGGTCATCATCAAGGAAGGTTGCTTTAATCTTTGATAAACATAGCTTCCACCAAAATAAGCTATTCATGTTATAATAATTCAAGGTAAGTCTCTTTATAGTTCATGCTTTCCTTTTAAGTGTGATTTTTTTTATTACCAATTTGGATTTAAACCCTTAATTTTCTTTAAGTATCCTTTTTAAACTCATAATTTAACTTATTTTTGACAAGCTTGCTATTCATAAGTAGTTTAATTTGATCCCATATCCAATCTTATATGATAATACTAACATATATTTTATCGCTATTATTCACTTTGAAGAATCACTTTAAACTTTATAGGATATCCGTAAGGGAATTTTATAATTCTTTTGCTTTACTAGTTACATTGATTTAGACCATGGGATGGCAGAAGATAATTCCCTAATTTACCCTCCTAGTGCAGTCACTACACTTTGATTCTAACTCCACCTTCTACAGCATTTCATAACTCCCATTATTCAAAGCATCCTTTAAAAGGATAATAACTTAATAACTTAAAAATGGTCTTAAAATGGATTTCACAAAACATGAATAAAAAATAACATAATTCATTAAAATGATGTTCCAAAATAATTATATATTTATCATAAATGAAAATAAATTTTATTCATAAAAATATTCATTAAGATAAAACATGATAATTGAAAATAATTTATCTTAATGAAAGACATAAAATTATGTGTTTTAAGTACAAAGTAATTTATAAATTTTGTGTGAGATGCTTCCTATAGCAATGTTGCAATAATGATTTGATTATTAGTAACTTCCATCATTGTAGGAGGGTAGGTTTAGCTACTTATGTATGCTATCTTCACACTAAAGAAGATAATCTCACGTATTCCAAGTTTGTTTAGAAGTTAAGCACACTTGGTTGCAGTTTATTCATAGTAGAAATGATGTGAAGTTTTTTAGTATATTTGGAAGAGAATGGTTCTTGGTTAACTTATTTGACAAGTTGAGAGATGGTCTTTCATTAGGTTAAGTTGTGATTTGGAGCTTAGTATGTTGGTGTTTGTGGAAGTGGAGAAACTTTATAGTTTTCTAGCAGGATACAAGAGCTTGTAGGAGCTTTTGTGATACCATTATCTCACTAGTTACAAAAAATAATAATGCTTTTAGTGAGTAGTTGAATTTAGGTAGTTCCATTTTATACTTACAATAATAAATTTACTTAAAAACCTTGCTGTTAGGTTATCACAAAGTGAACATTGATAGAGTTTTGAAATGTAATTTAAGATAAGCAAGGTATGGTGGCCTTATTCAAAATCATATGAGAGGTTAGATTGGAGGTTCACTTGTAACTTAAGCATTTGCTCATCTTTTTTTGTTGATATTTGAAAAGCTTTCTATAGTCTTTCTCTTGCTTGGGGACCTTGGTCTTTAAATTCTAATATTCTAATCGATCTTTTTAATAGTGATAAACCCTTCTCTCTTAAACATTGTCCCTCATTGATCAAATGTTTTTCTTCATTACAAAGAGCTTGGTAGGTTAAGGTGGTTCATACTTACAAGAAAGGAAATTTTTATGTTGATTAACTAGTCTTTTTAGGTTTGGATTTTGAGCTTGGTCACAGAATTTTGGATTATCCTTTTGAAGGTTTTAGCAATTTATTTTTTACTAATGTTATAAGGGGTTTCTATCTTTAAACTTGTTCATATGTAATTTTCTTCTTTTTTGAGCCTAGGCCTTGTTTAATTACCAAAAAAAAGAAGAAGACAAATCCAGCATAATTTGTGAAGTAATAAAGTTTAAAAAAAATATATATGAGAAGAAGAAGAAGAAAAAGAGAGTGATGATGTAAAAAGAAGACATGAAATGACATGCTTTAATAGATAAAATAAATATTATCTAAATGAATAAAAGAATTTGGTGCATAGTAATGGAATAAGAAATTGGGAGAGATTTCGATGCCTTAGTAAAATATTGCGCTGCCATGCACTACTTAATGAATAACTAGTGTGTCATGGGAGATTTTAAGTTAACTGATTGCCACTTTCTAATGGCAAGATTATAAAAAGACCCCTAAATTTATTAATTAACAAAATATAGCTAAAGAGAGAGATTATGCTTAGTTTTGTTAAAACTGTTTAAGGGGTAATAGGTGGGATTCTTTGTCACTAAAGAATTCACTGATGAAATTTCTATTGAATTAATTTTCTTTATCAATCTCCATATGAAATCTATATTGTCCATTACTTTATTGTCTTTATCATCAACATCTACAAAGGTATCATTCACCATAATAGCTTTCACCTCTAAAAATAGTAGTTTTTCAATCATCTCATTATGCACAGTTGGTGGTTCTTCTTCTCCTTTTTATTATGTTAGTGCTATTAATATTTGTTTTTAAGATTTTGGTCTTCCTTGTAGCTTTGGTTTGCAAGAGTTTGATATATGATGTTACACATTTAGGAGAAGCAATGAAAGAATCTAAAGAGATGATAACAAAGAGTCTTGGATTGGGCTTAAGGCTTATAGAGTTCAAGTGTTCAAACATATCTAGCCCAATGTATCAAGTGAAATTTTATATTTTTTTAGGGTCATCTTTTAATTTTTTCCTTCTCACATGTTGTTCCTTTATCCATTAACTCATTAAATTGTAACATGCAATTTTAGCCACATACCCAGTGATATATCAACGCACCACTTTATTAGTTGTATGCCTTAGTCATTGCCTAAAAAATTAGTAATTCAATTAGATTAGATAATTAAGTAAAGAATAAAGATGATAATAAAAGTATAATTAGAAATTTAAGAAGAATAGTTTTAGGAGGAAAATTTTTCCCTCACAAAGTGATATATAGAAAAAAAAAAGAAATGGTTTGCCAAAAACACATTTGTTTTATTAGTTAGATCAAAAGTAGAATGGAGAGAAATAGAGATAATACATACATATGTTTTAAAAGAAGTTATCACATAATTTTTAAATGCTATCATTGATCAAGGCTAAAAAAATAATCATATAATTTATAATTCAATATGATAGTGCATGAAGCATTATTATGGAATTTAATTTCAAAAAATTAATTAATTACAAAATTAATCAAATATTATATTTTTTAATTTATTTTAAATGTTATTTTGAAAGAGAATTAATGAGAAATTTGTCAACTCATTGCTTTTATTATAATATGAAAGTATGAAATTAAAATTTATAATGATGATGAGAATTACGGACTTTAAATCACATGAGTCATTTGATTCACATAAAAAATGAGTTCCTGTGAGAAAGTAAATGTTTTAGAAAGTAATTTCTTTTGTGGACATTGTGAAAAAATTAAAAATTATTTAGTTAATACTAAAAAAATTAATACTTCCTAACAATTAAATTTCAATTTTTTATTTGATTTACTTCTGAATTTCCCAAAAGTTATTATGAAGATAATTAATTTATCTTTCAAAATTATAATATAAAAAATAAGTAATATGAATAAATTTTAATTATATATAATTATTTTTAATTATATTTTTAATATATTTTTTATCATAATTTTTTATTTTTAATTTATTATGAAAAAGTAAAACAATTTTAAATAAAAAATTTAAGATGTCTTAATATAATTAAAATAAGATATAAGGTGAGTGTAAATTGCCTTAATCAAATAGAAAATGTTTGAAGCTTAGGATGAAAATGAAATCTGTATTTAGCATTACTTAATACAAAGATCTTTATAAATTTTAATTTCACACTCTTACATATTCGAAGAGTTAGTTGGCAAATTTCTCATAAATTCTATCTTTTTGAATTACATTTTTAACATAGATCGCAAAAATATATAGTATAATATTTGATTTGATAAATTTTGTAATTAATTATTATTGTTATACAATTAAATTTTACAATAAAATTTCATACACTATCATATTGAATTATAAATAATAAAATATAATTATTACTTGTTAGCTTTGATTTAATGATAAAATATTAATATGGGAGAAACGTGTGACAATATATATTTTTTGAAAGAATATGAAGTATTCTTTTTATATAGAAAAATTTAGTTTGCCAAAGCCGTGTGACGCACGCAATTCTGGGACCAGTCACACTATTGAAGTGAAGAGAGATCTATCAGTAATAATATGATAGTATGACTGACACGGTGGAATAGTATAAAAAGGGATAAAAAATTTGTTTAATAAATATTATAGGATGAATTATAATATATTATTAAATTTAATTATTAATAAATTATTATATAATATATTAAATTTAAAATTTATAAAATATAAATTATTATATAATCAAGGACTGTTTGATTCAAATAATCAAAAAAGAGAAAAAGGATGGTAAGATTTTATTCCTTCTATTTTTGTTTGGTTAAAAAAATTAATTCTTCCTGTTTATTCCAAATGAGGAAAAAATGGTGGCTCCTCTCAATTCCTTAGGAAATTTGATTCCTTCTTGAATTTATTATTTTTAATATAGTGATGATGACGATAATAATAATATATTATTATTAAATAATAATATAAGTAAAAATAAAAATAAAAATAATTATTAAATAATAATTAATAAAAAAAATAAAAAAAATATTTAATTAAATAAAAGTAAATAATTATATAATAATTATTACAATAAATGTAATAAAATATTAATAATTAAAAAATAATAAAATAATAATAAATATTCATAATAAAATAATAACTATCATAATTAAAAAATAATAAATAAATAATAATAATAATTTTAATAATAAAATATTAATAATTAATATTAAAAAATTATGAAAATAGTAGTATTAATAAGTATAATATATTTAATAACATAAAAATAATTAATAATATTAGTAAAATAATAAAAAACATTAATAATAAAATAATAAATATAATAATTATTAAAAATAATTAAATAAATAATAAAAATTAATATTATTAAAATAATATTAATTATTATTATATTGTTTTTAATAATAATCAAAATAATAAAAGTAATAATTAAAATAATATTAATAATATATTAATAATTAATATTAAATAATTATAAAAATTATAATATTAGTAAATAAAATAAAAATAATATGATAATGATTATAATAATTATTTTAATAGTAATTATAAGTATATTATTTTTATATAATAATTATTAATAAAATAAATTAGAAATACTTAATTTCCTTTTTGGTTTGAATTAAACAAAATAAGTAATTATGGAATTTTCATTCTCTTTCCCCTTTGTTTCACTTTGTTAATTTCTTACTCTTTCTCTAGTTAAACTAATCAACTTCTTAGATTTAATGGTATACTAATATGTCGTTACATTAGTGGTGTATTATGATTTTTTCTTAAAATGAAGAAAATCTATTTCTTTAAAAATGATCGTTTTATATTAAATGATGAAAATTTTATTCTATAACAAAAGTGATGGGATGGGTACTCCGTAATTTTTGAAATGAATTTTAGACACTTTTCTCTATTACATCTTTTATATATTTTAATATTATCTTTTTTAATAAATGTTAAAATAACATATATTTTTTAATATTATACTAGTAAAATATTTTAGTAATTATATATTTAATAATAAAATTTAAAATAAAATATATTTATTAAATTGAATTTTTATTCTTTTACTATATAAAATATTGTTAATTATAATTTTAATAATTAAATTTATAAAATAGTATTTTTGATATTAATCATATTATATATTTTCTAATTTAACATATATTATTATTTTATTATTTAATATATATATTTGACTGCAAATTATAAATATTTAATTATAAAACAAATAACAAATAATAATATGATAAATTATATCAATATAATTTCATTTTTGCACTTCTATTTCATTTTTAAGAATATTATAATCATTAATCTATTTTTCATTACATTCTTTCAATGTTTGTTATATTAAACTTAATTATTAAATAATTATTTTATTCAATTCATTTTTTACTTTATTTTATTTTAATATATCAAATATAATATGACCGTGGAAGTTAACAGAAAACATTATTAAAAATAGCTCCAGGGCTCAGGATAAGGTTGGCGTTTTTCTAAACTATGCTGTAGCTTAAAGGTTGCAGCCAAGTATTTTTCTTACATAAAATTATCAATTTTACTTTTAAAATTATAAAATCTTGATAAAATAATTTTCTAATTATATAAAATTATAATTTAATTTTTAAATAATAAATGGTATATATATAATTTTGTCTCTCTATGCAAAATTATATATATACCATTTATTATTTAAAAATTAAATTATTATTTTATAGAAGTTAAGAATCATTTTACTTATGCCTTATAATTTCAAAAATAAAATTGATCATTTTTTTCTTTTTCTTATGAGAAATAAAAATTGCTATAAGAAGCTCTTATTTACAAAAATAAATAAGTAATTTCCATGAAAAGTTGTACTTCTTTAATTTTACTATTTAATATTTATCTAAAGAAATAATCTATTTCTTACTTTTTGAAAAATTGTAATTCTCAAATAATTTTGTGTCAATCATATTACCCTTTCTATGTTCTAATTATAGCACACACTTAGTCTTATATATAAAAAAATATAAGTATCTATTTGTTTATTATTTTTCAGAATAATTTTTTTATTTTTGAAAATAAAAATTACTGTGTGATAAAATATTTTAAAAATTATAATTTCAAATATGTGATTTAAAAATTGTAAAACAAAAATAAAATTTTGATATTTTCTTCATTAATTTATTTATTTTGGATATTAGTTTTGTGATTAAATAAAACTTTTGTTATTTTTTTTATCAAAATATTTTTTTATTTATTTTCTTTAAATTTGAAAAATAATTTTTACAAATAAAAAATAATTTTTAAAAATAGCTCTTGTGAACCGCTTTTAAAAAAATGAAAATATGCCTACATAGATCTAATTGTTAAATTTTATAATTATCAACATATTGAAAATAGAAAAAATAAATTTTTTTAGCATGTTTACGAAGTTTTGAGTTAACGTTCATTTACCAAGCAGGAGTAAAACTTTCTATGTAAGAGCGGAATTCAGTTTCCCTACACTCTGTTGAATGGGAAAATATGAAGGAAGGAAATAAAAATTTAACCCTATGCTCAATACCAAAAAGAGGGAAAAAAATTTGAAATTCAAATTATTTTGTCTTTACTTGGTTAGTAAAAAAAGAAAAAAGGAAAATATAATTATTATTATTTCTACATATCAAATTCCTCACCACCAATCAAAGAGTAATAATTAGATTTTGTTTGAATAAAGAGAAAAAATGGGAGAGAAAACAATTTTAAATTTTTAAATATGTGATTAAAATTTTATAATTAATTAAAAATTAAAATTTTTTTTCTTTTAATTTCTTTCCAATTTAAATTTAAAAAATTTCTAATCTTCCCATCTTATTTTCTCTCCATCTATAGAAGAAAAAATGAGAAAAAAAGAAATTTTTAAAAATTTGACTAAAAACTTATTTAAATTTTTATCAATTTAATCATTAACTAAAAATTTATGCTAATTTATTCCTTGTAAAAATATAAACTTTCAAATTTAAATCTTTCTATAAATGAAATAAAATATTAAATTACTGTACAGAAAATTTTAAATTTAAAAAATTTAAATTTTATAAAAATTAAATTAATATAAATTTATAATTAAAAATAAAATTGATAAAAATTCATCCTTTTTATCAAGCAAAGAAAAAATTTTGAAATTTAAAATTTTATGTTATTTTTTTCTCATTTCTTATTTTCCAAATATGGGGTTACAATGTAAGTTATATTTCGGAGGGTAATAGGTGAAAAAAATTGAAAAAGAGAATAATTACATATTAAAATATGGTATTACTTTTTTTAGTGACTTTTTATTTATCAAAATTTCAATTGATAATTTTTTTATCAATAATAATAATTATTTATTTTATTTTATGCTGTTTAACTTGTGTCTTGTACATTTCCCCTTTGCAGAGGCGAATTCGCAAATAGGACACTGGAATCCTTTATAAAATGGACACTCTCTTATTCACTCCACTCACACTGCCCTCTGGCCTTTGGGCTCTTCAGAAACGGAGTATTCCTAGCAACCGACTGGAGAGAGAGAGAGAGAGAGGGAGAGAGAACATTTTGGCCTGCAAATGGCTCGGAGCTCCGGAAGAATGAAGCGGGTCTCCATTTTATTGCTTCTTCTTCTTCCTCATATGGCTGTTACAACCCTGGCTGAAGACGGTACGCACCTACTTTTATTACTCTTCGTTCTTAACTATAATTCCTCTATCTTAATCTCAAACTACGCTACCGGTTTTTAATTTCCTTCCAGAAATACTCTGGGTTGTACATTTCTGTGTCTTCTTTAATTTTCTTTTCGGTTATTGTGGATCTGGTGCAATACAATTTTTTTTTTTTAAATTTCTTTTTCTGTTTGTTCTTGTTTCAATGTAACTTACATTGTTGTGATTTTGGTGGTTTTCAGTCCGATATTAGGAATTGAACTAGGTTTGGAGAAATTCTTATGTACTTATGCTCTGAATATAATACGTGTTCTTGCTTCAGCTGCTAAATAGAAGGAATTCAATTGTAAATTTTGTAAAATTCGTATACATTGATAATTATATTTTTAATTTTTAATTTTAATATATTAAAAACTATTATTAATTATTTTATCAACTAAAATTAAAGACACATTATATTATATTATGTTATATTTTAACTAAAATACAAGAATTTCTAGTTTGCTTGTGAGTGTGAGTGGGGAATTTTGTCAGTGATGCATTCATTGGGCCATTGTGCTTTCAATTTTAATAACTGTGGGGCAGCATTAGTGGCGAGAATATTAAGAAAAGAGAGCTAAATTAGAAAAACTGGTGATTGACCTCCGGGTTTCACAGTAACAGGGTTCCCATCGGTGGTGGGGAAAAATGGGGAATATTTTCTTTCGGTGTTGGGATTTCGTAGGGGCTCCCTAGGGCTCAGGGGCCTTGACAGCCAAATGGTTAGCAAATCTTTCTATGGCAGGACCTATGGACACGGGCAAATTCCCCTCCAACTGGCTGATTTAGACTGATCGTTTATATTTTTCTCAAATTTCTTATTATAAGTAATTTTTTATATGAAAAACCTTTTTAACATTTTTTTCGACTCAATTATTTATATATTTTTTATATGCAGGTTTTAATAATAAAATTTGACAAGACAATTAAGAACATTAAATTATTTTAATGTTATAGCACTGAGATGAGAGACATTCTCAACAAAATTCATAGGTCTTTATTATTTTCTTGTAACCTGTTTTCTTAAATCTATCAGCCTAGTTGTCTTCCTTGATGTCTTCTTCCATTTTACGAAGGTGAATTCTTTCCGCATTAAATTTATTTATATATTAAGCCTGTGTTTGGCCGCTAGCGTTTTGCAACTGTTTGACCGCAAAATGCTGGGAAGCCCAGCATTTTAAAATAACGGATTGACGTCAATTCGTTGTTTTTTGGATCAAACAATTAAACGCCGTGTAAAAAGTTTTTTGTCAAACACGAGCTAAATATCTAATAACTTATATTAAATTTATATTTTTAAATAAAAATATTTGATTTTATAATTGATAATAAATCAGTAAAATTAATTTATCATAAAAATTCAACGACCTGTACGGTAGAATCGGCGTTTGATGACTTAGTTCATCAAAGTTGAATCCTATGCCCACCTCTCCAACAACTTGCTTCTGGTGTTCTAAACAACTAATATTTTATTTTTTAATCTTAATTTTAATTTCCACCGATTTTTATTTTCGAAAACCGCACCTTAATTTTTTTCCCCCGCTCTCCACAGTACTTTTCCTCCTTCCAAAAAATAAGAGATATAAAAGAATTTCAAGTTTTCTCTGGGAGTCTAGGAGACTAGATACCAATTAGTAATTTTCAAAGATTCAAATTTCACGGTTGGTGCTTCATGAAAATGTTTATATTATAAAAATGAATATGTTTTTTTTTTTAACTTAGAATTTGATTCATTTTTAAATTGTAACCGTGAAAAAAGTTGAGAAATAGTAAGTGCCGATCAATTTTTAGATTATAAAAAAACAATTTGATATCATTAGCACGCAAGAAAGCTCTTTGAAAGTTAACTATTTCATATTATACATAATTAGATATTCCTAATTATACTTAAACATTTAAAAATAAAAAAATGTAAAGCATCACTATCACTGTCCCTTAAATTATGGGTACCCTCTCCGAACTGCTACAAAAGTTAGCTGTTTTTATGGGGGGAAGCCATAAAATATCATACGGGAGACCCATAAGTGTGGATGTAAGATATCTAAATGGGGCCAATATAAGACCTTTCTTCCTTGTTATCCTAGGGATGCGAAATGACCTTGTTGGCATAATATTCCCGCCAACTATCGCACGCTCCTTCTCACCTTTTTTGACAAAAATAGAGGGACCTTTCCGTAAAGTCAGCAAGTACACAGTATGCTCTACTATTGTTGTCGTTTTGGCCAGTAACTCACTATCCCCTCCAGAGTCTGTTAAAAACAAAAAAGCAAAAGAGGCACGGTGAGAAAAAGTGCTTTTTGCCTGGTCAAATTGTTTGATAGGACAATGAATATCTGGAATGGAAAATTAAAGGCAGTGGGGCCCACGTTTATTATATTGGGGCTCACAGGATACTCAACGCGGTTTCTGCGTCTGATGTTGGGTTGGACCAGCGTTCAATTTGTTGCTATCACATCATCATTTGTCGTATAGTTAAGGCGAGTCTTAACTGTTTGTGCTTCTAAGCGGCTTGTCGAGTTGGGTTGACAAACTTTGTTTGTTCCCACTGTCCATTGTTGCTGGATAAATGCTTGGTGCATTCCAATTTTAGGAATGCTAAATGTAAATAAAAGGGAAGGTGCATTCCATTTTCTTTCAACTTAAGCCCAAATAATAATAATAATAATAACAAATAAATAAATAGAATTTTCTTTTATTTTTCTTTTCATTCTCTTCTTTCGAATATGGAGTTATATAATTATGAACTTCATAGTTCATAAGTGGAGAGTGAAGAATGAAAATAATATTACTGTTATTGATGTTCCATAAATATATTAGGGATGCGAAATGTAAATAAAAGGAAAAATACCTGATTCACATGCACTCCTCATAGTAAACGAAATTTACATATCTATAAATCTCACAGGTTGCAAAGAGAAAAATAATTAAGAAGTAAATTTAAGAGAATGAATATAATGAATATGCTTTTAAATTATAATTATAATCATAACTATTATAACTTGTAGAAGTGTGAAAAAATTTGTCCAATTATGGTTATAGAAGTTGGCCTAAAAAAATATCCCGAGTGAATGCGAAGTCATTAAGTTACTAGCTTTTTTGTAAAAAGAAAAATAAAGTAATAAAATATAAGTGGCCAAACTGTTTTTTATGAGCGCGAATTAATGCTAATGGGAAAAGGCATTCTTACTCGAAAGTCTAATATCTAATCCAACTTATCACTAAAATTAAAAGTTTTTTAAAATTATATAAAAAAATTATTAAATTAATATTAAACTGATTAATAAATATGAATCATTCACTATGTCTCAATTCCTACAATTTCAAAATTTTGTATTATCACTTTCATTTTATATTGAAAATATATACATCCAACTCTTATAATATTCAATGTATTCAATGTGAGCTTTCATTTGGAGAGTTTTTACATCTTCTTATTCTTCTTAAATGATATTTTTAAATTGTATTTATCCTAACTACACAATTGATTTCAAAATAAGAATGATATTAATAATGTATATTATTAATTCTATTAATTTTTTTATTTTGTTTATAATTGAAATTCAAATGCAAATATTAAATTACAATGATTAGTATTACTATTTTTTAACAAGTATTTATTTTAAAATATATTACAAAAGAATATATAATTAAGTAATATATATATATATATATATATATATATATATATATATATATATATATATATATATATTTAAATTATATATATTATTCAGCTCAGTTAATGAGATAATTAAGTTGAACATCTCTAAGTTCAAATTTTACTTATTTAATATATGAATCAAAATATTCAGTTCATGTGTTATTCATTTAGTTCATGAGCTTAATTTATGAGTTAAAAGTCGAATTGAATTTTAATCACTTTGTGATTTGACCTAACTCATTGCTACTCCTAACAATCAATTGATATGCATGCTATTTAACATTACAAACTATGACCCACTGTTTAAAACTTTGCGAAAGAGTTGCTTAAAAAAAAAAGCAAAAACGTATGGTGATGAGTTTAATTGCAAATAATAACCCACGAATGCAAAAGGATTGCAAATTAGAATCCAAAAATAAGCTTACCAAAAAAAAAAAATCCAAGAAATGCAAAAAAGAAAAGCAATTAACAAAAAAAATGAATCAATCTTGATAACCATTCTCTCTCTCTCTCTCAAGTTTTGGCCATATCAACAGATCTCGGTATAAAGGGTGTAGCTATAGTTTCTTCATTTGAAAGTACATATATACGATATATATATATATATCACGAGACACCGGGATTCGGGTGGGAACCAATCCGGGATAGGAGTCATCTCCGGAATTCTGGAAGTATGAGATATATGGATATGGAGAAATTTTTGTATGCGATATGTGTATTTAGTCATATTTAATAGACAAAAAAATAATTGTCCAATTTATCAATTTTGTGAAATTCATACATATTAAAAATCTGGTATTTCAATTTTTAAGATATTGAGAATCGTAGAAATTGATAATTATCTTTCATTTTCTATTGGGCATGACTAAATATTGGTGACATAATTGGAGTATACTTGAAGCAATTACAATGGAATGGAAACGGTTGCTGGCCCCCTGTCGAGAGGTTACCTTTTAGATAAGAAATATAGGACTTACGAGAGAGCACCATCACTCATATTATGTGGGATCAACCTCTGTAAATTGTTCAATTGAATGAAGCAGAAATTAAGCAGTTTTTTAAGATGCCACATAAAAATTCCTAAGACGGAAAATTTTAATTACACGATTAATATATCATCAATTAGCTCGCATCTAGACTTGCGTATGTTTGTTTGAGGATAAGTTAATAATGTAATCAAGATCACTTAAGAATAGATAATTAGGTGTGATGTATTGATGAGAGGTATAGATAGAATGTTAGAAGTCTTCTATTCCAACTTATTGTTGTCAATATATATATAAACACTTTATAAATGCTCAAAATTTTTACCATGAAATTAAGGAGGAATGAGAAAATTATATGTATGCCACTCATAATTAGCCTTAACTCTCAACTCATGCATTCTATTATTCATAATGTTAACAAAATAAAAATAAAAATGTTACATGATAATGAAATTCAAAATTAAATTTTGAATATTTTATAATTATTAAATTGAGTTTTATAAATTTATTTGATTATTATATATCTGATTACAATTCTTGATGTGGATTCGAAAATCAATTTTGAATTTCATTGTTAGTTTGTATAGCGTTGGCAAAAGAAAGGTGATGTGCAGCGATTCCTTTGGAATACTTTGTATAGTTGTTGACAAGGACCGGCACATGGTAGTGATTCCCTTGGCACCATGGCGTCTTGAAAACTCCTTGTGAATCAAATGTGACCCAGCAATTATTACGTAGTAATTGACAATTTTTATGGGTTGAAAATATCAGCATGGTTTACGTGCATGCTGTTTTTGTCTCTGGTTTGCTGTTGCTTTCATCAAAGATAATCACGGATCCTTGATACAAAATCTACCCCAACTTGAAAAATTCCTCTATTTTTTTTTTCTTGTGTAGTTTGCATTGAATTTTTATTTTATACACCTGAAAAAAAAAATCTACCGTGAAATTTGTAAATTTATAAAAATAGGTTTTGTATTTTTTTGCTTTTTGTATAATAAATTGTAATTTTTTTAATAAAAAATGTAAATACTTTTAAAAAAATTGTTACAACTTCGATTAATGAAGGTGTAAGTTAGAAGCCATCACTCCCCTTCCTTTATTAAATCTTCTTAACAGGAAGATCCTTACAACCTTTTCCCTCCTTTAAATATGTTATTAAACTTGATAAACCTGTAGCAAGCCAATATGTGATGATTTTTCCAACTTGGTAAATGCATGTGTGGTAGAGATTTACACTCATTTTTTTTATTTCAAACATACTTTCAATTTGAAAAGTTTGGATTTGTGTGATCATGTATCAAAGCTTAGAGGCAAACTTGCTTTTCAAACTACGAAGTTTTTTCAAATTTTAACTTTTGTTTATTGGATGGGAATAAGAACATATATTGAAATAGACAATAGACAAGTATCTTATTCAAATATAGATTTACACAAAATAATGTTAATTATACATGATTTCCTATCACAAGACACCCATAAGTGTCTTCAAACAATAAACCTTACAATAGGAACGGATCTTGTAAAAGAAATTTACACTTGCGAATATCTTGTGAGATAATGATATGTACAAGATCAAAGTTTTGGTGGCACTAATTTTATAGTGCTATCAATACCTTTGTATTATGGCCATTCATTTGAGGAGGATTCTATCATTATATAATGAGATTCAATGCCTTTGCATTATGGCCATTTATTTGAGGTGGATTCTATGATTATACGGCGAGATCCACTTCAAATGAAAGAGGACAGGTAGCACTATGAAATTTGATGCTATCACAATCTTCTTCGATGTACAATTTCCATTTTCATAATACTTGTAAAATGTATTAGTTGAAGACTTGCATAATTTGTTTGTATGGATATCCCATCTTCCACTCCAAGTATGACACAATCAATAAACTCTTTGTCCGGATGAGAGGAAAGAATGGGAGAAGGAAAGAATTTTGAAAATTAAAAGTTTCACTGGTTTGAATTTGAAGGAAGATGGAAGAAGTGAAAATGGGAAAGCACTATGTGTTAACATTGTCACTTCACGTAAAACCTTCAAATTTTCTTTTCTTCACACTATCTCTTCTAACTACAAATTTTCTTTTTTTTTTTCTCTTATTTTTCTCTCATCCATACTAAAGTGAGTATTTATTTTCCTTTTCAAGTGTCAAGTTTTTGTAGTTTCATTGGATGTGATTTGTATCCTTACAAAATATACGTTTCCTCGTCTTAACTTTGTCTTGAACAACATTTCAAGCCAAATGAGTCCCTAACTATCACTAATATTTATCTAGGGAGGGTCTATTATGCATTACTTTTTTAGTAGTTTAGATTTATATCATTAAATTGGTCATTTTGATTTAATCAGTTTTAAGTAATATTCATTATTATTTTAAATTAATTAAATTTTAACCAATGATTCAATTGTGTAAATTTACACCGCTAAAGTGGTGCTAACTATTTTTTTTCTTTTTCCATTTTCCCATCTTGACATGAAAGACGTAGCCAGGGCAGGGAACACTTATCTTGTTCGCATGCCTTCCGTTGACTTTTGGTGCTTAATTGCGACCCTATGTTAATGATCCATATGTAATATTATAATTTTTATTTTTATTTTTTACTTGTAGCTATTTGTTGTGATGTATCAGAACGAGAAAGGCTTGTTACATGCTCAAACTGGGCACACTCCCAGTCAGTGCAGTGAGATTACAAATTTAAAGCCTATAGGCTAGATGTGTTTCTATCATATTTATCTTTTTTTTTTTTTAATTTTTTATATATTTTTTTGACAATTTTTCACATCTGTGTGTTTGTAACTGCATTTAAATTAAAAACATGGTTGATTTATTTAATGCAGGCTTGATACCAAATGGAGATTTTGAGGCATCCCCATCAAATGGTTTTCCTGGTGAGGCACTAGTAGAAGCCCCAACCGAAATCCCAAGCTGGACATCAAAGGGCACCGTTGAGCTAATCGAATTGGGGCAAAAACAAGGTGGGATGATCCTCGTCGTACCCCAAGGTAGACACGCAGTGAGGCTTGGAAACGACGCCGAGATCAGCCAAGATCTAGCGGTCGAGAAGGGCTCCGTTTACTCCGTCACGTTCAGCGCGGCTCGCACGTGTGCTCAGCTCGAGTCGCTAAACGTCTCGGTGCCGCCTGCATCGCAGACGATAGACCTGCAGACACTGTATAGTGTGCAAGGGTGGGACCCATACGCGTGGGCATTCAGTGCGGAGGGAGAGAAGGTGACGCTGGCGTTTAGGAATTTTGGGATGGAGGATGATCCCACTTGTGGGCCCATCATTGACAGTGTTGCTATCAAGAAGCTCTTCACCCCGGACAGGCCCAAAGGTATTAAAAAACAAAAGACTTTTTCAGCGAAATCAACAGAAAAAAGAAAATGAAATAAAATAAAAAGGCATAGTTTTTTCAGTATTTCTTCGTGCATTATTATTGCCCAATATAATTTTTATAAAATGAAACGTGTGTGAAATTGAGGTATTAAAAATGCATTATATATCCTTTATAACTTGCCTTGAAAGTAAAACTCTTGGTCTCTGTGAACCACTTGACCAAGCTTGGTTGCAAATACATGCTGTTTGATTGATAAAATATCTGCCGCAGATAATGCTGTAATCAACGGAGATTTCGAAGAAGGTCCATGGATGTTCAGAAACACCTCACTAGGCGTGCTCCTCCCCACCAACCTGGACGAAGAAACCTCGTCGCTGCCCGGCTGGACAGTCGAATCCAACCGGGCAATCCGCTACATAGATTCCGATCATTATGCAGTCCCACAAGCCAAGAGAGCTGTTGAATTGCTTTCAGGAAAGGAAGGCATCATATCCCAGATGGTGGAAACCTCACCAAACAAGCAGTACATTTTGAGCTTCTTGGTAGGCCATGCAGATGACAAATGCAAGCAGCCTCTTGCTGTGATGGCCTTTGCTGGTGACCAGGCTCAGAATTTTCATTACACTCCAAACTCTAATTCCACATTCCAAACTGCTAATCTCAATTTCACTGCCAAGGCTGACAGGACCAGGATTGCCTTCTACAGTGTGTATTACAATACCAGAAGTGATGATATGAGTTCTCTGTGTGGGCCTGTGGTTGATGATGTTAGGGTTTGGTTTTCTGGATCTAGAAGGAATGTGTTTAGTGGGTTGGGCTTGGTCAGGCTTGGGCTTGTTGTTTTGGGCTTGATTTGGGTTTTGGCTTAAAAGGGATTTAGTTATAGTTTGGTTTGTTTTGGGTAATTCTGTGCCTAAGCCTAGTAGGTTTTGTTCGGCTTGAGAGTGTGTTTGGCAAAGTCACATTCTCTGTTTCTTATCATGGCCTCTAATTATGGGTTTAAATTCAATGTTATGGTAGTGAAAAGTTTTTCATACGCATCTCTACCCAAAAGTTGTTCTTTATATTGACAGTAACGAAGGTGCTTTCTACGGGGATTGGGGTTTTAAAATTCGGGATTTTGTGCATGTTTGAAAATTATATTAAAATTATTTAATTATAATTATTCATATTTAATAAATATAATTAAATAATATTAATTTAATATTAAAACTATCATGTCATCCTAAATTTTGAAACTTGAAGAGTACTTTAAAACCTAACCAGGAAATATATTATAGCAATAAGATCAATAGGAGTGAACAAGAATTTGGCCTGCCTAACAATTAGTTTATCACATTAGTAGTTTAATTCATTTGTTAGCTGATATTATTAATTATTTGAGTAATGATATTTGATAAAACAATTATTTATTCTTAGTTGTTTATATTTAGTTTTAATTTCTTTAAAAATAAATATAGTTAGGTGTCTCGCCTTTAATCACGTTTTCAAAATACCATTTTCATATTTTATATATCATCATATTTTTTCCATCGAAGAATTTCATTAAAAGTAAAACTTTTATGACATTTTGTACCCTAAACGCTCGTTTTTGTATTAAGATCAAATGAGATGAAATGAAAAAATCAATCCTCTCTTTTGAAGCTCCTATTTCCATTGATAAGGATTGAGGTGAAAATAATTATATAATTTAGTAGTTTTATCTTTTTATAAAATAATTATTTTAAAACATTAAGTTTTTCAACTTTTTCTAATTAATTGACCAAGGCTAATCAATTAATTAAATAATTTATTTATAAAGTATCAAATAATTGATTAACATATTAATTTAGAGTGTGTTTGGTTAATGGAATGACAATAGGAAAGGGAATGGTAAAAAATTTGTTCAATGTACATTATGCAATAAAAATGCCCATATTCTAAAGAAAAATCATTCCATCAAATAATAAAACCTCTATTTCATAATAAAAATGATAGAATAAACTATTCTAGCATTATAAAATGACCTTTTTATAAACATGCCCCTTATATTTATTAGATATTCTAGCATCACCTTTTGTTAATATAAAATAAAAATATTATTTTTTGAATATTTTTCAATTAAAAATATTTTAATAATTATGTAAAAATTTAGTAAATTAGAATTTTATGTTTTTATTATAGAAAATATTTAATTATAATTTTGATAATAAAATAAATTGTGATAATTTTTATTATTGATCATATCATATATTTTTATAATATTAAATTATTTAATAAAATATTTATTATTTTGTAATATGAATTTTATTATTATTAACTAAAATTTTTGAATTCCATTCCTACGTTATTTTGTTGTACAAAACTTAAAAATAGGATAGAATACATTCTATCCCTTACCATACCAAATATAATAATAAAATAGTCATTGCATTCTTTTCTTATTTCTTTTTCCATTCCATTCTATTTTATTGTACCAAATGTAATATTAAAATAACTCAAATCAATTAAAAGTTAATGAAAGAATTATTTTCCAAACACCCTATTTATCCTATTTGAATCAACAATTAACAATTTATTTATTTCACACATAATCATTTGATGCAAAATATGATATTTGTAATTTGTTGATTAAATAATTATGACATTAACTAACAATTTCTCATTGAGAGTGACCCCCTACTCCATTTTTTTTTATTTTTTACTTGAAAGTTTAAGACTTGTTACAACTTTGTCTTCCTATTGCATTAGGTCTGCGATATTCTATTTTAATTCCTCTTGGATCAAATCGGGCTGAAATTGCGTAGAAGAACACAGTAACCGCTAATGTTAGTTGGCATAGCAGTAATATATTATCTCCATAGTGTTGTAATAGCTCTGATATTTTCTAAAGAGAGCTGCTATTTACACCGAAAACAAAAAGTCGAAATTGGGTTCCGAAATAACAACAATGTATACATGTTATTCATCTGAATGTGGGTCCATATTTTATTATTTGATCACATGGTTTTAAAGGAATCGATGCATGGATTCGGCATACATCATCAGGAGATTTAACATTTTCCTTTTCTAAACAATATACGTACTACAAATAAGAAAATATCTTTTTGTTACACCTTCTCTATAATTTTAAAATTTTATATTACAAAAAGAGTTAATTAAAATGATTTTACCAAAAAGAAATACAGAATTTTGAAAAGGAATGAATAAATCATAATAGGAAGATTTGTAAGTGAATTGGTAAAAGCCAAAAAAGCAAGAAGACTAGAGATTATCAGTATTTAGATGTGTGTGAGTATGGATAAATTTTAGAATCGAATTTTCCAAATTTTCCGCCTCCTTTTCCTTTTCTTTCATTTTTCTATTATCTTAAGGTTCCGTTTCATATAACTAGCTGATAAGTTAGCTGATAGATGATAAACTACATAATAGATGATAAGTTAGTTGATAACTGATAGTTGATAAATTAACTAAAATATTTCATAAAATTAAATGTTGAACTAGCTAAAATTGTAAAATGGCATAAAATGACATATTAACAAAAATATATGTGATTAAAATAATTTATATTTATCTAAAAACTAAATTATATTAATGTAATTAAAAAGTTTAAAACAAAAGTATAATTTTTAATATTTAATTAATTATATTTTACAAACTTATATATTTATTTACTTATATAATTTTTATTTTATTATTTATTATAAAATTATAATTACTTAAAATATAATTAAATATAATTTTTAAAAAATACTTAAATTTATATTACAAAAAATATAGATTATAAATTAAAAAAAAGAATAAGGATAGATTTAAAAATAATTTAAAAAAATAATAGCTTGTAAGCTATAAGTTACTCTAGGTAACTTATTAAATCAGAGCTTATAAGTTACATGAAATAACTTATAAGTTACCTGAAATAACTTATAAGTTAGTGCGAGAAACATCTGTAGAGGCTAGTTTATTATAGCTTATTAATCAAGTCAATAAGTTATAAGTTAACTTATTTGTTACGCGAAATAGAGCCTAAATCCTTAACTCTCCCTCATCTCATCTTCTTCTCCTTTATCTTCATTCTTCTTCTCAATCAAGCTAGGAAAGTATCATTTTTCATCAATTTCTCACAAAATCAAGATACAAATATCAAAATCTTATTCCATGCTAAGTTTCCTTTTGATTTTCTTTTTGAATTTGGAGAAATCTAAGTATTAAGTTTAAAAGGGAGAATATGAACCCAAATTCTAAACTTTGTGATTTTCAAAGATTAGGAACTATTCACCATCAATCTTAGTATTCTCATATCCTCTCCATACTAGGTAAATAAGTATCATAATCTAAATTGAAAGATTTAGTTGGAATTAATGGTTTGAGGATTAGTTAGGTTTTGTGTGATTCTTGCAATAAATGTGAAGATTTATGATGGTTGACTTGATTTAATTTATAGATAGCACAAATGAAGTATTAAATGCATTTGTTGATGACTGGATAATGAGTTGTTGAGAAATAAATGAGTTGAGATTAATGGCAATAGGAACAATATTTTTAAAGCTAAAATCTACAAAAAGTCATGTAGTAGTTGCCTATATAATCAACTATTGTTTAAAAAGTTGCTCTCGAAAGTTTATAGTCGACTATCAAAGGATGAGTTAGCCACCGGAAGGATACAATGATAGTAAAGTTAATTATGACTAGAAAGCTTGCTCTCTTGTTAGACATAATTAAGTATATAATTAACTATTAGAAATAAACTTTGCCTCTGGAAGTCCATAGTCAACTAGTTACCTATAAGCTTATAATTAACTATATAATCGGCTATGAGTACGTTATTAATAAATCATAGTTGAGTATATAGTCAACTACACCTAGAGAGCTACCTTTTAAGTTGCTAGTAATTGAGTATATAGTTGATTATGACTTCTATTTCTTTTTATAATGACTTCCTAAATGAATGTTTGATATGAAGATGAGCACATAATGATAGGATATACATGTTTAAGCATATTAGGAGAATTTGAGTAATATAACTAGGCTATGAATTGTGGAGAGTAACTTACACATTATAAAGGATGTGATATTGACAAAATTTGATATGATTGTCTTATGTTTTGTGAATGAGTTAATATTAATGGAGAATGGAATTATGAGTAAATAATAAGGAATGTGAAAATGTGAGGTGATATATGTGAAAGACAGATCCAATAGATCCAGTAATCATTTGTGAAGGGATAAGGTAAACTTGAAGGCACAAGGTTAGACATGTGAAGGGATAAAGATGATTTAGGAGTTATAAGGAGGTTTATCAACTATTTGTGCATATTAATTTGTTGTATTTGTTCTTGAGGTGATCTTATTTAATGAAATGTTAATGATAGTGTGATGAAGTGATATTGTGAAGGCATACAAGCCGTATCCATTGTCCATGACAAATAATAACCACCAAGGCAAGACTATTGTGCCCAATGGAAACCAAGACAAAAACCTACCTTGAATAGTTAGATTTATAAACAAAGTTGTGAAATCTTATAGAAAAAATTGTGAGATCTTATAAAAAAGTTGCAAGTTTATGTAACTTATATTATATGAAAAAAATTTATTTGTAATTATTTACATGAAACTCACTACTTTTTTATAAGAGCTCACAACTTTGTTCATAAAACTCATAATTAGGATAGATTTACTTTGGTTTCCACCATGGCATAATAGACTTGGCCTAACTACTAATATTAGATTTTGGAATGTGAAAGTAAATTGTAGGAATAAAGGAGGGTAATTTGGACTAATAAGGATCACGTTGAATCCTTACCCTTTCATCTTATTTATGTTTAGATGTTTTACTCACCGAGTCTTATATTTACTCCTTTATATTCTTAATTATAGATAGGCATGTTGAATTCTCCACTACTACCAAAGCTAGACCCACAAAAAGCCTTTTGGATTGACTAATGGCAACACAGGACATTTTGCTAGATTAGTAAATTTAGACCTTATTTTGTATAGACTGAAAATAGATAAGACATGAACCCTACTCTTTTGTGTTAGTTAAATTAGCTTATTCTCGTCTTGGGAAGGTCATAAGTTAACTTTCTTTTATTTGGAAATTATTTTGATATATGGAATGTCTTTCTCTCCCCTGTAAGTATGCTATCTTTGACTATAAATTTTAGCTAAATATTCAGGAATGAAATGAATAAAATGAATTATGATGGTGGAAATTGAATAACAAGTTTCATGTCGATTATAACTAGGGTTGAATCGTGACACTTATTAATACATGACAAGGGAAAAGAACCTCTAATTTATTTTCTTTTTACTTTTTCCTTTCCAATTTAAATCATCAAAAGAAATTTTAAATTTATTTTTATTCTTTCTCTTTTCTATTTTAGATTATTGTCAAGAACATTCTATATGCTTTCTCTCCAAAATTTTCTATTCCCGTTTTTTTTAAATTCCTCTTCCTCTAATTTCACGCCAATATTTTCCTCTTCGTACATTGAAAATATAGTATTATATTTATAATATTCTACTTTTGTCACAGATATTCTATTTATAAATTTATTTTCAATAAGAAAGATATAATACATCTGTTTAATTTTTAGGTTCTCATAAATAATAATAATTTTAACAAAAAGAAGAATCAATGGATGTGTAACTTAATTTCCTTACATTAAGGTTACAGAAAAAAAAAATTATGTTATTGTCAATGATGTGAGTTTATTACTAGATAGCTATATATCATGCTAAACTTGTCCTTGGCTCTTAATCAATTACTAAGATTTAAGATTATTATAGTATGGTGGCCGTTTATCAAACTGCTGTAATGTATCAACTTTCTGTCATAACCTTGAACATATTGAAATAAATATTTTTATAAGTAAAAGAAGCTCCTTAGGTAATGAGAATGCATATATATATATATATATATATATATATATATATATATATATATAATAAAATTAACATCAACATAATATGAATGTCCATGAATTGTAAAATTACATTACTCGTTCAAATTCTTATTAAATCAATAAAATGAAATATATTAATTTAATTTTCACGTAATACAATTTGCACACTTTATGGAAGATATATTAAGGGATTAATTCTTTTTATTCTTCCAGAGACCAATAAATAATATTATATCATCCAATGTTTGTTTCAATAGAATTTATGAATGAAAATTTATTTTTAAATAATTGACATATATGTATATATCTTTCCCACTTATATTATAATTAATTTTAAAAATATAATATTATTTTTATAATATATTATATAAATTTTTTTTACTTAATAAATTATTTTATTTTTAAAATTATGAGGCGTCTTAGTTATTACAAATCCTGCATTAGTTACTCTAGAGTACAAATAACGAAAGAGATCTTAGAAGTGACAGAAATGTTTGGAAACGCTAGCAATTATTTGAACCACTTAATCTGCTGATACTTGGAGGTACGCCTCTCAAACAAAGCAAATCGGTCCGGTTCATGAATTAAATTATTTAAAAATTGATTTATTTTAATTATTATTTATTTAAATCAATTTGTACGGATGGAAATTGAAATAAATCAATTTATAAATTTATAATTAAATTTTGTAGATTTACAGAGGTATTAAAATAAGTTAAATTTAATAAAGTGGCTAGACTTGATATAATTTTACAAAATTTGAGACCAATAAAAAAATAATAATAATGATTCAACTTAATAAAATATTAGAACTGGTTAGTCAAACTGAGTAAGTGTTAACTCATTAGTTGAGTAATATTAATAAATGATAAATGAATAATTTTTTATTGTATACTTATATATATATTAAAATTAAAAATTAATATATATAATATTAAAATTAATAAATTTATATATTTAATATTATCAACATATATTATATAAGTTTATCAAAATAAATAATTATATTAAAATTTAAAAATATTTAATATTAAAATTAATGAATTCATATATTTAATATTATCAATATATATTACACAATATTATTAAAATAAATAATTATATTAAATTTAAAAATTAATAAAAATTATGAGAGAAATTTAATTTATCATCAGAAAACCTAAAAGTTAATAAAAAATAATTATATAGAATAATTATTATAAATAAATATATATGAAATAATTACTATAAATAAATATATAATATTTATGTCTATTTTAATTAATATTAATTTTTTTGATTATATCCCATAATTTTTAATTATTCTTCTAATTAGAAGATTTTAAAATTAGAAAAATATATTTTGATTTATTTAGCTTTTTACTATTTTAATTATATCCGATAATAATAATCTAAGCTGCATCTCCTAAATCTAATACATTTCTACTTTCTAGATTTCACTCCATCGTGGAATCGACTTTTGCGTGCGTCTCAAGCTTTTGCCTACTTTGCGGATTGATTCTCCTTCTAAAATGTGACACTAAAGCCATGCGAATCAATTTTGCATCAAATTACTTTTGCAAATCTACGACCATCTCTCGTGATAAGAATAAGATTGCCGTATAAAATATCTTTTCAATACTCGACAATTCACGTCATCTTATTTTCTCAACCTTTTCAAACCTTCCATGTAAGTAATATTGTTGAGCCCAATTACATAGCTTAGGTCATAATATATACCAAATACAAATATTTTGGATTTGTAATGGCATGTACTTGAAAAAATTACAATTTTTTTTTAAAATATAACTTTAAAGCTATAAAATTTACAATTTTTCATTAGAAAATTGATTAGACCAAATGTTTCATCGGCTGGCTTGTAGTTCTGAGGAAGAAACCAGCGTTCAATGATGGAGGGAAGTAAGTTTGATTATTTATATTTATATATAATAATTTTACATATTTTTGTAAAATTTTACATATATATAAGAGTTGTTTGATTCACATAAAAAATAAGTTCTTATGAAAAATTAAATTTTCTAAAAAGTAAATTTTATTATGAAATTCTTGAAAAGTGTTCAATATTTTATTTAGTTGATACACACTTTTTTTAAGTTAAACTTTTTGCATTTTGTTAATTCAATTCTAAACTTTCTAAAAAATATTATTAAAATGATTAATATGCTCTTTAAAATTATTATATAAAAATAAAAAATATTAATAGATTTTAATTATTTTTAATCATCTTTTTCTTTCAAATTATATTTATACTCCCTCTTTCCATTATAATTTTCTTAAATTAGTAATTTGTATTTTTAATTTATTATAAAAATAAAAATATATTTATATAAAAAATTAAGATGTATTTTAAATATATATATATATATATATATATATATATATATATATATATATATATATATTATTATCTTAATACAATTAAAATAAATTATAATTTAAATGAAAGCAATCATTGCGCTAGTTAGTAGGGATGCATGCAAAGATCGTAGCAGCGATAACAACGTAGCAGGCTACACCAACAAATTTTGCTTCCCCTTCTATACAGCTAGTCCTGCTGGGTTCAAAAGAAGATGACCTTTTGAGCTTCTAACACTCGCTCTGAATAAACATTACTCAAGGACAATGGTGAAGATTAGTAAGGATTAAGGGAGCCTTAACCTTTAACATTTTTAATAAAAAAAAACTATATTTTTTTAATATAAACCATACGATCCCAAAATATTATATCAAGATATTGTTGAAGAAGGAGAGAAATTCATAAACAATGCTTTAACCATGATTGAAGATGGAACAGGGGTCTAGCAATGGTCAGGAAGGAGAAAGTTGACAACAATGGCTTAAGGCTTGACTGTGGAAAATGTTCATCACCAGGAATTTGTGGATTCATCATCCACGACCCGCTATTCAACCAGAAGTTGGAGCAACTGCTACAAGTTTTATTTTATTTTTATAAAATAGAATAATTATTTATTTGTGTCTTTTATCTTATTAGAATTTGAATTTGAATTAAATAAAGACTCAAATCAAATTAGATATAACCTATTATTTCATGATATTGTGGCCAAGTTTGATTTATTCCTTGAAAATAATTTTTTATTCATAAATAGTTGTATTATACAAGATTTGTGTGTAAGAGGATGAGGAAAGAGATGGGAGTTACTTTTTGTCTTTCTGTGAGGTAAGTTGACATTTCATAATTAATTCTTATATTCTTTTTGTAAAATTATTTATTTTATGTAAAGAGTTCCATGAAATATTTGAGTATATGAGTTTCAGAATAATTAAATACTTTATGATTTCTCTCTACAATTTCTAAAATGGATTTGTTTAAGGTGAATTACTCTATCTTCCCCATAAATTTACAAAATATACACAAATCTCTCTTATAATTTAAAATCCTACACAAATCCCCCTTAAAATTAAAGATAGCATTGCACAAAATTCCAACTTGAATTGACAGGGCGAAACTCCGTTAAGTCAATTTAGGGAGATCAATTTTGACCTTACAATTTCACAAATACCCCTCCTCCTTCTTCCTCGAAGTCATTTTTTGTTACAGAAACAAAGCATAACTCAAAACAACTTAGTCACAATAGATCATCCTTCTAAAATTATTAGAATAATCTCTATTAATTCAGAATAAATATTAGAATAATCTCCATTAATTCACTAATTTAGCTTATAAGAAATCAAATGGTTGCTATCAGTTTGATATATGTCGAACTTAATCATTTTCCTTCGTCCATCACCAAGATCGGAACCGACTGCATAAATGGAAAACCAGACACGAAGGCTTCATGCCCTTCTATGTTCCTTTATAGCTTAGAGCCATGTGATGCCAATTACATACAGCAAATCTTCACCAGGAGGGAATTAAGCTAAACTCACCACTCAATACCCCAATGAACGCATACCAATGTGCAAAAATAAATAGAAGTGAAGAGAAAAAATTTTAAAGGCACCCCATGTGCTATATTTGCAAACCACATCAAATTTGTGGACGATGGCATACTCCTTGGATTAAATGCTATTCTATAACCAATTGAAAGCTAGTGGCATTCGCCGTTTGTGGGTTTGATATTGTCGGAGGAAGTTGTCCACAACAGCAAAGATTGATTAATTGTACTCTACTGCACCAGGATTTCCCGCTCAACGACTTTTCATTAGCCCTCTTTTTGCCGGACTCACAATTGGAGACGGATGATTTAGACAAAAATAAGTCATTTGAAATACATAATCTCTAATCAATTGGATTATATAAAGTAAAAGATTCTAAAACACAATATGTTTAACAGAATCTAGTAAGATTTAAAAAAAGAATGGAGGTGCGTGTAAATTTTTTTTAATATATATTTAGGAGAAATCAGAGTATTTTACTCATTTATTTATCATTTTAACCTATGGAATAGGTTAAAAGTTAAATTGTATTAAATATTTGCATCTCTTGTGATTTTCTAATTTCTTTAATCTTGGATTATGCTATTGTGCTTTCACTTTCATCGTGAGAAAAATTTTCCAACATTGCAAATTGGAAATATGTAGTAGTCACAAGGAATCTGAAAATCTTAAATTATGGGACTAATATTTATATATATATATATATATATATATATATATATATATATATATATATATATATATATATATATATATGTATATAATATTATTATGATTTTCATTTTTTATTTATATGTATTAGTATATGTAATAAGTTAAAATTTAAATATTTTTATTTTCATTTAAATAAAATTTTCTCTTTTAGCACATGATGCATTGTTAAGTGTGGTTCAAACCCAAGCAAAATTTGTCTTGAATTATTATGATTGATTTGTGAGAATTTTAGTAACTCTAATGAGATTTCAATTTCAGATTCAAACCAACAAAATAATTAAAGAAGGTTTAGGAACACGGAACTTTTAATTTTTTTTTTTGTTATAGCCTCTAAAGGAATTATGTATAAGAGCATATTGATAGAAGAATGTCTTCCTTTCTATCATATATACAAGGAGACTTTTGGGTGACAATTTTTGACATAATATAATAACATAAGTATGAAACACCTATACATATTCGGATTGTAAACAGGTTAATTCGTATAATACAAATAATAAACAGATCGGATTGGGATTGATCAAAATTAAATGGGTTGATATACTAATCCATTTAAGAGTTATTACTATATAATAGATAATTTACATTAGTCAATACATGTTGGTTATCATTATTATTGATATTTATTTTGATATAATGATATTTTTAAAATTATATGAAAATTTAAGACAATGGTTGAAAATTATAACTGACATCTATTTGAATGCGGTGGTATCTTTGAAATTAAGTAGGAAAACTACTACATCAATTTTAAAAATGATCAATATCTAACATTTCACATTGTAAATTTGAAAAACTTAAGACTTAGTTTTCTTTACAATTGTCATCCAAAATGGCATTTGAAATGTTAAGCTGGATAGGTAAAAATTTTGGATGTTGATATTATACTTAATTGACATTTAAAGGTATGACAATTGGCTGCCTACTTTAAAATTATAAAGCATAGGATGTCAGTTTTGTATTAATAATCAACAATCCATATTTTTTTTGTAATGCCAAAAATTTTGCCTGCACTTTTTTCATTTAAATTTTTATGAGGAACTTGATCACAACTCACTCATTTATGAAAATTCCTTGAATTGATGGGAAGTACCTTGACAGGATGGGTGATTTGAAGGCAATGAAATTCTAGAGAATGCTTCTTATCAATTAAAAGAATTTTTAAGTTAGGAGAAGGGATGATGCACAAAGGATGAGGATAGTTAAAAGATTACTTAGATCCAATTGAGAGAAATAGAGATTTCTTTAACATACTAGAATTTACAACAAGGATAAGGATTTCAACATAATTGGAATATGAACTTCGTTACCTATTAATTTTGTTGTAAACATGTATTAATGAGAAGTTGTAGTTTTTGTTATGGAATCTATATATGTGTAATGATTTGAAAAGAAATAAAATTTTAGAATAAATTCATAGAATTATTTCTTCCTTTATCATTTGATTGCATCAAATAGAATATATCAAATGTCATGACATAGTCTTAGGGCACATGACTTGTTTGGGTAGTTAGTATCAATGACAACCTACTAACCTTCCTAAAACATGTCTAATGCAATGATTCACACATAAGAATGCTATACTTCCAAAAAGTTTATGGTATTTAAGAATTTGAACATAAAATGTATTAATGAATTAACAGGTAAAACTAATTCAACTATCTCAATTCTTACCTTCGTGTCAAAACTCATAAGCAGACCTAATGAGTAATAAGGAAGTTAGTTTCATGGAAACTCAATGAGTAATCATTTAGAATATAATAAGAATACCAATAGATTAAAATAAATAGTAAATATTCTATTCATTAATATGATTACATATCTATTTACCATAACAAATTCCTCTTTAATTTATAATTACATTTTCATACCTTGGCCAGAGTAAAAGAGATATTTCCTTTTATGAATAACTTATGCTACAAGGAGTAATAAATATATCAACATAACATCAAGTTACAATTATTAACCTATCTCATATTTATTCATTTTCCATTTTATTGGTCTCATTTGACTCAATTTGTAAGAAAGGATCTTTTTTTACCAAACAATATATATATATGTTAGCTATTTCATATATTAATTATTTTGCAATAGTAGCATAAAACAACAAGAAACAAAAGAAAGTATATAAATCTTTTTGTGACTCGCAAGTTTATTTTATACCTTTTACAAACTCTATCTTATCTTTCTAAGTTCTTCTTTATATCCTTTATAAATAGGCACATAGATCCAGTGTAATAATCTCATCATAGTAAAATTCACTCCTATCATCTCATTTTAACGCCCATCATAGCATAATTCACAATTCATGTCATTTATCATTCTCATTTAACACATAATAATAGAACATCATTACAAATACATCAACTAGCACTTCAATCATTGCATTTCAATAACAACTTTCGATTCATTCTTATTCATAAGTATAGGCCATTCATGTCACATTACCAATAATTTATAATAATTAGTAATTGTCATTCAAGTTCTTGTATGTTATGTTCTTTCTATTTAAACTAGGATAGTATATTATATAGTCACCTTAGTTTTGACCTTTGAAAGGTGTTTTGTGAATAACACAAATGTTACAAGTTGATTATTTATGCAATTTATTTCATATGAAATTAGACTTGAATATCTTTTTGAGGGATGGTTATTTACTTAAAATGAATAAGATACGAAGTAATTATAACTTATACAAGTTAATCTTAAACATTTAGTTTTTTCACTATCTAAAGTTTTTGACATTTGTTCACTAATTCAATAATATCTCAAAATATGCATAAAAATTTTCATTTGAGACTAGTTCAATTAGCAAGTAGACTTAATTACCTTTCTAATGATAGATATTTTGCTAAAATAAGCATAGACAAAAGAGTTATGATGCTTCAAAATCTATACATCAATTTTGTCTTGACATACTTAAATATATGCTTGAGTTTTATAATAAAATTACAAAGAATAACATTTAATATGAGTATGAGTATACGTAGACTTAAGTAGGAGTGTAGAGAGGAGATTTAGGCACCATCTTTCCAATTTTACCCTTGAAACAATTAAAAATTACAAAATTACTACAAACCCCCATATCTCTTAAGATTCTAACTTTCCTGTTGTCATTTTGGCCAACCTTACATCGGTTCTTCCTCCTTTTTATCTCCAACAATTTCTTCCAATCAACTATCAGAAATCAAGCACTTGCTTTTAAGCATTCATTAATAAAATTTTCTTCAATCAAGGCAGCTATTCATTAAGTAGGTAATTAATTAGTGAATTTTTAAGAGCTTTGATCAATATTAAAAGAAGGTAGAGATTAAGTTGATAGATCTTGTTTGTGCTGAATAGGGTCAAATATCCATTCCTCTAACTTCTTCTATCTGCTCTAACACACCAAAAAAGTAAATAATTTAATTAAGTTAGTATTTAATAGGATTTAATTGGTATTTAAGTGTTTTAGTTGATTTTATAATGAAATTTAATGGATTGAGTATGTAGAATTATTGTATGTGGTTAGTATTTAGTTACTTTTAAATAGAAGATGGTATGTGAATGTGAAATAGTAGAATTTCTAGGTTGGTATTATTGCTTTATGTTAAACTTAGGAGAAATGGTGAAATATGAAATAAACTTTGGTGAAAACTAAGAAAAACCTAGGCAAATGGTCTTTGCCTATGGGTAAGCTTAGTCAAATGTAGCATTTGAGTATGGCTTAAGGAATAATATCCTAAGAGTTATACTCAAGTACCACATTCAAGTATTGCTAAAACTTGTGCTCTTTGGTTGCATATAATTATGTATGGTACTTGAATACAATTGATGAGAAAAATATTTATTATTTTTTTTCATCTTATTTTATGTCTTTTAGTGGGTAACACATGCTTAATTTCACAAAATTAACCTTGTTTTATAATTTTATGGTTAATTTTATAATATTTTGAATTTATTTAATTAATATTAGATTTTGATATTATTTTTATTTTTTAGTTATATCTTGAGTTTCAGATATCGAATTGAAGTGATCTTTATATTGTTCGAGAGCATAGAGAAAGAACTACAATTTTATGTTTTGGTTAAGCCTAGTTCAGATGTTTTGGAGGTTATATATGGTTAAAAAGTTGAAGTCATATGTCTGTTTTAATTGAGCCCCTCTATATTTGGGCCATATTTGGAGTTGTAAAGGTTTGATTAACCTAAAACTAACACCCAAACTTTCATAACACATAGGCCTATAAGTTTGATGTTCATGGATTACTCAAATTACTTTGTCTGAGTGGTCTTAAACTGGTTAGAAATCAAATTTGCAGGAATTTACTAATGTAATTGTTAGAGTTAATTATCTTATTAAAGATAGATTTGGGCTTCTAAAAATTAAAAAGGCTTTATTATTATAATTCTAAGAGATATAAAATCTAAGTCCAGTAGGTTTTTAACTTAATTAGATCAAATAAATAGGGAGAACTTATTATACTATTTAGATATTTACACAACATCCAACAATATAGCTTTTCTTTTTCTTGTTTCTCTTTTGTTTTCAATCAATGGAACCATGGTTGATTTAAGGAGTTTGAAGCTCTCCTCTACTGGATTATGAGGTTATGAATTGTAATGTTAACTTTTTTTAATTAATTTTTATCTTTCCTTAATTTTATGTATTGGTTTCTTGAGATTATATGTGTTGGATGCTAATTTGGTATAATTGATGTTCATCATTGTAATTTCTATTTTTTTTGCTATTTTGATATTGAATTATGGTTGGTAAATTATGATTTTACACATAAGGGTAGAGGATTGAGGGATTAATTTAAAGGTTTCTAATTTAATTTCTCAATTCAATGGAGTTCTATCTTTAAATCAATTTCGATCTAGTGTAGAGATTATAGTGGTTGCTTAATTAGTTAATCTTAATTGATCAAATCCTAAATATTAATCTAGCTTTGGATTCATGGATTATTATAGGAGTTCCAAGTAATCCAATGTTAAAAAATTAATTAGAAAAGTTAAATCCTAATTGATTAATGATTAATTCAAATTAGAGCTTTCAATTCCTTGTCGGCTGTTTTACTACATTGGTTTTCCTTCCATCAATTTACTTTGTGTTTTTACTTTGTTTAATACATTCAATTCAATTTAAATTCACACAAACCCCCTCAATTCTATTATTGCATAATCCCATATTCTGCTTAAAACATTTTACATTTATACAACATATTGCATTTATTCTATTTTGCATTTGTTACATTAGTTTCTTGTGCATTTTTTATTGCATAATAAATTAGATAATTATGTAGACATTGCTAATAATACATAGTAAAAGATGATACCAAGGGATCATCAGGGGGACAACCTAGTTGTTCTCCTATATTACATAATTTTCAGCAAACCAGTTTTTAATTAATTTTAGTGCATAGCGGCAGTGCATATCAAAATTTTAGTACTGTTACCAAGGATCCTCTTGAATTTATATTTTCTTACATATTACTAGTAGTATATCACACAATTATTCAAGTATTCTAGTTAGTATATTACATCTGTTATTACCTTGCATTTTACGATAGTTACAATCTTCTGCATATACCTGCATCCTTTTGCATTTTTTAATTTTTGATTATTTCTCCACCTTAATTCATAATATTTTATCATAATTAATATCATCCAATATTTAAATAGAGGTTTTTAACCCAAAAAATTAGTTTTCAAGTATTTTTTAGCTTACCCAATAAGAACCATACTAGGTCTCATTAGCTTTAATTAAGCTAAAATTTTTACAAGTGTTAGATTTTATTTTTCTTATTAATAGTCACAAGCTTTTAGCTTGTGTGTGGGGCATTTTTTGGCTAAATTTCACTGTTTTGATCACTTTTTCATTTTTTGAAGATTTTTTATTGTATTTTTGGGTTTTGCATGATTATAGTAAACTTTTTGTGGTGGTTTCATAGTTTTTAAAAATGTCTAGATAGATTAATTAGATATGTTTAGGATAATTTTTCATAGTGCATTTGCATTGTAGTATTTTTATGTTCTTATAGTTCCTTTAGTGTAGTGCTTTATAATGCAATGTATGACTAGGCATTTTACTACTGAATTATTTGAGTTTAATTTTAAAATTAATAGGACTTTTTTATTTCTTTTGTAGAAGTAAAAATAAAAATAGTTTTAGCATTCCCATACCCCGTCTGATTCCTTGGATACCTTAGAAAACATGGCTAACAATAATAGGACTTTAAAGGAATTTATTACCCTTAATGTTACATATCAACTATTAGGCATATAATATCCTAAATTAGATGCTGACTTTAATCTTAAGTCTGGTCTAATACATTTGCTTATAGGATTTCATGGTCTTGTAAGTGAAGATCCACACAAGCATTTAAAGGAATTTCATGTGGTGTGTTTAACTATAAAGCCTCAAGGAATTTCTAAAGATCATATCAATCTAAGAGCCTTTCCATTGTCCCTAGCTAATGGAACTAAAGACTAGCTATATTACCTACAACCTAGATCTGTAATAAGTTAGCATGACATGAAGCAACTTTTCTTTGAAAAAATTTTCCTTGCTTCTAGAGTTGTTACAATTAGAAAAGAAATATATGGTATTAGGTAAATAATTGGAGAGATATTATATGAGTATTGAAAGGATTTAATAAGTTCTGTGCTAACTCTCAATACCAGTATATTAGTGAATAGCTCATAATTCAATATTTCTATGAAGGACTTCTTTCTATGGATAGGAGTATGATTGATGCAACAAATGGTGGAGCTTTAGTGGATAAAACTCTAATGGCAACTAGGGATCTTATAGCAAACATGGAAACCAATTCTCAATAATTTAGTAATTGAATTATAGTTGTTAATACTAAAGGTGGGTATGAGCTAAATTTTGCTAATTCAAACCAGTAAAGATTGGACAACAGACTAGATAAACTAACTTCTTTAGTGAGGCAAATGGCTATTGGACAACAATAGTGACTTCCTACTCCTTATGCCAAAATATGTGGAGCTTACTCATGTCTAATTCATCTAACAAATTTCTATCCTACTTTACAAGATGATAAGTGTCCTCTTCCTCCATCTTATGCAATAGCCATCTATCCTGCTAAGCCTCATTCTAGTAATAGAACCAATATCCATACCAATAACAATTGCCAAACCAGTACCACTAGCAATAATCTCTTTATTTTCGTTGGAGAGACAACCAGAATTCTAAGTATAACAACAATCCTAGCTATTTTAGCATCCTCCTTTTGCTTATGGCAGAATGCAGCCTAATCTAGTCTAACAACTAGAAATGAATTCATCCTCTTTTTAGCTAACATTTGAAGGTTTAATTAAGCAAATGGCTAATAATTTATAATTCTAGTAAAGGACAGAGGCTACAATTATGAATTTACAAACTTAAATTAGCCAGTTGACTTTTACATTAAGCGATCTTAAAGCACAAAGATCAAATCAACTATCTTGCAGCAATACCAGAAAAAAGGAAGTGGTGAATGCCATTATGTTGAGAGAAATCAACACACCTTTATCATTACAACCAGAATCAAGCTATGTACTAGCAAGCACTCAACCAGAAGACATCATCCGGAACTAACTAGAAGAATTAGCTAGAAATAAACCAGAATAGAAAAAATAGAATAAACCAGAAAAAGAAACAAATTATGGTAATTGTGTAGTAAATTCTTTCCTTACTTCTATTGATTTTCCTATCCCTTCCCTTTTCCAAGAAGAAGAATTTTTCACTAAAAGAAAATGAAGGAAGACAACTAGATTTTAAATTCCCTTAGAAAAATAGAAGTTAACATACCTTTACTAGATTTGATAAAATAAATTCCAAGACATGCTATCTTCTTGAAAAATTTATGCATTAATAAGAGAAAATTAAAGGTGGATGAGAAAATAAGTGTGGGAACAAATATGTCTGCAATCATTTAAAGAAAAATATTAAGAAAATGTAAAGATTCAAACATATTTATTATTCCATGCATCATAGGGAAAACCAAGATAGAGCATACCATGCTAGACATAGGAGCATCCATTAATGTCATGCCTCTTTTTATTTTTAATGCTTTGAATATATAAGTTTTAAAAGAAACAAGGGTTATTGTTTAATTAGTTAATAGATCTAACATTTACCCCTTAGGAGTTGTTAAAGATATTTTAGTGTAGGTTAATAATCTCAATTTTTCAATAGATTTTTAGATTTTGAATATGAAAAATGAGGATTCCAATATTCTTCCACTAATTATTCTTGGCTGGCTTTTTCTCAAGATAACAAAAATCATGATTAATGTTTGAGTTGGAACATTAACTATGGAGTTTGATGGTGTTATAGCTAAGTTTGATATTTTTGAGGTTATGCAAGATAATTCTATATCCTTTCTTTAAACTTTGGAGCCTTAGTTGCATGATAACCCTCTTCCTAATCCATTTGACGTTGCTATTTTTTATTTTAAATTTTTTATTTTTCATTTTGCTATTGCTGATTTTGCTATTTCTGCTGTTGTTATTTCTAATTATGACATTTTTGTTTCTAATTTTTTTAGTTTTGCATGTGTTGATTCTACATTACATGCTAATGCTACTTATGATGAACTATTTGTTGAGTTTCTTGAATTTTTAAATTTATGAATTATGTTGATAGTCATGAATGCACTTGTCAAGGTAGTAATTTTAAGTGTCTGATTTGTACTGAAATTTTTGTATTTTTAGATGAAAATAGCAGTGTTCATTAAAAAATTATAGAAAAATAAGATGATAAGGACATTCCACCTTTAAAACAAAAAGAGTGTTTTTACATTGATCCTTCTCACCATTTCATTGATCATGTTGAGTTTGCTTTACCAAATGATTTCCAACATTCAAGTAAAATGGTGGATTATCCTAATTTTAAAACACCTCTTTGATGATGAATAACCTAAAGGTTGTAAATTTGAAAGTAATAGAGGTAGTCAGTCCTCATATAGATTCTTGTTGAAGAAATTAAAGATATGTCTAGCTAAAACATTAAACAAAGTCACTTTTTGGGAGGCAATCTAAGCCATTTTAAAGATTTACTTTCTCTTACCGTTCTCTTTTATTTTTCATGTCCTTTATCTTTCTTGATATTTTTGACGATATTAATATATTTTACATTAAGGATAATGTAAAATCTAAGTGTATGTGTATGGGGGAAGACTTTAGGATTTACTTTATGCTTTATGTTTTCATTCAATGCATTTGAATGTTTTAAAAAAAAACTAAAAAAAATATTTTTCACTTGTTTGAAGTCCTTTTTGAGTAATTTTAGTTACTTTCCATTGATAGAGATTTTATATTTTCATAAGTAGGATTCAATTTAAGTTAGATAAAATTCATAACATGATTTAATGAATAATTTTTCTTCTTGGAATTAATTGATATAGTGATGAATTTTGAATTGGTAGATTTAACTTAGTAGTATAACTTACCTTATGAAATTTTAGGCCTTTTGTTGAAAATTTATACTATGATTTTGTCTTTCCTTCTTGTGTGCTATTCTTCCATGATTTGTTTATCTAGAACTTACTTTGAATCTTTTTGAGATTACATTTTTCACATGCATGCATAAAAATGATAAAGACATTCTTTCATTTAAACTAGAGCCATAAAACTAACTTTGAAGTTTTTATCATTATTAGCTCCTTTGAGCTTTTATTGCCTTTTCTTAATTAATTAATCCATGAGCATATTTTTTTAATAAAAAAATATTTTTACCTAACTTTAAGGATTAGTTTAAAATTTAAATTTTTTATGAGATGGGTTCTTAAATAAGTGTGGGGGTATGTGAGTTTATATATTGTGAAAAGTCATCAAAGGTTGTTAAAAAAAAAGAATTTTTTTTAAAAAAAATAGAGAAAGAAAGAAAAATGAAAGAAAGCAAAAAAATTCGATTGAAAAAAATTTAAAAAAAAGAAAGAAAAAAAAAGAAAAGGAAAAACAAAGACGTTAATGAGTTTTTGAATTTGAATTTGGCTTGATGTGTTAAGTCGTAATGAGTTTATGATTTGCCCATATGTTTTTTATTCAAATGCTCTATTGATTTCTTTAGTTTTTACCTTTTCATATCTTTATTTTCCCTTCCCTTTCCCTAACTTAATTATAACTTAGAATAAAGTTCTTTTGATTTGTGTTGTACATGTAGTTTGAGTAGTGGAGATTAGATGATTAGCAAGCTTATGGTAGGTCAATTTCATGGAAAGAATTTGAGTGAGACACTAACCCTAAACACTTAAGAGTTGGAGAGTAAATTTTATGAGAATCTACTAATTTGATATACTCTTTTTGGATAAAGTTGCTATGTTAGTTAATTTCAAGTTTGTCAAAAATTTTCTTCATAATGTGTTATGTTTCTTGCTAACTTTTATTTGTCTCTTGCTTGTGGATTTATGAATTTGAAGTTTTTGGAAACTAAACTTTTTTATTTCTTGATTTTGAATAAAGTTATATCTTATCCAAGGATGTGCAAGAGCTAAGTATGGGAGAATTTAATGTGAAAAATATTTACTATTTTTTTCTCCTATTTTATGTCTTTTAGTGGGTTACACATGCTTAATTTCATAGAATTTGACTTTTTTATAATTTTATGATTAATTTTATAATATTATGAATTTATTCAGTTAATGCTGGATTTTGACACTATTTTTAATTTTTTTTATTGTATCTTGAGCTTCAAATGTTGGATTGAGGTGATCTTTATATTGTTAGAAAGTTTAGAAAGAGAATTACAACTTTTATGTTTTAGTCTAAATCTAGTTCAGATGTTTTGGAGGTCATATGTGGCTAAGAAGTTGAAGTTATATCTTTATCCTAACTGAGCCCACCTTCATATTTGGGCTATATCAGCACCTAAATTTTCATAATGCATAGGCTTACAACTTGGATATTTATGGATTATCCAAATTACTTTGTCTTAGTGGTCTTAAACTGATTAGAAGTTAAACTTGTAAAAATTCATTGACGTAACTGTTATAATTAATTATCTTATTAAAAATAGGTCTGGGCTCCTAAAAATTAAGAAAACTCTATTATTGTAATCCTAAGAGATATGCAATCTAATTCCAGTGGGGTTTTAGCTTAATTAGGTCAAATAAATAGGGAGAACTTATTAGACTATTCAAACTTTTATATAGCATTTAACAACATAGCTTTTCTTCTTTTTATTTCTTTTTTGTTTTTCATTGATGGAAGTTTAAACATGTGGTTGATTCAAAGAGTTTGAGGCTTTCCTTTACTGGATTATGAGGTTATGAATTGTAATGTTGACCTTATTTAATTAATTTTCTTCTTTCCCTAATTCTATATGCTAATTTCTTGAGATTACATTTATTGGATGTTGATTTGGTATAATTGATGTTTATCCTTATAATTTCTAATTTCTTTAATATTTTGATGTTCAATTGTGATTGATAAATCATTATTTTACACATAAGGGTAGAGAATTGAAAGGTTAATTTAGAGGTTTCGAATTTAATTTCTTAATTTAACTGAATTCTATCTTTAAATCAATTTTGATCTAGCACATAAATTATAATGGTTGCTTAATCAACTAATCTTAATTGATCAAATCCTAGATGGTAATGTAACTTAAGATTCATAAATTTTTGCAAGGGTTTTAGGTAATCTAAGGTTGAAAAATTTATTAAAAAATTCAAATCCTAATTGATCAATGATTAATCCAAACTAGATCTTTCAATTTCTTGAATCAGCTGTTTTGCTATATTGATTTTCCTTCTATTTGTTTGCTCTGTGCTTTTACTTTGTTTGATACGTTCAATTCAATTCAAATTCACATAAACCCTCTCAATTCTATTATTATATAATCCTTCATTCTATATATAGCATTATGCATTTATATAGCATATTGCATCTATTCTATTTTACATCTATTGCATTAGCGTCTTGTGTTTTATTTATTGCATAAATTAGATAATTGTGTAGACATTGCTAATAGTACATAGTAAAAGATGATATCAAGGAATCACTAAAGGTATGGCCTGACTATTTTGCTATATTGTATTATTTTCAACAAACTAGTTTTTAACTAATTTTAGTGTATAATAGCAATGTATATTAACACCTCTTAGGCTTGACTTCCATAGTTGGGTATTTGAATACTATACTAACTGCCACCTTGATTTCAATAAATAATTTACACATTAATAAGTTAGGTTAATATAAGATATATAAGTAAAAAATATACTTGAATAATGATGTTTATTCTAACTTGGTTACTTGTATGATGCAACAAATGGGATTTAAATGAGGTATATATTATTAATAACAATGAAATATTGATTTGTGATGAATTTGGATGATGAATTGAGACTAAGGGAATATTATTATGAAAATGTGATATTAGTACTGGATTTGAGAAACCATTTGTGATAAGGTGGGACTTAAGAAGGATAAGGATGGATATTTGTGAAGGCATAAGGTTAACTTATGAGGTATAAGAATAAACTTATATATATATATATATATATATATATATATATATATATATATATATTAAACAAACAAGATTATAAAAATAAATATAAAAATATATATTTAGTTTACTCCGCATATTGTAATACAAAATAATGTTTATTCATAACAAACAAGTTTCTTTCCTTTAGAAAAGTTCTTTAGAAAGTAAATCTCCAAGCACAATATGTATAGTGGAAGGAGATCCTAGGTAAAGGTAAACATTAGGCCCACCAGCTTCTGGGAAAGCCCCTTTTGTGTGCAATATTATTGTAAACATGAATGCTTGGGACTCTGGTAATTCAATAAAATGAAACAAATGATACTTTATATGTTACCATACTAAGTTACTGCTCAACAATGTGCAATTTGTGTTAATTTGGAACAAAGAATTTGGACTTAAATGCTAGATATAAATTCTATATATAATTGTCTTGTACAATACAAATATGCTTTAAAATAATGCATGAAAATAATGTTGTATACTTTAATTTATACTATTGGTATGGAAGCATTCTATGTTAACTTTGGTAAATTTTCACAGGCTTTTTAACTACATACAACTAAGGTTAGGCTTGACCCATTATATGAGAGTTGAGATTGACTTCTTATCAAGCTGCTTGCTAGCTTTTATGTGGATATAAGTTTGTTTTTTGTTGAAAAATCTAGGTAGTTTCTTGTCCAAATGAACCAATCATGATATAGTTTAGTTGCTTATATGTTGTTTGAAGAAAAATCTTCTTATTTTCCTTGTAGAAGGAAACAATTGGTAAATTGGGCAATACCTAGTATTTATGTTATTTTCTTGGTTCCTTCATGTCTTTTGACTATTTGCATGAGTTATCCATTAACTGATTATAATATCTGTTATGCCATATATCATGTCTAGCTAGACAAGAATAGAGTTGAAGGTGATGAGAATAACAGGTACTTTTGATGGGTTGCCTTACTTGGATGTTTTCCTAGTGCAACTAATTATTGTTGTGCCAAGAATTTAGGATTGATCTGAATGACTATGTGATGATAAAAATATTTACTATATTATTTCCTCATATTTCATGTCTCTCAGTGAGTTACACATGCTTAATTCTATATAATTGACTTTTTTTATAATTTGTAATTGGTTTTATAATATTTTAAATTTATTCAGTTAATACTAGATTTTGACATTGTTTCTATTTTTCAATTATATTTTAGTCTTTGGATGTCAGATTGGGATGATCTATATATTTTTGGAAAGCTTAAAGAAAGACCTATAATTTTAGTATTTTGATCAAAGCTCAATTTGGGCTCCTTAAAGCTCTCATTTAAACGAGAAGTTGAAGCCTTGTCTCTATTCTAGTTGAGTTGGCCTTGATTTTTGGGTTATATTTGGAGTTATAGAGATCTGATTAGCCTGAAACTAGTGCTTAAATTTCCATAAGACCCAGGCTTGCAATTTTGGTGTTTATGAATTACCTAAATCACCTTGTTTTAATGATTTTAAACTAGTTAGAAGTTAGACTTGCTGAAATTTATTAATATAGTTGTTAGAGTTAATTGTCTTGTTAAAAATAGGTTTTGGCTTTAAAAATTAAGAAGGCTCTATTATTATAATCTTAAGAGATATACATTTCAAGTCCAATAGGATTTTAGGTTAATTAGGTTAAATAAAAAGAGAGAATTCATTAGGCTTTAGAGATTTTTATGCATTCAATAGCATAGCTTTCGTCTCCTTCTTCTTGTTTCTCTTTTGTTCTTCATTCATGGAAGTTTAATTTTTGGAGTTAATTCAAGATTCAAGGAGTTTGAAGATTTTTTTTTAGGATTATGAAATTATGAATTGTAATGTTGACTTTTTTTAATTAATTTTCCTCTTTTCTTAATTTTATGTGTGAATTTTTTGAAATTACATATGTTAGATATTAATTTAGTATAATTGGTATTCATCCTTATGATTTCTTATACCTTGCTATTTTTATGTTGAATTATTGTTGGTACATCACAATTTTTTATATAGGGGCAGATGGTTGAAGAATTAATTTAAAGAGTTCTAATTTAATTTCTCAATTGAACTAAATTTTATCATTAAATTAATTTTGATCTAACTTAGGAATTATAATATTTGCTTAATTCAACTAATTTTAATTAATTAAATTTTAGATGGTAATTGAGCTTATGATTTATAAATCATTACAAGATTTTTGGGTAATTAAAAGTTGAAAAATTAATTAAAAAAATTAAATCCTAATTGATTTGTGATTAATCCAAACTAAAGCTCTCAATTTCATGAATTGACTATTTTCTTACATCAGTTTTCTTTCTTTCTATTTGCTCTGCATTTTTATTTTGTTTAATACATTTACTTTAATTTAAATTCACAAAACCCCCAACTCTAATTCTGTATTAGTTTGCATATTGCATTCTCTTCTTACATTCTGCATTCTGTCTAGTTTTTGTTTTTGGTTTTGTTTAGCATTTGTTTGCATTAGCTTCTTGTGTTTTATTACATAATAAATTAGATAATTGTATAAACATTGTTAATAATTCAATTAAGAAAAAGATAAATTAAGGGATTACTAAAGGTATGATCTTGTTGTGCCACTATCCTACATTATTTTGTGGCAAATGATTTTTAATCTAATTTTAGTGCACTGCAACATGCATAATCATTATGCAACTAACTGCTGGCCAATTCCTTCTTTCTTCTCACAACTCTCATTGCATGAAGATGCAAATGGATTTCAAATTTCAATTATTAAACATTTTGCAACTCATAATGCATTTTCCATGGTAATGACCTAGAAAACAGTCTTCGAGGCATTTGTTGTGGCCAAAGGCCAGCACATAGATGATTAACAAAGACTCACATCTTTCATATAGTTTTCAAACCCACAATGGTTTATCAGTTTGTTGTATCTAGTATGTTTAAATTGACCATATTAATATACGTGTGACATCATGTGATAACAATCTTCGGTACTTTTTTATCATTTGAAAGCAACAATGGAAATAGTAATTAATTTTTGTAAAAGTTTCTTCTAGAATTTTGGCACAAGTAAGAAATGAATCAGAAACAATAATGATTTGACATGAAGTCTCCAACGGAATACTACAAAAATATTTCAATCAATGTAATCATCCAAGAAGTTAGAAGAGAAAAGAAATGACTATATGGTTAATTGGCTTTGTTCTGCACTGCTGGCAACAAGCTTTTTATGCTCATGGAAGCAAGGCAATGTGTCTAGGACAGGATGTCTCTTCCATAATAACAGGGAGACAGAATTGATTAAGAGTGAAGTTTAAAATTTTTTAGCTTTCACGGATGATATTCAAAGAAGCATTCAACCTGAAAACCGATGAATTTTTTAATATAGTCCATTAGGACATGTACAAATGACTTGTTTCATTTTTCTTTTTTATTCTCTCCTTTTTTACCTTTTTCTTGAAGTTCTAGTTTACATTGGTCATGCAGTTCCTATTTCAGTCATTGCTTCCTTTAGAAAAATGAAGATGCTCACTTGAGACCTCTCATTTATAATCGCTGCTCTAAGGGAGTCTTCACTTCTGGCATGGTTTTTTCTTGTCTTTCCTTTGTCAAATGTAAATTGCATTGGAGTCATTTACTTAAAATTCCTATGGGAAAATTCATCTCTTGGAAATGCAGGTTGTGAGTAGTGATGGCAAAAAGGTTAAACGACTCAATCCTATCCAATTCAGTGAGCTTCAAGAGTCAAAGGTATTAACTTCAAACTTAATGAATTTTATTATTTATTTTTTTGTTCTTTTCTTCATTATCTAACATCTTATTATTGGGCTCTAGCTATATAATGTTCTGATAGAGAATTTGCCGGAGGACCATTGAAAGGGGAACATCATCGAATCTTGGTGAAGCTGGGAAGTATGATTACAGCCGCTTGTTGTGTATGCTTAAGTCTTGTTAAAGATGTACCGTCTGAACCGATCTAATATAGGTATTAAAATGTTTCCTGATGTGCAGTATAAAAAGTATAAGCATTCAATGTCCACATCCACATGCTATTGCAGAGTCTACAAAACGTAGCAAGCGTGAGATGTTCATTAGTACTCCTAAGGTAACGAATCAATCATGCAGGCATGACCTTGTTTACCCTAAATCCTATATTTTCACATTGCATTGCTTTATTAACTAGAATCCAAATTTTGAAAACATAAACTATCAAGATGGCTGAATGAACTATATTAAGTGGTCAATGCAAAGCATAGAATCTGGTCCTTGAATTCTAGCTGTGGTACTTGTCAGGATTTGCTTAATTTCTCGTCTGATGTTCGTTGGATGTAATAGTTCATTGTTTTCATCACCCACATGATCATGCCATCTTCCTTCTTAGTGCTATCAACTTCTTATGCCTCGAGTATTTGAGTATGTTGCCAGATCACACAAATATTCTTTGGGGATCAGCATGCTTCTTTGTTTAAAAAAATTTAAGTTTGCTTATGTTAATGTATTTTAACTTTGATCCCCCTGCATGGTCATTGTGGTGATTTGCATGGAAAAATTTAATGCAACTTCTACCAATAGCCCAAATAAAGGTGGGTGAGTGCAACCCTTCTTGTAGAAAATTTTCTTCACTTTAGAGTTTGGATGAAAACGGTTTTAATTTTTCTAGTTCCAACATTTCAGCAAATGAATTTCACCATGTAAGGTATAAAAATATTTATCTGGGATATTAAAGACTGCTACAGCATGGTCATATGCATAATTTTTCCTGGTTCAGTTGATTAGCTATCTGGTTCTTAATTATTATTATTTTTTAATTGTTGAGATTCTTAAATGTGACAAGTTAGTGCTTCAGGTTGAGTTCTACCTCTAGAGTGTCGTTCACTCTGCTTGTATGGATATTTAAATATATACTTCTTTTTTAATTTCTATCAGTAATGTAAACCTAGCTGATCCATGAGCAGGATACAAGAGTATCATACAATGAATATGTCACATGAAACAGTGTGCATTTTTAATTGCTATACGTAGCTTAAGTTCTATGTTTCAGGGTCTCAGGGATTAAAATGGGCTCTAGGGAGATGTAAAGTTGACTGTCTTGCAATGGGTTAGCCTTCTGTAACCAATATGATTATTTCATCCCTCGAGCTGTAGCTTTTAACTGCGCTGTAGCTCATACCTGCTATATTCTTCTTATGTTAGCATCAATGTCTGTAGTGACTTATTGAATTTACTTTTCTTTTTCGCTTACATTGGCAGTCTATTTTACTTCTGTCTGTGTAGTTGCATGCGTTTGTGGAATGTGAGACTATCGAGGCTGCTGAGAAGGCTGTGAGTATAAAGTTATATCATTTAGTAGTTGGTCTTCATTGCTTGGGTGACCAACTTGTGTTTGCTTTCCTTGTTTAGGTGGCTACTTCGAATGATGAACAGGACAGGAGGAATGGCACGCGGGCTAAACTTCTTAAGCGAACGGTTAGTCCCAGATATCATTTCTTCATTTAATGGTGAAAGACATTTTATGATCTTAGGGCAAGTATGGACATCAAAAACAAGCTTGGAAGGGATTTGATTCTGAGAAGAATGACACTACCCGTGTATCTCAGCTAACAGGAGATGAGGACAATCATACCTTGAGTGGGCATCAAGAAAATACACATGATGAAGAGGTTTATATTCTTGTATTTCTATCTTTCCTCTTGACAGTATTCTATGATTTAGCTGTCAATAGATTAAGGTCCTACTATTGTCGGCTTTTTTAATGTGTCTTTTTCTTCTTTTTTTTTGGGTTTGGGGGGGGGGGAGATAAAAAGCATATAATCATAAGTGAAATAAATTACAATTTTTAAACAAATCTAGATGCCGAAATTCTTGGACTGCATTTCAATGAATTGATTTATTTCTGTGCCCCTTATCTCCTATGACAAATGTGACTAGGATGCCAGAAATCTTCATCTTTTAGCAAAAGCTATTAATGAAGATGAAACTTGTTTAATATAGATCAACTAGCATCTCCATCTGTTGCTCCCCTTTAATTACAGGATAGGGAGCACTTGTTAAATGATAAAAGTGGACAGAGGTGCAGATATCGAGGGCGGGCAAGAAAACACAATTATCGTGGCTGGAATGGACTGGGTATCATATAAAGCCACTTTTTAAGACTGATTCTGTTATTTCCCAAATTCACTAGTCACCAATTTGAACTGTTTACTGGCATTGATTACTTTATCTAATTGATAAACTTGTGCATTGGATTTAATCAGGCCATGGAAATACTTCGTCAACTCGTGCCGTTGAAGCATCAAAGCGGCCTCCTGGACCAAAAATGCCTGATGGAACTAGGGGATTTGCAATGGGACGTGGTCGGCCTCCTGCCTCCAGTCCAAATTAAAAAAAGGGTTTTGGGTATGCAAAGGACTGTATATTCTGTACAATTTCATTCTTTAGTTGTGATCAATTGGGGTTCATGGGGTGTTTTGTGCAGTTACCACTAAAGGGTTGGTTAGACTATACAATTCAGTAGCTCTTTTGTGAAATCCTGCTTCGGTGTTGTTTCTGGAAACATAGCCACAAGATTTAGGTTTAAACACAATTTTGGTTTCCAAAAGAGTGATTTTGGTTCCCATTTGAAAATTTTGATTTTGATCCCTAATTTCAATAAGCTTGATTTTGATTCTTATCTTTGACCCCTATCCAATTACTAAATAGAAAGTTGACATGAAGTCGTATGCATATGATGCCTATTGAGAAATTATTATCTTCTTAAACATACACAATAGAAATGAATTTGAAGAAGAAAGAAGATAATAGCCAACATCTATGTGTAAATTAAGGCATCATGGTGGACCATATTAGATTAAAAACATTTCATTTGGGTGTATGTAAGCTTTTCCATCAGTGATAAGACACGAATCTAATCTAATGAAAGGACAAAAAATAAGCTAATATAAATACCAGGAGACCAAAATTGAATGTTTTAGATTAGTAGGCAAAATCATCCCACTTATATTTCAAGGGATCAGAATTGCATTTAAATTAAAGATTTATTATTTTGGAAAAGGTAAAACCGTGCCTTGTGGCAGTTAGCCTTTTTCAATGTGGTGTGGTCCCATTGGAAATATTTATAGTCCTAGTATGAATTTTTAATTCAATATTATTGTGTATTATATTTGGACAAATTAACTATTGTGGCATGATGGTTAAATGGATCTTAAAATGAAGCGGATAATTTTATGGACGAAGTATAGTACCAAGAGATTCAATATTATAAAAGGATTGGAAATATTTCAGCCCTTTCAATGTAACAAATAGTTCTTATGGAAATATGATTTTGGAATGAAAATTATGCCATTCTTATTTGTGGTACATGAAATGAAAATGTCTCTATTATTGGGTGGAGCAACCTATTTCCTAGTCATGTTTAATTTGATTATATTTTCTTTTCAAGTGATTTAAAGTAGACCTGTCAAAATAGATTGAGCTAATCTCACTAGGTTAATTTAATGAACAAAAATTATGCATCAAACTAATCTTAGGCTGAGTTATTTTTTCACTAGATTAAATCTAAATCAAGTTGCTATAATACTAGTCCCAGATCGATATTTAGATCGATATTTATCAAGTGGATTGAAGTAGGTTTTATAACAGGTTATATTTTATTATTATTATCATATTAATTAATTATTATTAATTTTATATTATTAATTAATTAAAATCTATTAGTGTTAAATATAATTATATTTTATTATAATCACTTAAAATTTTATTATTTATATCAGTGAATCATATATATTATATATAAAAATAAATATATATCATTAAATATATATTTAATAAAATAAATATATATTATTAAAGTGTAATAAATACATGAATTTTTATTTAATAATATATATATTTAATAAAATAATTTAAATTTTACATTGATGAAGAAGTTTGTATCATATATTTATTTTATTTGATAAAATAAATAAATAGTATTAAATATATATTGATTAAGTCCAAAGTATTATATATAAATAAATAATTATATAAATAAATAATTATATAAATAATATATTAATAAAAATAATTGTAATAATTTATATATATAATAATAAAAAATAAATAATAATGTATTATATATATGTATATAATATATTAAAAATTAATATCAAAATTATATATTTAATTTTTTTAAATAATTTAAAATTTTAATATAAAAGTACTAATTCAAATTTTAATATAATTATTTATTTTAATAAACTTATATAATATATATAAATAATATTAAATACATAAATTTATTAATTTTAATAATAAAAATTATTTAATATTGCTCATATATATAATTTTAATATTATATATATTAAAGTATAATTTTAATATACTAAAATTATTATTTTAATATATATAAATTAAATATACAATAGTATTAAATTATTTATTACTTACTATTATTACCAGATTAATAGGTTAACCTAATTACTCAATGGATTAACATTTAGTAGTCCAATCCTTTATCAGATAAGGTCATTGTTATTATTTTTCGTATCAGTCTCAGGTTAGACAAAATTATACCATCTTAAATTAACCCATTAAATTCAACCGATTTCGACATCTCTAATTTGAAGTATAATATAAATTTTTGAGAATTTATTAAATAGAATTAGAAGTCATTTGATTCGCACAGAAAATAACTTCTTGTATGAAATTAAATTTTTAAGGAAATAACTCTCTATATGAATTTCTTGAAAAATACTCAAACTTATTTGATTGACATATAGGAAGTAACATTTCCTAAAAATAACTTCTTATATTTTATTTAGTTGAACTTTAAATATCTTAGGAAGTATTAATAAAATGACTATTATATTCTCAATGTTATTATAACATAAATTAATAAATTTTAGTTGTCATTAATTAAATTTAATAAGGATAATTTTATTATTATATCCATAAATAACACAAAAAATAGAATTTAATTAAATGAGAGGTAGGTAAGTTATTTTTCATACTTTGTAGGAAGTAGGATTTTATAGGAAGTCTTATTTCCTCCATTTTGCTAAATAATGGGCCAACCAAACAACTTAACTCTTTTTTATTTCCTGAGAAATAGAACTTTCTATGCTATTGAAGTGAACCAAACAACTTATTATCTAAAGAGGCTTGCTACAAACAAAACTTATTAACTACTAAATGTTTAAAGACTTGTAAAAATGAATTAAATCACATATCATCTAAAATAAGTTAAAATTTTCCATTTTGTTCCCAAGATAATCTTTTACTTTCTTAATGTTGTTCGCGAACTCCACCAAAAATAATTATATAATACTACAGAAATTAAAACTGAATGTAATCGTTTGATTTATATAAAAAATATAATTTTTGTAAAGATAAATTTCAATTAAATTTATGTTATGTTTTGTTTGTATTTAGAATTTTTTATTATCTATAAGAATAACATATATAAACCTTTTCTGAATTTAGAAAAAACTACATAAACTTTTCTTCTAGTTTCAAAAATCAAAATATATACAGATATTCCCTCAATTTTTCAAAAAGGTTATTATTAAATCCATTTTTAAAATTAATTTTTATGAATAAAATATTAGTTTTAATTATGAGAACACAATCAAAGATTAAAAGGATTATTTTGTGATCAATTTACACTTCCTTTTCTATACATGCTCATTTTACTTCAAAATTTGTGGTCTTTTTCAAATATTTAAAATGTAAAGATTATAAGAAAAATTCTCTAATCAGGATGTCCAAGAAGAACGAGCAAGCTCTATCCAGGGAGGAGATCGAGCAACTTTTAAGGAGTACAAAGAAGGCCAAGCCAAATGAAGTAGATGTGGTCACAATTGGTGGAGAGAAGGAGAAATAAGGTGATAAAGTGCAAGGGAGTAACAGATCAATAGTATCATATAAAGATAAGTTACTTAACGTGAATGGAGCATATAATGAGGTATATGAGAATGAAGCTTTGTGCATGTAGATGAGGAGGAGTCGGATAAAGATGATGAAGAAATTCAACTAGAAGATCAAGATCCTTTCTGTCCACATATTAAAGTTTCGAGGGAGGAACGTATAGAATGGTGTTAGCCATGGAGAAATTCACTAATAATAAATTTGCTAGGGAAGAATTTGGCATTTAAATTCCTAAAGTCTTGACTGAAGAAACTTTGGATGTTGAAAGGTTTTATCCAGTTGATAGATATTGGGAATGCTTACTATGTAGTTCGGTTCAGTGACAAGGAAGATTATATTAATGCACTAGAAAATGGTCCCTGGATGATCACAGATCACTATCTAATGGTTCAACATTGGAGGCCCAACTTTAATCCCTTTGATGCTGAGTTCAGGAAGCTAGCAGTATGGATAAGAGTTTTAGGATTGCCTTTAAAGTATTACAATTGAAAATTTCTTTGGAGACTTGGCAATAAGGTGGGGGGAACATTGAAGGTAGACATGTATACACTTAGAGATTAAGAAAATGCTATAGTAACAAAGAGAGGCCGATTTGCTAGAATATGTGTCGAGATTGATCTTCGTAAATAATTGATCCTTAAAGTGTTAGTCCAAAAAAAAATATTGCCCATTCAGTATAAGGGCTTACACCTCATTTGTTTCTTTTATGGTCGGTTTGGGCATAGGAAAGATGCATGCACTATTAAACTACCCCAACAAGTGGATGCTTAATTTGATATGTCTGGGGAGTCTACCATCATGCAACTGAATATGATTAGTGGCTTATTTCAACAGATTCCTTTAGTAGGAGAGGTTCTACCAGTTAACAAGAAAGTCACTGCTGGTGAGGAAGATTTTGAGGGATGAATGATTCCACAAAAGCAAATTAGGAAAATAAAAAATCAGGCGAGAAAGTAGGCATCTGAATCAAACACTTTTGAGAAAAGAAAAGCTATAAGCATTGACCCACAGTATAATAATAGAACTGATACATTCAAGTCCAAATTTGATGCCTTTTTGGCTTTAAATGAGGAAAATATGATTGCGATTAATAGAGGAGTAATTATGGATTGACGGGATTTTAATGATACTGCTGCTGTAAAAAGTAACTTAACAGGGTTCACCCATGATAAATCTAAAGCTTTATTGGCTAAAGAAAACATTAACTCCAATAGATCTAAGAATATGGTTAAAGGCAATCATGGGCCGAACAATTTGGGCCAGAAATCTACCCAGTCTAAAACTAACATTACTTCAGAGCATAATAGACTTACCACTTCCTCACATCTATAGCACTCATCTCTTGAACCACATATAGTGAAGCCTACCAAGAATACTCAAGTACTTCGTACAGATGCACGTAATACGTCTTCTCCCATGCAAATTAAAAATGGTCAAGAGGATATGATGATTATATTAACTCAAGGGAATGAACGCCCTCCACCTAGAAAGCCTCTCGATAACTTAGATGCAATGCGATTAATGCAAATGTATGCTTCTACTCTATCAGCAGACGAGGTCAATGGTATTCTAAGTAGAGGAGGTAACCATTGCCTTTTAAAAAGTTGACTGAGGCAAAACTCCTTATTTCTACCTTTCTTTCTTATGAATATTATTAGTTGGAGTTGTAGAGGTGCTAGAGTCTTTTTTTTTATAACTCAAGCTCGTGATCTGATTAATACCCATAAATGTGTTAGAAACTTGAATATCAAGTTCCAAGGCAAAGCAAGTTATGAGGAGGTTAGGAATGGATGGTGTGTTTAGAAGAGACCCTACTAGATTTTCTAGGGGCATTTGGATTTTGTGGAAGATGACCTCATACTAGTTATCTATTCTCAAACATCATCATCAATATATTCATATCCACTATACAATGGTAGGCAACAAACAACCAGGTTATTTAATAGCAGTTTATGCATCTCCACATGAACAGCTAAGAGCCGCCTTATGGAATGAGTTAAAGTTGTTGGTATGTCATATTGGGTCACTTTGGGTTTTGCTAGGAGACTGGAATTCCTATTTTATAGCTAATGAAAAAAAAGAGGAGGGCCACCAAATTTTTGAAACATGCAGGCCTTTGCTCAGTGTTTGATTGATTGTCATCTCATGGACTTAGGCTTTAAAGGTCCACAATTTACTTGGGAAAGAAAGCATCTTCGAGAGAGATTGGATCATGGGCTGGCAAATGTAAAATGGAGATTGGCAAATCAAGAGGCTTCAATTTTCCTCCTCTTTTACATGAAATCTGACCATTGACCAATTTTGATTAACATGCAGAATAAAGACTCTATAACAAATGGTACCCGGCCCTTCTGCTTTCATGCAGCATGGCTTTTGGATGAAACATTCCTCGAAGTTATTCGTAAAGCATGGGCGAAATCTGATGATTGGATTCTAGCATCAGAATACTTCCAGAATAAAGTTAAAAGTTAGAACAAAAACACCTTTGGAAATATTTTCAGAAAGAAAAAGAATTCTAATGGCTAGATTAGAAGGTATAGATAGAACACTTGAACAGCAGTACGATCCTTATCTTCTATCGCCTAGGAAAAGGTTATGGCAGGAATATGAATGCATTACCCTCTAAGAGGAAATTACTTGGTTTTAAAAATCTAGGTGCAACTGGCTTCTATATGGTGACAATAACATTGCTTTTTTTCATACCTCAACAGTTATTCGGAGAAAGAATAACAAAATTGAACTCCTTAAAGATAAGGATTGATACTGGCATGGGGATAAGTGCTCTAGAAAATGATTGTAGAGTTTCATTGCTCTTTCTTTTTTAAGGATCATGAAGTGCTCCTAAAATATCCTTTGGTGGATTGCTTTCCTAATGTTCAAGAAGATATTGGAGTAGTACAGAGGGAAGTGGATACTGAAGAAATTAAAATAGCTATTTTTAATATGAGCGCATTTAAAGCTCCTGGAAGAGATGGGCTCCAGGTTATTTTTTTCCAAAGTAATTAAAATTTGATAAAGGAATCAATTTGTAAAATGATTAAGGCAATATTCGAGCACCCAAAGAATGTGGCTAAGATTAATGAGATGGTTTTAGTGTTGATCCCAAAATCAGATAACCCCCAAATATTTAGGGATTTCAGACTGTTAAGTCTATGTAATATGATATATGAAATAGTCACAAAAATTCTGGCCAACCATCTTAAGCCTATTATGAACAGACTGGTCTTACCCAATCAATGTAACTTTGTTCCTAAATGGCATAGCTCGGATAATATCATCATAATGCAAGAAATTATTCATTCCATGTGAATCAAAAAGGGAAAGATCGGATATATGGCTATTAAAGTTAACTTGGAAAAGGTGTACGACAGACTGGATTGGAACTTTTTAATAAATACTTTGGAGGAAATAGGGTTTGACAAATATTTTATCTCCCTTATTAAAGCATGTGTGGAAACCTCCAATATGAGAATTTTATGGAATGGTAACCTAATAGAGAGCTTTAAACCTTTAAGAGGAATTTGACAAGGTAATCCGTTGTCACCATATTTATTCATTCTTTGCATAGAAAGACTTGCTCATGCCATTGAATTGTCAGTCCAGAGAAAGTTATGGAAGCCAATCTTGTTGGGAAGAAAGAAATTACCTATTTCACACCTTTTTTTTTTTTTTGCAGATGATCTGATTCTTTTTGCAGAAGCTTAATGGAACAAGCAGAAATAATTAATCTATGCCTTTCTATGTTTTGCAATAGCTTAGGATAGAGAGTGAATAATGATAAATCCAGAATATTTTTTCCCCTAATATCAATCATGTGTGATTCAAGGAAATCAGTGATAAGGTTGGATTTCAACCTACGGTGGATCTAGGGAAGTATTTAGAAGTGCCGCTACATTATAAAAGAGTGTCTCACAGATCATTTAATTTCATTGTTGATAAAGTTAATAAGAGGTTAAGCTCTTGGAAGGCACGGACACTTTCATTAGCAGGAAGAATTACACTTATAAAAGCCATTCTATCTTCAATACCACAATATTTTATGCTGATAAGTATGCTTCTTGCTTCTATTTGCCTTAAATTAGATAAGCTAAGCAGGAATTTTATTCGAGGATCTAAGGAGGATGAATGCAAAATTCACCTTATCGCGTGGGAGAATTTATGTTTTCCAAAAAAAGATAGGGTAGTAGGAATAAGGCAAATGAAACTAAGCAATGAAGCTTTCTTGATGAAAAATTGCTTGGGAAATTATTCATTCCCAAAACTCTCTTTGGGTGAAAGTGCTGTAGAGTAAGTATGGGTGTGGAGATTTGACTATGCCCGAGATGAAGCAAAGTAAACATCAATTGAACTTATGGAAGGGAGTTTGTAGTGTTTGGGAGAATTTCCAAAAGTGATTAAGATAGAGTGTGGGGAGTGGCAGTATAGTTAAGAGAATGGCTTAAAAATTGTCCACCTCTATTAAGTATAATAGATGTTAACCCCCCAAGCCAGTAAGAGAATCATGTAGTAGCTAATTAAATGGGAGTTGATGGTAATTGGAATCTTGGCTTATTAATGCAGCATCTTTCACATAAACTTATAAGCAAAGTTTAGGATGTCATCCCTCCAAATCCAAGCCTGTGTTCGAATTCTCTGATCTGGAAAGCCAATCTTACTGGCTAATACTTGATCAAGTCTGCCTATAAGATGCTAACAGCTAATACAATTCCTAAAAATAGCCTTTGGAAAAGAATATGGAGTTAGTCTGGTCCTGAGCGCATAAAGGTGTTTCTTTGGCTTTTAGCTAAAAATAGGGTTCTTACTAATGAGCAAAGATGGAAAAGGAAAATTGCTAATTCAGACTTGTGTCCTCATTGTGGTCAAGAGTATGAAATAAACCTATACATGATACAGGATTGTCCCTATGTTCAGAACTTGTGGTTAACACAAATACATTTTTCTCATTGGGAACTCTTATTTTTACTACAGATGCAGGATTGGTTATCTTGGAATTTGGTTGCCAATGCAAATCAATCTAATAACAAGTCTTGGTTTGTTATGTTTGGCTTCATGGTTTGGCTAATTTGGTTGAATAGAAACAAGCTAGTGTTCTAGGGGAATGCAGGAAATTTGCATCAAATTCCCTTCATGGCTATATCTCACACTCGACAACTTTAATTTAGTTTGAATGTTAATGTTGCACTAGGGGATATAAGTAAAAGACAAGAAATGTTGATAGGTTGGAACCCTTCAAAAAGGGATTGGGTCAAGTGTAATACGGATGGTTCGGTGAAAGGTCAGAAAGCAGGTTGTGGAGGTGCTTTTTGAGATAGCTCTGGTGCTTGGTTATTGGGTTTCTGTCGGTGGATTGGTAATTCTAACGTGACTATGGCTGAACTTTGGGGAGTGCTTACAGGTCTTCGATTAGCTTGGCAATATGGTTAGAAGAAAGTTCATTTTGAACTTGATTCTACAGCACCTATTAATCTTATCAGGAAAGGGTGTGATAGTATGGACCCTTGTCATTCCATTATCTCATCCATTACAAGTTGGAGCAGAAGAAATTGGATGGTGCGGTTCTCACACTGCTATAGAGAGGCTAATGCAATGGCGGGTCGTATGGCAAACCTTGCACACACCAAGTGTTCAATTCAAGAACCTAAGGCTATCTTGTCTAATGTTCCTCCTAATCTTACCTTGTTGTTTCTATTAGATATGATGGGAGGTTCTACTTTCAGACTTATTGCTTTCTAGTTTTGGGCTCTACCCCTCCTTGTATCAAAAAAAGTATAAAGATTATTTTGTTTGATTTTTTTTTCGTTTGCATGCCCATTTTATTCCAAAAAAAATTGTTTGCATTTTATTCTCATATGTGTAAATTTTAATATTTCAAGTATAATGACTATTTTTTATCTTTGAAATTATCAATAAACAAATGATTTTGTTTTTAAATTTTAATATTTATAATTTTATAATTTATTTAATTCAGTTATATTATGTTGTCAATATGTTTTTAACCATTTAATGTGATTCATTTTTTCTAGTGCTTTTATACTATGCTAGTTAGTGGCATCTTATGCTCAAAGATTTAGAATCATCATTATACTTTATATATTAAAATTAGTATACATTAGTAAAAAAACCAAAGAAATTTTTTTTCGGTAAATACATTTTTTTTGTATGAGAAAAAAATCCAAAACAAAAGCTTTTAGTAAAAACATTTTCCATATATATAAGTGATTCAAATTTTGAAATAATTTGTAACAAAATAAATATGAGAACATAAATGAATAAAGGAAGAATTAGTCACGGAATAATTCTTTTGATCCTAATTATATCTTAAGGGTTAAAATTACTATTTTAAATTAATATTCTCTTAATAGAGTTTTTAAAATGAAGCAGAAGTGTTTATATAAAATTGAGGGGATATTTGTATATATTTTGAAACTAGCGGCGAGGTGGATGTAACTTCAGGCCAAATGTAAGAGAGGTTTGTATATTTTGCCTTCTCTATTATTTTATTGTTATATATAAATTTTGATTTTTATTAAAAATATAATGGAATATAAGTAAATACGCATAATTCAAATAAAATAAAAAAGTGGGAATATGTACAGTGAATTGGGGATTTAATGGGATGGAAATAAGAATTTAAAGGATAAATTATTTTTAGATGAAAATGAGAGTACAGGATCTTAATCCAAATCTTATTCTCCTATCCATATTCGTATTTTTTCCGTTGTCATTCCTAGTAATAGTACAAAAATATTTTCATCATTAAACAATACTTAGGAAAAAAAATACAAAAAAATCCTCTTTGATTTTTGAGGTTGTTTTGAGTTTGTTTTCATAGACTTTTAAAACGTGGATTTAAAATTTTAAATTGTATAAAAGTTTAGAAATCATAATATCATTATATGTTAATTTATTATGTTATATATATATATATTGTGTAAAATACAGCTCTTGTATTTTAACTCCTGCAAAAAATCCTTGCAATTTGGAAAAGGGGCAAATTTAACTTTTAAACTATGCGATTAGTGCAATCTATCCAATTTACTTCCTTGCACTAACTTTTCAACGAAATCATTAGTATTAATTATGCAAGAATTAATCTCAAATGATTAGAATCAGTCCTAAATTAATGCTTTAAAAAGAAATCATGTGTTTGAAGAAAGAATTTTAAACAACCCATTAAACAACAAATCTGGTCAAATAATTCAGATTTTCATGATACGTATTTCATCGAGCAGTGTTGAGGCCCTTAAGCGAAGATATAACTTTGACCTTTTCTGGATTCAAAGTCGATATTACAAATTAATTCAATCTTTAACGTGTGAAGAAGTTTCAAAACAAAATTACATACAAAACAGTCCTATGTTAATAATTTAAAAATCCAGTATTACAACGAAGAATTTCTAAAAATTTTTGGACATAATTTTAAAAGATTGTAATCGCAATAGACGTTATACAGAAATCAACTTATTTCTATCATTAAGCATAATTCTGTTTAAGATTAAGCCCCTAATTAAATGAAAATGTACACCCTAAAAGGAGGTTTAACCAATAACAGATAAAATTTTGTTATGAAAAGAACTTAACACTAGAGAAATAATTAAAGAAATATATGAAAGAGGATTATGAGAGGAGTAGAATATTTTATTCAATTGTATGTAAAATGATTTTTACAATTTTATATTTATATAATAGATAGGTTAATAGTTACAATTTTATGATTTATAAAGAAAATTGAAGTCTAATAACTGACTATAATAGGAAAATAAAAATATCCATAACAAGAGGATAAAATATTTGCATAAATTATATACATCTACATTTAATTATAATTATCCATAACACTCCTTAATGTTCATTAGATAAAAGAGTACAGCATATTGTAATGCACAATGAGATACTATCTCAAAATCCTTATTAGTCGCTATCTTTTGGCCAATAATCATATATTATCATTCCATGAACTCAAAATCCTCATTAATCATTATTTTTCATAATTTTGATGTTGCATTATCTATAATAATAAATATTGATGACAACTATTTACTTTTTTTGTTACATTTTTGTCGTTGGAGATATGTTTAATTTAGATCTCTTTATTTTTATAAATTTCAAATATTTGAACTTCTCCTAGGAGTTTAATATTATGTCTCAAATCTCTTCATAAGTATTTGTTCATCAACAAGGTCACTTTTATTATTTACTCTTCTTTTATTTTGAGAATATTTATGTTTGAAACTAATAAGTTCATTATGCTTCAAGTATATTTTAAACTTAGTTGTTACTGGTAAACAAATTATCCTACTTGACCATTAATCTAAATTGAAACATTTACAATTGACATTTAATATTTATTTATTCTTTTTTGGTTAGTACTATATTTGAAAATTTTTCATAATTTGAAAATTAATCATCTTATAAACTTCCAGTTCATATTATTTTGTGTAAGGATCAAGATTGTATATTATATTATTTCTATAGCTACATATATTCTCTCTTAATTTTGGGAATATAATTTCAAACATGAACTTATATTCTAAGTTGCTTTTTAGGATTATCTTTGTACATTATGGTTGATTAATAAAAATATAGTACACATTCAAAATTCTCTATATGTAAACTTCTAGCTTTTCACCAAAGCCAATTATATGGGGAATTATAACTTGTTGGCTTGATGTATATAAATATTATAATATGTAAAGTTGTATCTCTCTTTAAGATAATATAGGGAATCTTATTTTCTTTAAATAATGATATGGCTACTAATTTAGGGTATTTAAATTATTTTAATTAAATTATTTTACATATAAACATATTTCAGGATGTTCAATAATTACTGACAAATAATAACTAATAAAATTTTAACTATAATTTTACCAATATTGTCAAGACATATTATCTTAATTATATAATCAATAAATTATGCTCAAAGGCAACTTAATTGAACAAATACTCATGCAAATATTAGGTTGCAAGTTGACAGTAAACACACATTGACCATCATGTTGAAATATCAATTAAAAAAAATACAAATGGTCCACATGGCGGGCAAATATGTCCATATATATCAACTTAAATTCATTCAAGAATATGTTAGAAATTCAATCTCAAATTTAATAGACGATAACCTTATAATTAATTTTCCTTAAAAACAAGCAGGACAAAAAATTCATTAGGTTGAAAATTTTTCTAGTTCTTCAATGAATGAAAATATAAATTTTCAATGATTCTTCACATTTTTATTGATCCAAAATGACCTATGGGATCATGCCAAACAATAAAAATATTTTGGATAGTAAACTTTTGATTTATTATAATTTTATTTCAATTAGATTTATATGTGTAGCACAAACTAGAAGAAAATCATTGTAGCCTTTCTGATATATCTTTTTCTAAGATAATTGCTATAATATAAAAATATTCAATATCCTTTTTATTTATCATCTCAATGTGGTATCTTTTTAATCACATGTCTCTAAAATTTATTAAGTTTCTTTGAAACTTAGTGAACAATAATGTAATACTTGTAAGTATTTGCATTTCTCTTGGTAAAATTATATTAGCTCTTTCAAGATCTTTAATCAATTTTTGTACTACAAGATATAGTAATAATTGTTAGGTTCTTGCATTATCAAACAAGAGAAATATTTCTTTCTCATAATCCCAAGAATAACAATTCAAGCTTTGTAATGTTCAACATAAAAATACTATCATAGGCATGTAAAATGAGTTAGAAAACTTTCAATACAATAAAGGATGAATATTGGAAAAATTATTAACCAACAAGAAAATATTAATTAATAAATCTAACATTATAAGTTGTCCAATAATATTTTATTTTAATTATTATAAGTACTTTCTTATCAAAATGATATAAATTTTAAAAAACAATGAGAAAACAAAGTACTAAACATATAGATCAAAACTAATAAATTTTCAATAAAGTTGGAAATAACAGAAAATATACAAATATTTTTATTTGTGTACAAATAGGATTATATCCTTATACCTTTTGCTTTAGTGGAGATTTATAAAATTTTACAAAATGTTTGGATGTATAAAAGGTAGAAGTAATGACCTTTCATATCACATCACTAAACAAACTTTTTCTTCATTATTATACCACTTATGATAGTGAGAAATAATCATGTGGTTATTTGAATAATTCATATCATGATTGTGGTAATTAATTTATCTTTTTCTACATTTGCGATTATTATTGTGACCTTATCTAATCTAAATTTTAAAGTTGTTAATGTATTCACTTTAGAGAATAGAATAGAGCTAGTTGGATAGGTTTCATAATGTTTTTTTAATCAAAATTCATTACTTTATTTATTTGTAAGAAGGGATGAAGAAATGTTTATATAATGAAAATTCAAGGCAATGCTGCTTTTGTCATGCATAATAGTTTATCTCTACTAATGCCAATATTATAAATATAAATACAGATTTGTTAAAGTTATGTATTCATTTTACGGAATACAATAGAACCAGCTGGCAAGTTTCATGATTTTTGTAAGATTAAAATTCACTATTTTATTCATTCACAGAAAAGCATAAAGAAACATTTATATCATGAAAATTCAAGGCAATATTACTTTCATTATGAATAATATTTTATCTCAACTAATGCCAATTTGATCAAAATAAATGGGGATTAGTTGGAGTTATTTTTAACAATTGAACATAAAAGAAATCTTGAATGGGATGGCAATTTAATGAGATTAAATGTCACTTTAAATGAAAGCTTATTATTTATAACTTAGGACTATAATAGCCTTCTGTATACTTTTAATGATTAAACTTAATGGCCAAACAAAGGAATCAAAGATAAAAATAAATAATTATTAAAGCATTCATTTCAGTTAATGTAATGGAATCAATTGGATGAGTTTCACAATTTCATAAGGAAAAGAAACTCATTATTTCAGTCAACCATGAGAAGGCATGAATGAAATAAAATAAAATATTACATTATGATAAAAGAAGGGGGGAAAAACAACTAGATGATGCAATAGATAAAGAAAAATTATAGTAGATAAAATTCAACTTCATCTCTTTTCTAAACTTTTTCAAAGAATAAGAGAATCATTTAATTTTAAGATATTTTGTTTTCAATAATTCATAAAGATGATAATAAAGAAAAATCATTACATACTATACAATTTGAATTCCAAGCATGAAATGTATCTTAAGTCAAGACAACAATATAAAAATATTAATTAGATAATAAAAGCATTCAAACATACAATTTACTCATAAGTGTTAATTTGATAATAAAACCATTTAAATATACAATCTATTCATACTTCAATGAAAAAGAGTTATGTCTTCTGGACATATTTTAAGCAATTTTATATAAATTCTAAAAGTTACACAATTTTCTAAGCCATAACCAAATAATAACTAGAACAAAAAACCTTTTATGGGTGATTGGTTCATAGAATTTTACATTCACAAGAAAATGCACATTCTTGAAAATGTGATTAGTAAGAATTTAATTTATAAGAATGTAATATTTTTATATTTAGTTCATGGAAAAAAATTTAGGAATATTTTATCATATTCATATATATATATATTATATTCTTATATTTAGTTCACATTTTATTTGAAACCATTTTAAAAATACCCATATCAAGTTTTTTTATCATAAAATATAATAAATCATATTTCTAATTAAAACTACATAAATAATAAAAAACTTTTTAATACCTATTAAATTAAATTTCAATATTTAACATCTAAAAATTTATTAAAATATATAAAAAAACTGAAGGCATATGAGTGCAAATAGGCTTTTTTTAAAGGAGAGTATTTTTTGATTTCCTCTTTGTCTATCTATTTCTTTTTGTTTTATGTCTGTTCATTCCTAGTTTAAGTTTGTTCACATCTTTCTAAATTTTTTTCTCATTATTATCTAAATGAAGTTACAATAATTGAAATTTTCTTCTATGATGGCATAACTTATTTGATTTATCATTGATGGAAAAAGCTATTATGGGGGGAGGAACTTGATCATGAAGAATAAGTTAAATTAGTTACTTTAGATAAGCCTAAGGTATCAAGGTATACTCTGCTGGGTAAAATCTTTTACCTAAGGATTTTAATAGAATAATTATTTAGAAAATGATTTGTAAGAGTTGGAATATGCCTTTTGATCATATTATTAGAGAAAATAAGCCTAATATCTATCTTATAACCTTTGAAAAGGAGTCCAAAGTATAAGAAATTCTTAATAACTCACCACAAAATATTATAAGACATTTGTTCAATGTCCATTAATGGGATTGTGACATTAGCTTGAAAGAAGTGGAGTTTAATCAGGCATTATTTTAGTTGCAAGTTTATAATCTACTATTGAATTTCTTTAAGGAAAGTAATACAAGGAAAATTAAGAGTAAACTAAGGAATGTAATTGAGGTTGAAGTTCCTTTTGTGGAGGATTTCTTAGTATGCCCTTTCTTCTATGTATGAGTGCATATGTGTTTATCAAAGGCATTTCCAAAAGGATTATGACATTTTAAAAAAGAGGGAGGTAAGGTATAGGCTCATTTCTGCTATAAGTGTTTATAGAACACTTTTTTTAACTATGTTATTATGGATATAAGGCGGGATATTGTAGGGCTCCATGAGGGTTAGTTAAGGATAGAGATAAATTCAAGTGTTATAGTAATTAGATGTGTGTACCAATGATCTGAACCATTGCAAATCTTTTTCTTAATTCATAATCAAATGATGGAGATGTTTAAATAGTGTTTCTTATGGTTGGCATTAGGGTAAATAACAAAATTTGTGGAAATTTATAAGGCCTATCCTATGGTGTTATTGACCATGTCATTAATTTGCTCAAACAAATAAGGGTGTATTCAAATGGGGCCATACTAGTGATTGAATATCCAGGGCAATTAAAAAATGATAAGGTTGTGTTTATATGGTCCCTAAATTAATATCATTACCATTACGACAAGTTAGGGAGCTACACATTTAGAAAGGATTGAAGGGTAGGGAAAGGTGGATGAAGCAAAATCTAGTAGTCTAGTGTAGCAAGGCAATAAAGGTATGGTATGTAAATTTAAATGGAATACAACAAAGGGGGTCATTTCTAAGATAATCGAGTCAATTATATTAGATCTATATTTGGAGGTAATAGAGACTTGTTTTAACATAGGAAACCATTCAAGTGTAATCATAACTAGAAAGATTATGGTTGTTTCAAAATGGAAAAATCAAGCTAGAATCAATTCAACATCCTAATCAAACTCTTCTATGGCTAACAATAAGGGCACTTTAGGCATTAATTGGAACTAAAAAAATTGAAGTGTATTATATTATTAGAAATGAAAGCAATAAAGTAGTTATTGCAATTGCTGTGGATAATGTTTTCACAGTAGAAGCTATGGAAAGGGAAGAAGGAATAAAAGTGTTATGGTGCTTTACATTGGATTTAGAAATTATTAATGCTTCTTGTAGAATGATTCACTATGTTGTTGGATGGCTTGGTTTGGATTCTAAATGGTACTTATTAAGGGGGTGTATAAGTCCTTTCAAGGAGTTAAAATGTTATCACTTATGGAATCAATTGTATATTATTGAAGAATAAATGGATGCTTAATGGATTATCTTAGGTAACTTTAATGCTCTATTAGCACAAAGTGATAAGCAAAGAAGTGTCATAGCAAGGAACTTAAATGATGTTGCTTTTTTTGCTTTTGCTACTAATATAGGAGGAATTTATGTTAATTTTCAAGGGATATCTTTCATATAAGACAATAAGTAGGTAGGACATCAAGGGATTAAGGAAAAACTAGATCATGCCATATGTAATGCAAAATAGCATGTGCAATTTCTAAGGGCAGCAATATTTTATTTGGTTAGTGAGTGTTCTGATGATCATTCTATAATGTTAGACTTAGTACAAGATAAGGACAACATACCAAGGCTATTTTAGTTTTTTACTATATCATTTCGCAATAGTTTATGTAAAGACATGAGAGCTAAAGTTTTGGAATTTGCATTTAATTTAGTGAAGAAAATAAAGAGGGTATAACATGATTTGAGAATTTAGAATAGATATCATTTTGGCTATTGTCATTCTTGTTTAAACCAATTATACTAATGTCTTCAAGAAATATAATCTAAAAAAGCCAACTCAAGAAAATAGAACAAAAAAGAAAGCCATTAGATGGGATATTCATAAATAATTACCTTACCAAAAAGAGATCTACCATTAGAAATCAAGGGAAATTTGGATGAAGGATGGGGATAGGAATTCTAATTTCTATTATCTATAGTTATTTGATGTCGGAGGAATAATATGGTATCTATTTAATTGCCATCAAGTGGTTAGATAAAAAATTATGAGGGTCTTTCAATTATTTCATAAATGATTTTTTAGCATTATGTTATTCTTTTGATCCTATTTGTCCTCTTGATTTACAAGGCCTTATTTAGCTAAAGCTTTCTATTAATGATAATGACTTTTATATAAAATTCTTTTCTTTCAGTAAGTATGGTGCACATTTAAGGCAATGGTTGATCTTAAGGCTTTTATATGATATGGTATGATAGCCTTATTCTATAAATAATGTTAGGATGCAATTAGCTCTTAAGTGATGAGCACAGTTCAAAATTTTTTCCACTTAAGCTATATACTAATGGATCTTAATCATAGCTTCATTATTTTTATTTCAAAAAAGAAAGGTGCTTGTATGTTAAGGTATTTTAGGCATATTAACTTGTGTAATATGGTTTACAAAATCATTTCAAAGATTCTAGCTATTAGAATAAGAAGAATGTTGGCTTGTCTAATATCTCCTATACAATATGCCTTTGTCTTGGGATGGTGGATAGTAAAGAATGACATTCTAACCTAGGAAATAGTCTACTCATTTGCAAAGAAAAAAGGTTGTGGTGAACTTATAGCACCAAAACTAAATTTGTAGGACATATATGATCATGTTAAGTAAGGTTTTATTCTAGATATTTTAGAGGTATTTCATTTTTTATTTTTGCCTTTATTAAGTGGATTAAGCAATGCTTAGCAATTATCTCATTCACAATGTTTCTTAATGGAATCCTACAAAAAAATTTATCCCTTTTCATAGTTTAAGATAAGTAACCCATTTTCGCCTTATTTGTTCAATTTTTGCTTAGATTTTTCTTCTAGTTTATTATTTGGAGTAGAAAGGAATAATATGGTTCACAAGATAAATTTGTCAAAATATGGACCTCTATAGACCTCCTATTTTGCATTTAATATTTGTAAATGATCTGATATTTTTATAAAGACTAATATGATTTAAGCATTGAACCTTTGTAGTGTAGTAAAGCTTTATAAAGGATAGTAGGGCAATAGATTAATGTGCAAAAGTTAATAGTTTTCTTTTCTAATAATGTTATCTGTATAGCCAGATTGAGCATCTTACAATTTTTAGGGATGACTCAAATTCAAAATGATGTCAAATATTTTGGTATTCCATTATTTCTCTTAACCTTGAAAACGAGGGATTTTACCTATCTTGTTGAAAAAGCTTAAGCTCAATTATTTGGTTTAAGGAAACGTGCATTATGCTGGCTAGGAAGATTCATTATGATACATTCCATTTTACAATAGCTTCTTATTTATTAAATGTTAATGTTAAAAATTCCTTTAGAGATGTGTAAAAAACTAGATGTCGTTTGTAAGAAGTTTTGCTAAGGTGTTTGTCAAAAGAAACATAGATATTATTGGCCAAAAGCTTAGGTGAACCTCTACAAACTGAAGGTAATAGGTGGGTTAGATTGCAAAATTTTTCACTAAATTAATCATTCTTTGTTAGCAACATTTATTTGGAACCTAAAAATTGATAGAGAAGCTTTGTAGGTTAAATTCCTTAAAGCAAAGCACTTACCTACAGATAAATTTTTCTAAGTTAATGTTAAATAAAGCTTATAAGCATGGTTAGGAATTAAGGAGGGATATATGATTATTAAGAAAGGAAAGTGTTTCTTAGTAAGGTCTAGTCAAGGTATAAGAGCATTATTTATTCCATGAATACCAAAATGTGAGCTATTATTCCTAGAATTAAATAAGAAGTAATTCCTAATTATCAGTTAACCATTTTAGAATTAATAAAGCCTAATCATAGAAGATGAAGTGAACCATCAATTGAGTAATCATTGTGTGATCAAGGTTTTTATTCATTAAGGGGTTACAAATTAAGGAATTTGGAAATAATAAGCAATTTTGGTCTTTAAATAATTCTAGAAAGTTTTCAAGTAAATTGCCATTCAAATTAACCATAAATTAGATTATATGATCTTAGGGCTACTAAAGGAAAATATGGGATCAATTATGGACTTTAGTCATTCACCAATAATTCAAATTGTTATTTTAGAGATATATCAGTGAGCTTCTAGCTACTAGGGCCAAAATGTCACACCTTTCTACTGCAAGCATAATCTATGCCCGATGTATACTAATGTACTTAAGATGGAACTTTACCTTTACTAGGGTTGTCATTTAATCTAATTGTTTTTATTTCATATTTAGGGTATCAAAATTGAGTAATTGTAGGTAAGCTCCATTGACACATTCATAGAGATGTTATTACAGGGGAATTGGGCTTTAAGCTCTAATGTTGATCACTACATACGAATTTAACTATTGGTCTTCGTTGCAACTTCTCTCTAACAAGCATGGGAAGTCAGGAATATGATCATCCACAAGGGAGCTATAATTGATATTGCTCATTTGGTTTGGTTAGTAGATTGTGATATCGTTAAAGAGGAATATCAATTAAGAGGTTTATTTGGAAAGGGGTTCTTAAGTTGTGTTATAGGTTTGACCTAACTTTTAATGAGTAAGCTTAAATGGATCCCACCTAAGGATAATGCCATTAAACTATATGTGCATGCAAGTTAGTCTTACAAAAAGGCTTCTTTAACAGTTTAATGAAATGCTCGAGACGTGGTTGAAAGCAATCCCAACCATGCAATGGAAGCTATTACACAAAAATATGATTGTCCATGGAGAGTTAGTGCAATATATGAATTTATCAAAAGGTTAATGTTTAATTTCAATAATGTTCTCTTGTTATGGTGACCTATGAAATGAAATTTGGAAGTGCATGAAGTTGCTAAATGGGGAGCTAGTGTAATTGAGAATGGAATAGGTTCTTTTTCTATTTTATGCCCTTCTACTATTAAGTTCTACATTCTTCAAGATGCTAAGTCCTTTTTCAGCTAGTTTCTTATTTCATGAATAAGAGCTTTTTTTTAGCAAAAAAATATAGTTAATACTATATTATATTTTAACATTTAATATGTTACACTTTAACATCTAATATGAAGATTTCATAAGTAGAATTATGAAAATATAACTTAGGGAAAATATATAAAAATAATTATATATTATATTTATTAAAAGTTAATTTATTCTTTGTTTAAGCCTTGATTGTATATGTATTTACTTCAAGAAAATAAAATAAAAAGGATAAAAAGAGTGAGGAGAGACAAAATAGGATAATCAAAGATTTAGTGATAATTGTTTTTTGGTTAAAATTAAAACTTATTTGAAAAAATGGCAATGAAAAAAGAGAATGTTACTATTCCTTTCAATTGATTGAAAAACCTATTGATAAGAATGGTGTCTTTTACTAAGTTTGGTGATGAGACAATGAAATAGAGAATAAAATTAAAGAGAACAAACTTATTTCATCAATTGCTAGTTTTGTTAATTGTTTCTAACGTCGTTATCCTTGGTAAATAACACTCTAGTTGAAAATTTGAAAAATTAGAACAACAATAGCTATGATAAAGGGAGAAAGAATAATAATGGAGGTAAAATGAAGTAAAAGAGAAAAAAATTGGGCATGGTAAGAGGTAAGGGTAATTTTATCATTTTACTTTAGATTAATATTTCCACCTTATAAGAATTTAAGATACTCACCTTTTCTATAGAAAAATTTTAAAGGAAAGTTAGATTAAAAATATTTTTAAGAATGCTAAATTTCCAAGTACCATTATTTGAAACTTTGAACTAAATCTAGCAATATAATATACTTTTGAAAGATTCCTAAGAATTTAAAAAACATTTTACGAACTAAATTCCCACATAACTTTGGTAAGGATCTTTATGATGTTAATAGTATAAACTATATATAGTTCGACAATCTTAAATAACTAGCATAGGCATTAAAGCTACGAATATGCATTACTCAATTCAATATCTCAAGGCACTTGTAAATTAAAATTTTCAATTCAATCTCAAAATCTAGTTTAACTAAGAGTTACGATAATCATGTTATATTAAAATAAAATAAAATAATTTATTAGATGTTTTTGTATGGAGTAGAATTAATTAATTTATTTAAATATTTATTTAAGTAATTAGTTTTATATTTTAACATTAAATATAGAACAAATTGAGCCCTGATATAATACGTATGATCCGTGATAGGTTGAACTATGTATAAACCCACATGGATAGAGGTCCCAACCTACAGCTTTTTAATGGTCAATTACTTCTTATCACAAGTCTGATCTTAAATAGAGATATTAGGGTTATCATTTTTTGACATATAATAAGGATTATGACTCTTGAAAATATTTCTTTCTCTCATCTGGATAACTTAAGGGGCGAAGTAGGTTTCAAACTTTACTTATCACCATTATCCAGATTAATTATGGCTTCATCAGAGAATGCATTAGGTATGTTTATAATTTATTATGATCAATTTATATATTTATATTTATTAATCATACTATCAACAGATGATATCAGAGCAATATTGATAGTATAAATTATTTAATTATAAGTAATTTTAATTAATATTGACAAAATTTACAAAATTCCTAATTTTCTTTTTTCTTTTTATTAAAGTTAGGGACTTTTCTAAAATAATTTGGATATTTTTTTATTCTTATGTAAATTAAGAATGTTATGTTGTCATTTGATTATATTTAAATTTTGTGATTATTCCGAATTGAAAGCATAAAATTTTTGAATTTTTGAAAATTTCATAGATGCTTATTTACAAAACTTTTTGAACTCGTTTTTCTTTGGATTTATACATGGGCTAATGTAAAAAATAGAGTAGATTTTTCATTGCATTGAAACAACCTTAAAAGGTAGTTTTTTGGAGCTTGGAAGGTCTATTAATAGCAGTGAAACACCATGAACTCGCACCAAAACATGGGTTAAAGATAACCCAACAGCATCAGTTTGTAACACGATATGCCATGTGCCTGAATAGCACATGTACCTCATGCACTTCTTCCTATCAATTGTTGCTTGAACTGGTCACGCACATGGACACCATGCACTTAGAAGTGCGTGAACGTCATGTGCCTATTCTAACCAGTGAGCACCATCTAGTTAGGCATGTGGGTGTCGTGCGTATGAAAAACATGTGAGCCTTATGCACCATCTTTTCACTAACCAGCTGCAATTGGTCACCGCACATAGGCCACGTGCCTAAAAGTGCGTGAACCTTATGCACCTGTGGTTGAACAATCAAATATGGCTAGTTTCATCATGCATGAAGCCTCACGTGCTGGGTCTTTTGACCTATTTTTTAGCCTAGAATTCTTATAATTTAATTTTCTATCTATTTATTATTTTTCTAGAATTTTTGTGGCTACTAAATATTTGTTTTGAATTTTATGTGATTTATACTATGTAAAAATATATGCTATTTATGGAATTTTTGCTTGTAAAAATTCATGAGTATTCTTCATAATATTTTTAGATTAAAAAGTCACTCTCTCTAGTTGTGAGTACAACTATATTTAATAAATTGTTGAATATTTAATTATGTAATTTTATACATGTATAGATACCAAAATTGTTTGATTCACATCAATGACAAATTAGGATTATAATGAGGTTGTTTTACATGAAAAATATTATTCTTCTAGGATATCTAGGAGCACATTGTATTGATAATGGATACACCCTATCGATGTAATATTATTAATGTAATTTTAGGGTTTGAACTCTTTTGAATAGGCATGTAGCATTCATAATGTTTCAATACTTTTTGTACCCTATTGGTATGACTATATTGATTATATTCTTGTATAGACTCTTGTACAAGCCAAATCATGTGGTACATGTAATTTTGTTAATGCCACCTTATTATATAATTACTTGACTAATTTTATTTTAATTAGGAATCTTGTATAATAATTATATTGTGCACACATAATTAATATTTCCCAAATTTATAGCATCAATCTTAACCTTTCAGCAACTATTTATAGTAAAAACTCTTAATAGAACAAACTATAATGAGTAAAAAGAGTATTTGAATGTGTACCTAACAATTTCTAAGAAAGATTTGGCTCTTAGAGAACCAAAGTCAGCTAATCTCTTGCCTAAGTCTAGTGCTGTAGATAAAACCTATCACAAATAATGGTATGAGTCAAACTAGATCTATTTAGCAGTGATCAAATTTACTATTGAGAGAGGAATTAGAGAGAGTATCCTAGATAAGGGCACCGCTATAGAATATATGAAAGTTATTGGAGAGAAATTCAATCCTACCCTTCTAGCTCTAGTGTGTTTTGAGTCCATTGGACTCTGGTGCAACTATTCATGTTGCAAATACTTTGAAGGGGCTCAATAACTGATGGATCCTAAGGGAAAAAGAAAAAATTGTCTTGGGAATAACAGGGAGTAAGGTTGAAGTTCAATATAAAGGATTAGTTTCTTTATATTTATCTTCTAGACACCTTTTAGATATGAATAATGTCATTTATGTAACATGTTGGGAGTAGCAGGAAGTAAGGTTGAAGTTCAATATATAGGATCAATTTCTTTGTGTTTATCTTTTGGACACCTTTTAGGTTTGAATAATGTCATTTATGTACCATCTGTAGGAATGAATTTGATTTCTAGTTTCATTTTGGATAATCCTAGTTATTCCTTTTAGCAAGGAAGTGGAAATATTAAAATTTATTATGATTCTCTTGTTGTTGGTGTTGCCACTTTACAAAATGATTTATATCATTTGAATTTGAATGATTGTCATGTTGTGTCTTTTAATATACCCATTAATGTTGGGATTAAGCATAAACATTATAGAATGAGCGAGAACTCTTCTATTTTGTGGCATCAACAATTAGGCCACATTTCTAGAGAGAGATTAGAAAATTAGTAAAGCAGGGTATCCTGTCAGATCTAGATTTCTTAGATTTTGAAACATTTTTTAGTGTAGGGTTGTAAAGAAGAAAGTGAGACCATATAATCCCCAGCTGAAGAAATTAAATTCTAGAACAATCAGTAGAATCTTCATTGGGTATCGCACTAGATTAAGAGGTTGTAGATTTTATTGTCCCACTCATACTACCAAGATCATCGAGTCTGATCGGGCATTCAATTTTTTAGGATGACTTGGATAGTGGGAGTTCAATGCCTAGAGCTATTAACCTATGTGATAAGACCACTATTTTACCCATACCTATTCTGACTCCTTTACCCACTAGAGGAGATAATGTTAACAATCCAGTTCAGATAAATGAAGATCCTCATGTTGAAGAACCTTATTAGCCAACTATTGAACTAAAAAAATCTCAAAAAGTCTAGAGGCCTGTAATATCGAATGACTATATCGTGTATTTGTAGGAGTTTGAATTAGACATTATTGATGGGATAGATCCCATTTTTTTTTAGTAAGTAACATTAAGCCCTTATTCTTCTAAGTGGCAGGGAGCTATAAATGATAAAATCTCCTACATGTATCACAATCACGTCTGGAAGCTTGTTAAGTTACCGAATGGATACAAACTAATCGATTATAAATGGGTCTTCAAAACAAAATGGGGCATCATTGGTGAAATTGAAAGGTATAAAGCCATACTCATAACTAAAGGCTACAATTAGAAAGAAGGCATTGATTATACAGAGACTTTCTCTCCCATATCTACTAAAGATACTTTTAGAGTTGTCATGGCTCTTGTTGCATAGTTTGACCTTAAACTTCATCAAATGGATGTTAAGACTACTTTTTTAAATGAGGCCTTGTACGAAGAAGTCCACATGACTTAACCAGATGGTTTTATTGAACTCGGCAAAGAGCACCTGGTGTACAGACTATGCAGATCTATCTATGGGTTAAAATAAGCTTTCAAGTAGTGGTATTTGAAGTTTTATGAGGTTATTGCTTCTCTTGGATTCATTGAGAATGCTTCATTAAGAATGCTTCGAATCAATGTATCTATCAGAAATTTGATAGGGGTAATTTTATCATTTTAGTGCTCTATGTTGATGATATTTTATTGGCTAGCAACTCAATCAATTTTCTAGATGAGTCAAAATGCATGTTATCATGCCATGTTGATATGAAAGATCTTGGGGAAGCATATTTTATTCTTGAAATCGAGATCCATTGTCATAGAACTCAAGGCATTTTAAGTTTGTCCCAAGCTAATTACATTAGACGGGTGTTTAAAAGATTTAAAATGGATACTTGTGCCTTTAGTCCAATGGCTACTTAAAAAGGTGATATGTTATCTCAATTACGATGCCCTCAAACTGATATTCAAAAGGCTGAAATGGGCAAGATTACTTATGCTTCCATTATTGGTAGTCTTATGTATGCACAAATATGCACTCATCTAAATATAGTTTTTGCTATTAGTGTGCTTGACAGATACTTGAGTGAGCTTGGGATAGATCATTAGAAAGCGATAAAGAAAGTAATGAGGTTTCTTCAAGGTACTAAGAATCACATGTAGACTTATAGAAGATCATATTCACTAGAGGTTGTTAGTTATTCAAATTTGAATTATGCCTCATATATAGATGATCATAAGTTGACATTTAAATACATCTTTATGATGTTTGGAGGAGCTATCTCATGAAAAAATGTTAAACAAACAGTCACAGCTATCTCAATTATGGAAGCAGAGTATATCACATGTTATGAGGCTACTTGTCAAGTTAGATGGTTGAGGAAGTTGATATTTGGCATGCATTTGGTTGATTCCATATCATAACCTTTAGCGATTTTTTATGATAATTCTTCTGCTATATACTTTTCTCAAAACCACATGAATTCTAGTTATACTAAATATTTTAATGTTAAACTCCTATTCGTTTGAGAGAAGATTGCTAGATCTCTGACTTACATTGAACACATCCCTAGTAGAGATATGCTGGCGGATATGTTGACTAAAAGCTTACTTGTAGGAGTATTTAAGAATCATGTAACTCATATGAGTCTTGTTAAATCTTTTAATGAAGCCTTAGTTTAGTGGGAGTTTGAGATATGCCTGTTTTATTTTGTTGATGTTTGAGACCACTTATGTAATCATTGCTCAGTTTGGATTTTGAAATATTGGTGATGTAATTTATACATATATATATATATATCATTTGTTTTCCTATCGGATTCAATGATTTTGAATTTTTTCTCTTCTGAGTTGTGGTCGAAAGACTAACTTTATTATGTTCTTTTCAAATTATAAGATAATTATATTTAAACATTACTTGTTTCCCTATCGGATTCGGTAATTTTATATAGTCTCATTCTTTGAATTAAGTTAAACACTTAATGTATACTAATTGCTTAATTATTACTATTTCAAATATTTCATGTAATTAATTAATGCTATCTAAGTGGGAGACTGTTATATTAAAATAAAAATAAATAATTTATTAGATATTTTTGTTTGGATTATCACTAATTAATTTGTTGGAATATTTATTTAAATAATAAGTTTTATGTTTTAACATTAAGTATAGAACAAATTGGGATTTGGTACAATGTGTATGGTCCTTGACAGGTTGGACTATGCATAAGCCTAGATGGGTAAATATCCCAACTTACAACCTTTTAATGGTCAATGATCTCCTATTATAAGTCTTACTTTAAATAGAAAGATTATGATTATCATTTATGTACGTACAACAAATATTACCACTCTTGAAAATATTTCTCTCTCTTTCTCTTTATCTGGATAACCTAAAGGGCGAAGTAGGTTGCAATATCCAAATTAATTATGGCTTCATTAAAGAATGCATTAGGTACGCTCATAATTTATTGTGATCAATTTGTATATTTATATTTATTAATCACATTATCAACAGATCACACAAAACAATGCAAGTTACAAAACAAAAACCTTTCTTTTGTTGTCAAATTTCCATGTCATAATGAGTTCATATTAACTGAGATAATTCTTGGATTTAATTATCAACCTAACAAAAGAATATATCTAAAATATAAAACATATAATATAAAAAGAAACTTAAAATATATAATTGTGTGGCATTAGAATTTGATAAAATTAGGAAATCGAATAAAAATACATTAAAGCCATCAATGTTTAGAAGTTAAATGCATTAAAATCTAAAAATTTCACCAGTAATTGTTTGGTTAAAATTCTTAAATCCTAAATTAAACCAAAATAAATAAATAAATAAACACAATAAAACATTATTCAATCATACCTTGGAAGTTTTAAATTTCATAAATAAAATTTAAGAATGGAATGAATACAAACGTTATATAAAAATGTGAAATCAAAGAGTAACTTTCAATGATTGGTCCCTCCATTTGTAAAAACAATGATCTTCGTTCCAAAAGAAAACATGTAAAATATGACATCAATAATCCAATTGTTTAGTCAAGAGAACCGGTAATATATATATGACTAAAATTCTATTTTAATACTACTTATAAAATTAAATTTCTATCAATTTCATTCCTTACTAAAAGTTAGTATCAATTTAATCCCTAAAGATTAACTCCATCTTAAATTTTAGTCCTTCTATCATAAGTAGACGAAAATACTTAATAGTTTAAATGATGTGGCCTATTAAATGTTAACCGATCTTGATAGAGGCCATGTTAGCCTCCTACATCAAGAGATTAAACACTACTTTTAGTCCTTGTAAGATAAAATTCTTATTAATTTTGTCCTTCACTAATATTAATTAGTATCAATTTGATTCTTGCAAATTAACTCAATCTTAAAATTTTGTCTTCCTTCATAAGGAGATAGAAAAAAAACTTAATGGTTGAGTTAAGTTAGTTATTAATTTTATATAATTTTATATACTAGATAATAATATTATTTTATTTTATGATAAAATACTCAAATTTTAAGTTTTATAAAATGATGTGATCATTTCATTACATCAATTATTACTAGATGAAATATAGTTTTGAAATACAATTTTAATGAAAATTGATATAAAAGTAGATACAATATTTATGGTTAATTTAAATACTTGAACTATCATTATTTCAAATACTAAATAATTATTTAGTTTACTTCATAACATAAATCTTTGTCTTGAGCATACTTAAATAAAATTAAAATTTTATTTAAGTGAATTTTATAATTCATCAAAGTATATTTACCTTATTTTTATTAAAATATGTATTTAAAAAATTCTAAAACATATATATAAATGTCATGACAACCCTATTTAATTAAATTACAAAATTTATGGAAATATAATTAAAAGTATATTATAATCCTCTTAACTACCCATTATATATGAGTTAATAATTCATTTTAATAATAACTATTATTTTATTACATAATGCCAAAAAGATTGTTAGATTAATGTCTTTTCAATAGTAATATGATTAGTTAAACTAAAATTCTATTAATTGTTATGTGATAAATGATTAGTAGTGGCTTTGTTAGTTCTAAATATTTTCTATCACTCACTTGTAGCCACTATTCTTTCTTATTTTATTATTATTTAAAACTTATCTTTTATTACTATTTTTAATCTTTAATATTTACTTTTTCTACCTTTATAATTTTTTCATGAAAATACTTTAAGCAAAAGTTAATTTGAAAATGGGATGTGGATAGTTTGTATTTTGTCATGACCCAACCTTAATTGTGACTGGTGTAGAAATTATTATCTAGTTTCCACCAACCTAACTTATACTCTACACTAACATATTATGGCATATAAGGGAATTAAGGAACAATTTTCACACATTAGGGGGAGTAGATGAAACTTTATTTAGTAAATATGATTCAATTAAAAAAAGGTTAGGCCTACTTATAATCCACCTAAGTTTGAGGATAAGTTGACCTACCTAACCTCAAAAGAAATATGTTTCTATTCTTCTACCTTTAACCTATACAAGATAGGACTAAAAAAGCATAATTGCTACCTAAGTCATACTAGAGGATTTTTTGAGAGCTCAACTCTAAGGTTTTGGTAAAGGTAGCCTAACCTATGAGTTAGTAAAAGTAAAACATAAAGGTGTAAGTTCGAGCTTGGTGAGCGAACACTTTACCTAAATCAAACCTAGATATCAATTATAAGCTTACTGACTAGTTTACCCTCTTCTAAACGTAAACACTTAGGCTATAAAATTCATAATACATTTCTTATTAGTATCAACACATTCATAAATAATTAGATATACTTATATGTGCCCTCAATCAATGTACATATATCTATACCACAATCACATTATACATTACATAAGAATATCAAAGTAAAGAAAACAAATAAATCTTCTTGTGACTCCCATTTAGCCTTATCCTTCACTAACCTATCTTTGTTCCTCCTAATCAATCTTATCCCTTAGAATCTATTATTGAATTTAGTATTTGAATATCATATATATCATATCACCTTTGTCAAATTTCATATAGTTTTAGCAAATTTGATCCTAACCATATCTTATAAATCATATTAAAATGACATTAATGCTTTTTTGCATGGTCACATAATTGATTTTGAACATTATATATCATGTAATAATTATACATAATATCATTTAACGCTTTAAATATCAAGATGCCTTCATGTCACATAACTTGCAAATTTGGTATGTGTAATTGACTATGTAATTAACTGTGTAGCTTAGAAAGGGGAGCATAATCAATTATCAAAGGTCTAAGAAATGTCTTTCTACAAGGTGACTATGAACCCTTAACATGTAGGTCATAGTTAATTATAGACCTCCAAAGAGTAAGACTTTCTTAGATAGTTGACTACAGATTTAACTATGGTCATTTAGAGGACAAGCACTCTAGCTATAGTCAACTATGTAATTGACTATAAACCTTATAAGGCAAACTCTTCCATGAATAGTAAACAAAGGCTCTTTAAAAAGTAAATCCTAGGCCATAATTGACTACTACATGGTTTTGTTAGTTTTCAAAGTAATTTCATTATTCATTTTATCATTAATGGCATTCAAATGCATTTGTTACACTATAACTCATAACCAAATCATACATATCAAGGACACCTTGTTTATGCCATTCCTAACATCAAAATAAAATCAACCATCATAAATCTTCTCATAACTCACATTTATTAACTCTAATAAAACAAAACTAGTTTAATCTTCTAAAGAGGGTAAGAATGTTCACTCACCTAGTATAGAAGAAATGCTAAGGTTGGATTGAATGTTTATTAACCCTTGATTGTACAAAGGAAATTAAAGATGCTTGTTTCCCTTGACTTGATTGAAGAAGATAAAGGTAAGAGGAAAGAATAAGAAGAAGTTAATGTTTTTGGGCTTTTTCTTTTCTTAGGGTAGTGATGGCCAATTTGAGGAAATAAAATGGAGAATAGTGCAAGGGTAAAATGGAAATGATACCATAAATATCCTCCATATCACTCACCTCTAGTCACTTATAACCTTTAAACATTTCACTTTATTTATCTTTTCTTAATATTTCATGCAAGATTCTTATCCAAAATTCATTCAATTAATTAATTCAATTTCACCCCATATCTTATTCATACTTTCTCATCTTAATTTACCTATTCTACATTAAACCTTCATTTTAATTATCACCTTCATAATTAAGTAATTATTCATTTATGAAATAAAATTCAAAAATTTTAAAAAGGGTATAACATATATGGAAGCTAGATTTTTGTATCTCAAAGCATTCTTAATCTATAAATTACCATTAAAAATGCAAAGAAAGAATTAATTAACTTAGTTTAGACATCAAAATTTTCTATCTCTTAATGAAGGGAAACTAAATTTTGAAATAGATTTAATCTTCAAGGACCTAATTGACATTAATTAGCATTAATGAGTAATGAAATTGATATGATTTTCATCTTATAAAAACTAGAATTTGTTTTATCTTTTTTAGTATAGGAGATTGACATGGCCTTTGTGGGGGCCAGTTAACATTTAATGCGTCATGTAGGAGTTGATTGTATCATGCTAATGAAATTGTTAAGTTTTTCCATTTGTTTGTAAAAAAGGACCAAAATTTGAGATGGAGTTAATATTCAGAGACTAAATCGATATCAACTTTTAATGAAGGACAACATTGATAGAAACTTAATCTTACAAGTATCAAAATTGGATTTTCATCCATATATTTAAGTATAAAAATTCAAAATCTCCATAAGAAGAGTAGCATAAAAGCACTATAACTTGGAATATATTATACCTAGAGTAAAAGATATATTTCATATATTTCTAAAAGTTTAAAATTTATACAAATTTAGAAAATAAAGTAACAATCCAAAACACTTAAATAAAGAGAATTTTATTCTAATAACTTATTATGAAAAGTACTTAACACTATGGAGATAACTAAAAAAATATGTAAGAGAATTATGAAATGAGGAGAATATTTTATTCAACTATGTAAAATAATTTTTACAACCTATATTTTTAAAGTAGATAGGAAATGGTTGAAATTTCATAATAATGACTTATAAAAAAAATTAAAATATAATAATTAACTATAATAAAAAAAATAATTGACCATAAAGAGAAGATAAAAAAATCCATGCAAATTATTAACAACCACAGTTAATTATAATTATTTATAACAAAATATAATATATAAAAACTATTAGAACTTTTTTTACTCTCCATTTAAAAAATTGTAAATTATATTTAAAGGAGAAAGCAATTTAAAATTTTTTTTAATAAGCACAAAAGAAAATATATGTTTAAAGAAGAAATCAATTTATATGACTCAAGCAAAGAATTGACAATAGTAGAAACTACAATTTTCTCATCCTTATTTCTTCTACAAAACTTAAGTTCATTAGCTATAGCAACCATATCATTTACACACTTTCTCACATCAACTCCTTCATACTTTCCTTAAGTGAAATTTTTTCATAAATTATTCATATGAGAATCTGATTATCTTCCATATTTAGACTCTAATTTATCTGACATTTCCTTTATAATCTGGGTATGAAAATAACTTATACGAAGAGTCTTACTAAGACCACTAAGAACATTAGGACTTGATAATATCATTAGCTATTTTTCAATCTGGATATTTTTTTCAAATCTTTCTTATAATTTTTCTTAATATTGGTAGCAATTTCACTATTCTCACTTGTTAGTAGCTGGGTAAAATAGTTCCTTGAAATCATAATAAGATAAAAGCATGCCATCCCTTTGTTTCCAATCCACATAGTTAGTACCATCCAATACTTTAGATTTAAAGAGATCGCCAAACACAAATCCACCACTAAGCACAAGAAAAGACACTCTTGATGTTCATCCATTTAATATAACTAATCATTTACCCATTAGGGATTCATAACAAAACTTCATATCAATATTTCAAACATCTAATAACTCCCACTAATCCATTGGGGATTCATGAAAACTATTAGATCACCAAACAAACATAATCAAACATATATATGTATGCACTGCTTGCCCGTTAGGGATTTTGCAATATATATATATATATATATATATATATAATAAAACAAATAACACTTCTTATAAAATACAATTAAAATATATATATATACAATAATCATATATCTAACAAAGGCTAATCACTTGTAAATGTAAACAATATTAGAATAATTAATAAATTAATATTTAAGATATTGTATGTAGCAAAAGAGCATAATAATGCTGACATAATTTTTTTTAATATCACTCCTTGATCATAATTCTTTTAGCAATATGGTAAAGAATCATTCACACAATAATGAGAACCAATGGAATGTAGAATTGTGTATATACATGTTTTCTACAAGTGATTAGCTTGCTACTTTCAATTAGACAATAAAAATGCATGTCTCATTTGTAGAATCAATGGATATTTATATAGAAGAGCTGAAGACTCTTCAACTCTAGTATAGGAACACCATTGGCTAAAATAACTTGCATCCTTTTATTTTCACATTCATTATACATAGCCAAAAACAATTTATCATATTAAATATATTCTTTTAGATTTCACAATTAAGTGAATTAGACTTTTATGTGAAATGTATTAAGAAATAACTTTTATATTAAATGAATAAAACCTTTTTATTTAAAGCAAATTAATTTATCTTTTGAAATCATTAAAATTCCCACATATATAGGAAGGATAATTTGAGTAAAATATTTCATATGGTTATAAAGAAAAAATTGAATAAAATAAAATACTTCTAAATTCCTAAAATAATGAATTAAATTTTAAATTTATAATTTATAAAATATTTTATTTCTAAAATTAGTAATGATAATTAATCAAATAAATATTTATTGTTGAAGTTCAAAATTTAAACCAAATATGATGTAAGTTAATGTGCAATTGATTAAATAATTAATTCTAAAATTTTGAATTTAAATTTGATATTTTTACTAAGTACAATGTGTACTTTGGTTTCATTATATACTATTTTGAATTTTTTTTTTACTATTTTGAAATTTACAGCAACATGCGAAGCAATATAATGGAATTGTAAAGCTTTACACCTCTAAGTACACGTGTTTGTGAAGTATTATTTTGTAACAAAAAGGAAATTTCAAGGCGGGTGGTGGATAATTCAAAAGATAATCATCGTCTTAGCGCTTTTTTTTTTTCAATTGAGACGAAATGCATCAATCGTAGGTACAAGAGATGCCAAACCACGTATACACAAACCTAGCCAAATAAATTTTCTCCAATACATTAAAAAAAGAATAATGAAGTGCTAAATCTACCTTTGGGAACCTATTTTAATCCTTTCCAAATCAAATCCGAAGCAAACAATTATGGAAAAAAATTTTTGCAAATCTTTTTATGTTTATATTGTGACAACGTGAATAAATAAATTGTAATAATTGATAGTAAATTCCAACTTTAAATTTAAATTGATAATTTTGAAAGCTTAACATAATTAATTAAATATTAGAAATTATTGATTGAATTAATTTGAGGAGATATAAAATTATGAATAAAATAAAAAATTAAAAAGAAAAGCTTGTCTATGCATAAATGTTTATAATTATTTTAAATAAATAAATAGCTAGAAATTACAAAAATTGTCAAATGATAATGTGTTATGCTTGGTCTTTAATTACCATCAAGCTAATAATGCTTTGAATGACATTTTAAAATAGGGATTGGAAGCCTAAAGAGGCAAGTGTCATGCATGACATCGTTATAATGAGGAATAGATGCTCAAAAGGCGAGTGCCATGCACGGCATAATTGCAATTAAAAGGATCTTAATTAGATCATAATATTGTTATGATTAATATAAAATATAGAAATAGAGACTTCAATACTTTTGTTTTAGTGATAAATAAATAAATAAAATATATTTGCTTACTAAATATGTAAATTATAAATAATAAATAATGATGGATTAGTGTTTTTAATTCAATGGGCTTTGCATGTAAAATCTTGTAAAATATATATAATTTTTCATTTTTTAAAATTAGTCTAAAATTTTTATATACTAAAATGAAAATATCGAAAAAAAAAATCAGAGTCCTCCTCATCCCCATTTTAGTGATTGATAATAATTATAAAAATACCGCTATTAATTAATCAAAATTGCGTAAGCTCTACAACTCTCCGTCTTATGTCAAGATACGTGGCTCCGATCACTCTACACTATCACTGTGGTCCGAAGTTTGGTACGGATCCTGCTTCATTGTTTTTAAATATTTCTTGAAGTTAGGCATTTTAATGTTGCAATAATATTCGGTATTGTTCTAAAATTTTTATTTTAAAATTCACAATTTTATATATGTATTAAATAAATTATTATTCTTATTATTATAAAAAGATAAATATTTGCTAAAAAATGTTTGAAACATTTTTATATAATTTTTTTCAATAATTATAACATTTCTAAAAAAAAGTATTCCTCAATCCAAAATGAATATATAAAATATTAAAAAATTAATTTTAACAAAAAAATTACAATACATAAATTTTTCATGCTTTATTAAAGAAAAGACAATTTTCTAGGAAAAAAAATCCAAAACGTAAAAAACGTGTTCTATTCTCCTTTACCATCCTCGTAACCATAGATCTGTCAACCGACGTATATGATAAGGACGTTAGCTGACGCAATGCGATTGCCTTATCCATTTCCATTTGATCGCCGATTAATGATAGAACAGGTGGTGGGGTTTGATCAGTCAATTTCAAAAAAAAAAAAAAATTGAGGATATAAATTTAAAAGGCACAAACAATATACATGTTTTAATCTTTACTTGATATAAGGATTAGAAATTACAGTCAACAATTACAAATCAAATATTTGATTATTATTTTTAAAAAAAAATATTTGGCTACACTTTTAAAAGTTTTTGATAATTAATTATAAATAATAATCATGATTAGAAAATAAGTTACTTAAAATAGTTTATTTTTTAATTGTGATTATAATTTTTTTAATTTTATAGCCATATTAATCTTACCACTTTATTCTTTTACTTTCTTTTCTTTTCTTTTCTTTAAATAGTAAAAATTTTAAATTGTATACTTATGTTAATCTCATTTTTATTTTAAATTTATGAATGAATTAATATTTTATAATTTAATTATTTATAATTTTTTAAGTTAGTGAATATAAAAGTAGATATAAATTCTATCTTAATTTTAAAAAACTAAACTTTATTGTTTATAAAAAATAGTTAAACAAAAGAGAATACATATATTAAATAAGAATATATATATAAATTAAATAATACTTTATGTATATTTTCTTTTGAAAATAATAATATCACAAAGATTAAAAAATTAGTGATTTTAATATAATCATATGTATTTTATTATCCTTTTTTTTGTAATTTGGCATTAAAATTTGATTATTCTCTGCATCACTCAAACAAAAATAAATTATATATAATTAATTATTTACTAATGTTACCAAACATAAAATAAATTATGTATAATCAATTATTATAATTAATTATTCTAATAATTAATTATTTTTATTGCTATACCAAATAAGCCTTTATTTCCTTAAAGATTAGTTTTGTAGCAATTAAATTTTTAAAAGAAAGTTGTTACCAATTTAGTCTTCCAATGTTCTTTCCATAATTTATTTCAATCATTTCGTTAAATTTACCATTAAAATACTAACGGAAATTTTATTTATATTCATATTTTAATCCTTTACTAATTTCACTTATATTAATTTTATTTCTCATAAATTTTTTGTATTAATTTCATTCCTTACAAATAAAAATTGGTTACTTTAATCCCTTCATTAATATTTTTGTTAAGGGGTTGATAACTAAATAGATAGAAGAATAAAAATAAGAGATAAGTATTATGTTATAAATAAAATCAATATTACAAATTTGTGACTCAACCAATAATATGACTTGCATTTGTGAGGAAGCTAAAATGGATATCATAAAAAAATTAAAATTAAATTAATTTATAATAATTTAAAAATTAGTTTCTAATAAAAATAAGCATACATTTTTGTTTATTCATTTTTCATAACTAAAAATTTTGAGTTTACAATTAGTAATAAAAATTTGTAAATATATAAATATATATTTGTAAAATTTGCAAGTAACATTGTATATAATCTTTTCTTTACATAAATAGTAACAACACCATTGATTAATTACTAAAAGATAAATCCAATTTAAAATAATTAGAGTTTTATTTATTAATTATTATTATTAGTTAAGTAATTTTGATTTATATTGTTACATCCCTCACAAATTCTTTGTATTAATTTGGTCCTTCACATAATATTTATTTTTTATTTTAGTTCTTTTGCTTATGAAATTGTTAATCCATTGATGAAAATATTACTTGAGGGACTGGATAAATAATTTTTTTATTTCTAAAGGATAAAATTAATACAAAAAATTTATGAGAAATGAAATTAATATACATATAAATAATGAGGGATTAAAATAAAATTTTAATCAATTCTAAATCAGACTTTAATTAATAACTTAAAAACTAATTTAAAGGAGGAACTGAAATAAGTTATGAAGCAAATCTTGAAGGGGTTAAAACACGTATTTAGTCAAACATACTAGCCGCTGCCTCACCCCATCAAAAACCCTTGTTACTCCCCGATTGGTTGTCAATTGGTTCTAAACATTTACTCACTACAATAAAAAAAATTACGTAATCGCCACCCGGAACTCTTAAATTTGAAAATTTCAGTGGGTTATGGTACTGGACTGCATTGGGTGTATCTCGGCGACAACGTTCAAAAAACTCAGCAGGACATGACCAACAAGTGTATCTCAACGACAACATTCGAAAAACTCACCGGTGTATGACTTAAGCAACTCTTGTATCTACGAATTTAGGTGGCAAAAGTAGGCATCTTGGAATCTCTGGCGTCAGCCTTTGCTTCCAACATAGCCTTACTAAGGCGAGCAATTGCAAAATACAATCAATATTAGTGGGTAAGATTTCAATAGTTCACATCATCACGAACAGTGTTCGAAATCAAACTATAACCGGCAATCCCCCGTCACAGGCATCGGGGTTGAACAACGTTTTCCTCCTTGCCCTAGAAGCTCCTGCTCAGATTGGTGTTCTTTGCTGCCATGGGGGAAAAGCCTTCACCGGAGTCGATTCGTAAGGCACCCCCACATGAAGACTCGCCTTGGCCTTGTTCTCAGAGCATGGATCCAGCTTACCCATCATCGCATTGGTTCGGTGTGGGGTCCCATGTGGATACCAGTTGACCAAGGTTTTATGCTATTGTTTAGTGCTGATTTGTGTCGACCGATATATAAAAATGAAAGCTGCTCAGCAACATGTTTTGTTTATTAACATCCAATGTTGAAAACAGCGTCATAGGATGGGTCACGTGGACACATTTGGTGGGTAAGCGTCTTCCATAAGGTAAAGCGGACCTATACTGCGAAAGTGCAAATACTTAGTTGTTAGCTTAAAAATTTAACTTTCCAATCTGGACTGGGCACCATGGAATCCTTCTCAAGGAGCTAATTTAAATTTCACATTTTTTGGAGTGATTGCATGAAATTTCTAACTACTCCACTCCGTTCCTACATTCCACTTAAAGGGGACAGCAAATTGCCTTCGTGGATCTCGTGGTGTATAAATACATAAATGTACTAATTTGTAAATGGTGCATCCTAATTTTTTCTATATATTCATCAAAAGATGTAAATGATAAAGAAGTTAACTGATGCAATATGACGTGTAATTAGCCCAAGTTTTTTTAAATTTAAGTTTTCTCATGTCGCTCGCAAAAGGATTGAAAAATAATCAATGAGAATGGTCCACATCTAATTCCGTACGAACACCAATTAATGATAGCACATGGGATGGAGTATGGCCTGTTGATTTCTTAAAAAAAGCTAAGAATTTAAATTTAAAAGATGTAAACATATATATTTTTTAAGGCTGAGACTTTAATATAAAATTATTTTTTTAATCCACACCTAAAATATTTAAATAAAATAAATTATTAAATTAATTATTTATAAAAAAACTTGATTTCTTGTTACTTGATATATAGGTTCCTATTTCTTCAAAGGTTAATGTTAAATGTGCCACAAATTTTATTTAAATTAAAAAGAATTCACACTAATATATATGAGTTACTAAAATCAAATTATATTAATTAATTATTTATTATATATTATTTTTAATTTAACTATTTAATTTTATACTAAGTTTATCAATCTTCTTTAATTGTTTTGATTAAATGTTGAATTATTAAAATTGTTATATTTCATTTTTAATCTAACTATTTAATATCATACTAAATTTATCAATCATCCTTAACTATTTTGATTGGATGTTGATGATAATTTTTTATTTATATAATTAAAAATTTATTTAGTTAACTTGTTTCCCAAAAAAATGAAGACTCCAGACAATACTAATTAAGCTACTTTTTTATTAAATATTTAATAGTATTTTTAAATTTTGATCCTTTTTGTAACTTATGGCAAAATAATCAAGCAAATAAATATACTTAATCAACTTGTTACACAAAAAAAAAAAAAAAAACTGCTGAAGAAATGAAGCAATCTAATACAATTCATGGTAACAACACAAACAAAACATTTGAAAATATATATATATATATATAGTACTATAAACAAAGCACAACAAGAAGTTTTAACAAAAATTCAAAAAGATTATTTTATTCATTTACTAGGATTTAATTAAAAAAGTACAAAAATTAATTTTATTAGTCAATGTTAACGTTCATCTTAGAGGTAAATGATTTTTTCTTTTTGATGTAGAATCAATTAAATTAATTTTGGAAATAAAATTAAAATTGATTGAATAATTTAAAAATAAATTTAATATGATTGAAAAGTTAAAATATAATTAAATTAATTTGATTTAAAAAATTAAAATGAATAATATATTAGGAGCTTGTTAAAATAATTAGCTTCGATGAGGCAAAATTATGAAGAGGTAAATAATGTTTAGCAAGTTTTGAAATTAATTTTTTGCGACACATGACATAATTTAACAAAAATATTAAGTAGGGTGTCCATACCAAAAAAATATTTGGGGTATAGAAGTCTTGTTTCTTATTTTACATTCTCAAGAAAAACATAAATATAATTTCTTAAACTGAATTGTAATAAAAATATTTTTAATAGGAAAACCATCATTTTAAAATTTTTCGTACATGAGAATTTTTATATTAAAATTTTTTAATTATTGCATTTTTCCTGGCTTTGTGTAGTTTTTTTGTTTTCTTAATTACCTATTTATTGTTCAATTTATGTCATTTTTTAACTAAAAGCTGAAATTTATCACACATTTATTTCCTATTTATTTTCATCCAAAAACATTGAATGCAAAACATTGAGTTTTTTTTATTTTTTATTATTGTATTTATTACATTGTTACACGCTATTTTTGTTTTTGATCATGTTTGTATTCTTTAATTTTTTTTTACTGTATTCTTTGCAATATTTAATGTTGTTTTTCATTTGCAGAAAACAAATAAAGCAGCTTAGAGTGAATTCGTTCTCTATTTAGGTTAAGAAACAAGTAAAGCATCTTGTTGATCGAGTAGGCAAAGAAACAAGGTTAGAGCAGTGTTGGTTTGTATATTCACTATTTTTAAAAATTCTTTTTTGTTTTTATATTTTTAAAAATGGAAGCTTTCAAAATATTTTTCTTTTTATTTAATAGCTATTTTTATAATCTATTTTGAATGTTTGGAATTTTTTATATTTTTAAAAATTGTTGTTAAAATTTATTTGTAAAAACTATTTTTTAAAATTATTTTTGGACTTAATGAAAATAAATAATAGATGAAATTTAGTGATATAAATAGAAAAAATTTATTTAATTGCAAAATTATCATAAAAAATAAATTAATAAAATATTTAAAAATTATTTCTTTTTTAATTTTAAGTTACATATTTGAAGGTGTAATTTTTAAAAATGATTTGCTAAATAGGAACTTCTTGTTTTAAAAATATAAAAAACAGAAAAATATTTTTAAAATTGGATAAAAAAGAAAGATATCTTTAAGATATTTTCTTAATTTATTCTTTATTTTTTATTAAATAAAATATTTTTTATTTACTCCTTCAAACCTTGTCTATTATTTATTTTTCTTAAATTTGAAAATAATTTTTCAAATAAAAATAATTTAAAAACAATTATTTAAAATAATTTTTAAAAATAAAAATATATTCAACCTTACTACAATTTCTGACATTTTCCTTACTTGGTCTCTTGGGAACAGAGCCGCGGCCATAACATAATAATAATCATCTCCATGTAAATTGTTTATTTATGCAATCAGACTAGACCAATAATTATGGGATAAAATTTAAGTAAAATTTTTTAAGTACTTGTTATAAGATTCTTAGATGATATTATGATATTAATGTAATGATTTTATTTAATTATCATTAATAATTATAACTTATTAATTAGGATAACTATCAATATATTATTTTTTAATAAAATAATTAATACATACATCATAATATAACTAGAAAACTTTATGTTCAATACTTCAGGAAATTTTATTTACATTCTGTACTACATAATATATCATTTTCCGTTGATGTATACGTGATTAATTTTATGATATTTCCAGAATTTTAAATTTTAAAATAATATTATAATTTTAGACTTCGTTAAAATGAAATTATTTTATTTTTATTAATAAATAAATAATTATAATTTAATAATTTTAACATTTATTATATTATTAACAAGCACGATTATATGTGTGCATGTTATGGTTTTTAAATGTTGCAAACAAGCATTTGAGGGCAACTCTATCCGTAAGTTATGGTCAAAATTTTTTTAGAAGATGGATCCATTTATTTGATATATTTTAAAATTAAAATACATTTCATTTGAAATGAATTCTATTAAAAAATTATGTTTAGGTTTAAATTTTTTAAATTTCATTTCATTTAAAATTTTTTTTTTATATTATTATCATTTTAAAATTTCATGAAATTAGATAGAATTTGATAGGAATTCATTTTATTTTGAATGTAATATTTTCATTAGATAATTTTATCCTTAAGTTTTCAAGTTATTAATAGTTATTTTTCTCTCTCTTTGAATTTTCTCTCAGGATAATATTGTAAATATAAATATTTAAAATAAATTTTATAAGTTTTAATAAAGTTCTAAATAAAAAAATTATTTCAAAGTAAAATGAAATTATATTTTATATAATTTATTTCAAATAAAATAATTTATTTAAAAATAAAATAAAATTATATTTATTAAAATAAAATAAAATAAAATAAAATTTATTTTTTAGCGTGGCAAACAAACGATGACAGTAGTGGAGGCCATGAAACAATCGATGAAAATGGGCTTTTTGGATGAAGGATTAACAGTAAAGCCGTAAAGGGATCTTTGTAATTTTACTCGTAAGAATAAGAGGTGTCACGTTGATTTCTTATAATTGGCATACGAGTGTAATTAAATTAAATTACAAAGAGTTGGAATAATTTATTTTAAATTTTATATACTTATATTTAATTTATTTCAAAATTTTGAATTAAAAAGTAAATATTATTAATATTATTATCATAATTTGTTATTAAAATAATAAATTGAATGAAAATAGATAAATTTTTTAAAAAATATTATATCATTAAATATTTATTTTTTATTATTTGTTATGACAAAGAGAATAAGAACAATTAATATTAACTATCTTAGCACATGGCTATCATAGCATAAAACAATTCATATTTTCTCATCGAAATAAGAGATGGATCTATGTATGATATTTTCCAATTCTATTATATAGGTAAGTTAGTTTAATGTTATGCAACTAAGTATTCTAATATTTGTATTAAGTAAGGTTTGATTCAAAAGATACCTATATATAAGTAGATTTATCTCATTTTTTTTTAATGATTGTAAGTTATTTATAAAAGTGGATTTCTTGTTTTTTCAAATAAAGTGAAGGATTATTAGTATTTATTTAAAAAAATAAATCCTTATTTCAAAAAATTGAATTAATAATTATGTCTTATGAAATGAAAAAAATTGTATCTTTTGAAAAATGTAAAATTATGTCTTTTCAATACATAAAACTTGTATCTTTTTAAAATTTAATAGTTTTGCCTCTTCAATGAAAAACTTTGTGTCTTGCCAAATCTAAAAGTAATGTTTATTGGATCAAATCTTTCAATTTTTATAAATATTTCAAAGTTTCATACTTTAAAAAATATAAAAAATAAGATATTTTAAGATATAATTCTTCTTATATATTTAGCTTTATTTTAAATACTTACAGCTATTACAAAATTGTTTCATAGAGAAATATAATAAAAAATTTCAGTTTTGATCTCTGCAATTTTTCAAAATTTTATTATATCTTGAAAGATTAATTCGCATACTATTTTCCTAAAACAAACTTGATTTAAGTAAAAGCGAATATTTTCTTATAAAAAGTGTTATATTCACACCTTAAAAATTCTGACTTTTACTCCACAATTTTTCTAAATATTATTATAAAAGTTCTCTGGCAAAATGTTGAATTTAAACCATGACTATTATTTAAAGAACAAGCCCACCACAGTAATTGCATCAAAACAAATATATTTTTGTTGTCTTGTCGAGTTGGGATAATTAGATTCAAGTGACAGCCTATGAAAATGCCACAATCTTCATTGCTTGTTATAATTTTTCACGTTTGCATTATACATTATTATCATTGTTTTTCCCAAATTTTCAGTCATATTAAAAAAGGTCTTGTTAACCGATGACTTAAATACAATGTTAAAAAGATATTTAATAGAGTTTGGAATATAAATTTTTAAGAATATATAAACATATATTTATTTAATTCATCTTTTATGCAGAATACAATTTTGAGAATAAACTACATAAATTTTTTGAAAAAAAAATTGCATTTGTATTAAATGATTCCTAATCAATTGCCTATTCAAAGTGGCATTTGGGGTTTTTTTTCTTACAAAAGGTCTTTTGCTTCATAAGAAATTATATGGAAAGTGTAACTTTCCAAAATATAAGGATTATATGGATTATTTAGTAAATCGCTAATTAATAAAATAAAATATATAAAATATTTTTTAAAATTCTTTTTTTATAAAATAAAATAAATTGCTTATCTACTTCTTTTAAATTAAATTACTTTTCCAGGATAATTTTTAATTTTTATAATCAATTAAATAATTTTAAACACATTCTAACAAATTTATAAAATAATTTAGTCCGACTTGTTATAGAAACTTATATTGAAGGAGTCCCAAATATATATTCTGTGCACCTTACATTTTGACGACGATAATAATAATAATAATAATAATAATAATAATAATAATAATAATAATAATAATAATAATAATAATAATAATGGAAGGAACAGGGAGATGATGGAATTCACGACCTCAGGCAAGGGGAGGGATGATAAAAGCATTGATATAGACCATATGTTCTTGCACAAATTATTTAAATTAGAATTATTGTTTAATGATTTAAATTTAGGTCTAATTTAATAATTAAATATTTAATAATTTTTTAATTTTTTGAATATTATATTAAATTTGTTAAAATTAATATCTAATGATAAAAATATTTTAAATATTTTTTTATTTTAGTTTGCATAACATATGAATCTAACTTTTATAAATATTCAACAAATCTTGAATCTCTTTGTGATATTATATTAAACTTATTTAAATATCATATTTTATAATTAACTTATTATTGTACAATATAAGAATCAATATTATCACATATATAAAAGTATTGGGATAGTTTACTTTAAATAAATAATTTTAAAAATGTTTAAATTTATTTTAAAATATAAATATATTTTAAAATAATATTTTTATTTTATAATATTAGTTTGTACAATAGAAGAGTATATTATAAAAATATAAATGGGTGAATAATTACTCATGAATTGATTCAATACAATATTTATTTGACAAATAAGTCAAAATAACTCACATTTATCCTAAAACTAATATAGATAATATAAATAAGTCAAAATAAAAATAAATATAAATAAAAAATAAATATAATTCATAATTTATAAATATAATTATTATCAATAAAAAATAGTTTTTGTTAAAAGAGTTTAAAATTATATTTTTTAAAAAAAATTCAAACGAATTGATTTTTTATATTTTAATTGAGTCTTATCCAATTTTAATTTGTTTGAATTTTTAATAAATTTAAATTTAATTAGATTTGAATTGAATTTATCGATCCATTGCCATCTGCCAAGAGTTACATCATGAAATTTGAAGTCAACATCTCTAAAATTTCTAGAACTTGATTGGAGGGAGATGGAGAGGAATTCGGTCATTCCCATTTCTATTAATCGATAGTCCTTCATGTGTGACTCGCCAATCACTCTGCTCTCTAATTTGGAAAAATCATTGTCATACAAGACTTCTGTCGGCCAAGTTTGAGAGCATAAACAAGTTAAAATGCCCATAAAATTAGCTTGCAAAAAATCTGATTTTAATTCGACCTTACACAATTCGACTTCAATTAATATTATGAGTTTAATTTAAATTTCGTGTTGTTTGACTTGGATTATTCATTAAGTTAAATAAGTTTAATATAAAAATTATATATTTTTTATTATATATGAATTATATAATGCATAAAAAATATAATCACATTAATTTAAATTAATGTTACATGAAGAAATATGATATATTGATTGAACATGAAGTTATTAGAATTTGGTTGCACTTGAAGTTTTCTTGTATTTTTTACTTCATATTGAGTATAACTATTAATATTATGTGATGAATATATAGATATTTTTAATGGATTTAATGATTGTACAAAAATTTAGATTGATAAATAAATTGATATAAAATAAATTTGGTGTTTGATTTACTTGTAAAAGTTAAGTTTAAATTAAATTTGATATTACTCAATTGAAATTGTTCACGATTGGTTAAACTTGAAGTTTTCTTGTGTTTGTTACTTCCTCTTAACAATTGTATAGATTTTTTTATTAATTTTGTGGTTTGTACAAAAATAAAGATTGATAAATAAATTGAGATAAAAAATTTGGCATATAATGTATTTGTGAGAGTTGGGTTTTTATAAGCTTAAAATTAGGTAACTAACAAACTATTCAAATAGAATTATGATAGTTAAATTCAAGCTAAGTTTCGTATTACTCGACTCAAATTATTTATGAGCTTAAACAAATTTAAAAATAAAAATAATATATTTGTTATTTTATATTATATATAAATTATATAATATATAAAAATATAATTACATTAATAATTATTAATGTTATATGAAGTATGATGCTTTGGTGAAACTTAAAGTTATTAGGGTTTGGTTAAACAATTTTCTTATATCTGAAACTTCCTATTAAGTAAGCCTTCTGTTTTTATTTATCCGTTATAATTAACTAATTTTTTATATATTAAGAAAGTAATTTAATTTATTTATTCTTAGTAAACTTTTTAAAATTACTCTTTATATACAAAATTCAAGATGATTGAAAATAAAGATATAAATGTAATAGAATAAATGCAAATGGGTTGGTTACATAAAATAATGAAATATTTATTAATAAAAAAGAAGAGTAAATTTGAAAAAAAATATTTAATATTTTATTAAAATTTTAAAATGAAAATTTCTTCAAAATGTGATAGAAAAAAAGGAACGAAGGGAGTATAAATAATTATATAGATATTTTTAATAGATTTGATGGTTGCACAAAAATTTAGATTGATAAATAAATTGAAATAAAAAAATTTTGTCTAATTTTTTGGATAAATAATTTGGTGTCTAATTTATTTGTGAAAGTTAAGTTTGCGTATGCTTAAAATTGGGTAACTAACAAACTATTCAAATGGAATTGTATAAACTCACCTTGGTCAACATCTATTACAAATTTGAACTTGAGTTCAAATATTCTAAATTTAAAGAGAAATTTCAATGAAATAGCATACTCCTCAAGTACATATGTATAAACTCATTTTGGCTCGTATGTGAATTAGGTTCAAGTTCAAACTCAAATTATTATACTTACTGAATCTGATTTCTAAATCATTCACTAAAAAAATTGATTAATGATAGAAAAATTTGTCACTAATAATCAATAATTTGTTGCTAAAAAAATTAGTGATAAATTATAGGGCATTAGTAAATAATGCATCAAAAATTTAATTATTAATGAAATTTTAATATTCGTTACTAATTTTGTGAGCCATAATAACAAAAAATTAATAACACCTTCATCTATCACAAAACCATGTATTTACTGATAGAATATCCATCACTAAATTTAATTTTAGCAATAGAATTATCCATTGCTAATTTTTTACTATCACCACATTTATCATTAAACTTAAATTTAGAGATGGATTGTTCCATTGCTAATATGTGAATTTTGAAAAATTATTAGCATCATTATTTAAAATTATATTGTTAATTTGAAAAATATTTATAATTTGTAATCCCCTTTTTGAGCAACCCATACAATAAACAACTATGCAAAATATAATTCAATTGTAGCAATAGCAAATTTAATTAAGAAATTTTTAAAATTGAATTTTATAGTATTAAATATTAATTATCTACTCATTTAATATAAAAATTGTAATATAGAATAATGAAAACCTATATATAAGCTAAAAATTGAATTTGATATTTTTAACTTTTGATGAAAACCCTAAACCTTATATTAGTAGTTGTTATTCCTCCCTTGACACTCCTTCATGTGTTATTCTTTATGATAAGATGGTCACTCATTGTCCAAAGGTAGTCTTTTGATGCCTAACTTCTAAGAATACCATGATGAAGTATCAATCATGTCACTCAATCTAGACTTGTTGAAGACTTAATAACCTATAACAAATTTAAACTATATTAAGTTAGTTTCATTTGCATTAATTACATAAGACATACACATTGTAAATTCTAATCTACATACACTAAAGATAACCTAATTTAGGATGAAAACTCTGTGTTATTGTATTAAATTTCTTCTTCATTTTTGTTAGTCTTTTCTCCATCATCTTCCTATTTTTTTTTTTTAATTTTCGTTATACTCCTAAGCTTCTTTTTCATTGTCAAGGTTGTCTAAGTAATCAAGTATAATTTGTTTAATATGACCATTTTCTTCAAATGATCTTAAGTCATTCCTCAGTAAATGGAATTTTTTTTTATTCTCAATGCATTTCCTAAATCATCTATCAATAAATGTATATCTTCATTCTCATTGCATATTGGCAATTGATTGCATTGCTCATCATCTTGGAAGCAAATATGACATCATTTGTTGATAAAGCATCAAAGCACTTTTCATGATGTCTCCATCATCTTATGTGATTGATGCTCTATATTGCAAGTTAGTTAATTAAAGCATGTTTAGTTTAAAAATTATTGGTATTAAAATTTTATCTTATCTTTCTGTTGTAATATTATTTTTTTCTTCGGCCACTAATCATACCATAATAGGAATATAAATATAAACATATATATAACCATAAGCATGAAGAAAAACATAACCATTAACATGAACATACTTATGTGTTACATACCATAGAAAAATTAAGAATTTATTTAATTATTTTGTGTGCATAAATAATTATTGAAAATATTATGATTAAGCTTAGAAAGATAATTTTTATGTTGAGTAATAGAATTTTATGATAAGAATAGGAGGAAATGAAATAACTTAAGGTCAATGTGAAATTTAAATTAAGTAGGTGTGTGTGTGCGAAGGAGATTTAAAAGCTATTTTTTTTTCAAATTTGCTCTTGAACTAATCTTAAATTAGTAAAATACCATTTGGGCAACCTTATATTTTCCAAGTTTTTTTAACTCATTTTAAAGCTTTCACTAACTCCCTCTCCTCATCCTCTTCTTTAACTTCCCTTTCTTTCAAATTATAACACAAGTCAAGCTAATGAATTAAAAAAGACATCTTTAAGTTCTAGCCAAATCATGGTATTTTCTCTTTAACTTATAGCTTTTGGTTAAGTGATTATTGGACTTCAGCCTTAAATGAAAGAATTAAGGATTTGGTGATCTAGCCTTAATTCTTTGAATTTTTGTTAATTAGAGTGAAGAACCTTTGATTTTCACCTTCCAAAACCTTTTCTATACTTAAGTAAGTAGGTAAATTGTTAATATCATGTTGGTTTTAAATAACTTAGGGTGAGTTTAGCTTAAAGTGATGAAAGTTAATAATTCTATGTTTACTGCAAGTGAATATTTGTTATGACATGGTTTTCCTTGCAGAAGTTGGTTGAATTATGTGAAGGAATGATGGAAATGGAATTAATTTTGAGCTTGAATTGGTATATGATGAGTTAGTGAGGTTAAAACATAATATAAATAGTGAATCCATAAGTAAATCTAGGAAAAACTTAGCTTATATTCAATTACTATAATTAGATATACCTTTAGAGTAGCTCTTTGGAGGCTTATATTTGATTACTATAATAGAATACACCTCTTATTTTCGATTAATATAATTAAGTATACCTTTAGAATAGCTTTTTGGAGGCTTGTATTTGATTACGGTAGTTAATTATTACTTTATTATTTCCAATATTGCATAATTAATGAAATTTTATGATGTTATGACAATGTATGGACTACATATGTATAATTTAAGAATATAATTGTGATTGTATGTGAAATTGATATTGGAATCCCAAATTAGGATATGATTGTGTTTGGAAATGTGAGTAGAGGAGATAGTGTATTGAGATTATGATACAGTGCTAGATTTAGGAAACTATTTGTGAACGGATAAAGGTGGTACCAAAGGAATAAAGTTTGATTTGTAAATGTATAAGGTTGACTAGGAGGCACAAGGACATTTAAATACTTTCTTCATATCATTTGATATTCATACTTAATGATTGTTATTACTATGATTGATAATTAACTTATATAGGGTGGGTTTTGTAATACCTTTGTTTATAGGTTGAAAAGTAAATTGTTTGCTATTGTTAAGTATATTGTTATCAATGTGATATATGTGAAATTGTCAATGTATGACTAAGTATATAAATATAGTAGATCATGATATAAATATTTTCCATAAATATAAATAAGGCCATATCAATTTAATCTTATTCAATGTTCATAATATTTATCCTTAAGAAAGATAAATCAGTTTATATATTAGTTCTTGGGAAGGTATAAATACTTATTATATTTCTTAGCATGGTATATTGAATAGAGTAATTGTTAAACTTTAGTTTATATCTAGTATACTAACATTATTTTGCTTTATTATTGAGTTTTCTATAAAAACTTATTTTGTTGTTGCTCTTGTTTCTTTTTATTTTATGGGGAATATTCCCTTTAGACACTCAGTTATTGTCTATTGGAAGGAAAATGGAGCTATTCAAATATTTTGATGTTGAAGTAAGTCATTGGATAGTTAAAATGATTGGTGATATGTGTTCTTAATCATTATATAATGGAATTGTATTCTTCACATTTTCTTTGATATTAGGAACACACATTCCTTTGAGAAATTAGAGTGTCATAAAACATATCAGCATAGCCATATTTCATTTAGTAAGGCTTATAGGAGGTTGCTTACGACAACTCCTTATGTTAGTCACATATCCTGGGTTGGGTTATGATAAAGTCAATATTAAAGCATAGTGTAGGGCATGTGAATGAGTTATGTTTGAAAATATGGTTTTAAAGCTTTCAACTATTTGAATGAATAGTAAAAGAAGCCAACCTTTGATAGTAAGCTAGTAATTTTATAAAAAAAAAGGTTTAGTCTTATCTTTTATTATCTTTTTAAGTTTCATAATCTTCTTAGGCCACTTTCAACCATAAGTCACTGAAGATTATCTTGGTGAGTAGTCTTTAAGTCTTTTCTATTTAACAAGTAATAAACTATAGTTAATATAATGGATGGATCATTATTCTTAAATGTAATAATTTGATTTATATCTATGTCTTTGTAATTCAAGGAAAAGAGATCAAATAAATGCTAATATAAGTTAGAGTTATATGAGGTGATCTTAATCATGTATTGACTACATGATGTTTAAGTTTCATGATGCATTAATTATTGTCATGATTGCTTAAATCACAACCTAATTTACATGCTAGAATAGTGAGTTTAGAAAATTGATTGTTCAAAGAAATAAGGTAACCATTCTATCCATTTTTCTAAATTAAAAATGGATGGTATAAGAGCAGTTTACTTTTAAGTGATGTAGGGTGACATTAGAATGCACCTTGAATAAGCGTTCTATTTAGGAATTAGTGTAAGAGGAGATGAAGTATTAATGTACGGGTAGTAAAGATAATACATTTCTAGATATTTAATAAGAGTAAAGAATGGTATTAATGCAAAGAGACTCTTGTGAGGATGTCCAGTTAAGAACTTTTAATTGCCAAAATGATCGAAATGGATGAGTAAGGTCTTAAGAGGCATTTTATGTATATTTTCATTATTTGGATGAAAGACAATAAGAAGAGGATCCTTAACCTAAGAAAATAGTGATTGGTGGGTGATCAAAGTTAAAGGTGTGGATTTAAAAGTCTAATAACTTAGCAGTGGTAAGTAAGAGCTTAGAGATAATGTAAGGATAATTATGACTAAGTTAACTCTTGAAGTATTATATGAGGATTATAGATCTATTAAAGAAATGAAACTTAAATTTATTACATATTGAATCCTCACATTGTCATAGGAGATGATCATATTGATCAAGTCAGTGCAATCCTTATAAATATGAACTGACATAGAATTAAAGTGGATCTATTAGGAAGGTTAATCGGCATGTATGAAGATTACAACCTATAAAGTTAAGAATTAAATGTATAAAATAGTTTGGGGACTTTGAAGGAACTTGGACATGAGAATTAATGTAACTAGGAAAGATGTATACTAGTATTATCAAGTAAATAGGAAAATTAATGAATAAAGAAGAATAAGGTAAAAAAGGAAGAAAAAGAAGAACAGTAATAAAGAAAATTAAATTAAAACAACATGGATTTATTTAGTCATAATGGTGAGTGCAGAAATTTTTTTATGATAAACATAGAAGGACTTAATTTGTAAAGAGAGGAATTTATGGTAAACCTAACCAATTAAGAAAGATAACTAGTTAAGTTTCTTGAGAAGTTAAGGATTAGCAAACAAAATGTTTCATATAATACACTAAGGTGAGTAGGGGATTGAATGTAGAAAATTATAAGATAAAAGAGTTAACACAATGAATTGAGATAAATAAATTAGTGGTAAATTGCATCGTGATACCGCTTCTTCAACTTCCTTTCAAAAAAGTGTTCACACTAATTTTTATTTCAAAGAGGTGCCATTTTTATAAATTATTACTATTATATTTCTAAAGTATCCCTTTTTAATTATAAGAATATGGTCATGAATTAAGAATTTTGAAAGGGTATAATTCCTTAATTAGTTAACTAATTTTTGTATATAACCACTCATTTTCACTCGTCTTCCTATGATTTTCCCATAGAAAATAAGAAAATTTAGGTTTAGTGGGATCCACCTGTTTAAAAACGTGTAGATTAAACTCAAAATTTTAAATGACCATAACTTTGTACTCGATTATTTGTTTTAGGTGAATTTTTTTTATTCCATATAGCTTTTTGAAATCTCATGCTTACAAAATGCTAGAGGCGTTTTACCCACTCTGGTTGGCTAAAAAATGCCTTTTTCAATGACTTTTCTTAATTTTTTAACTTTGATCTCATTTTTGTCAATTCAAATTCATTTAAATCCTACATTAAACTTTTGCTCCCTAACTTTTTTAATGTCCAATAGTGCTATAACAACTTTCTTAACAAATTAAACTATCAAAGAATAATATATTACTATTTACAAATCAAATATTAACATATTATTATTTTGTCTCAAACAGTAACATCAATAAAAAATTTAAAATAAATAGATAAATAAAGTCTTATTAACAATCAAACTGCTAAATAAGAGAGTGTTACTATTTTATCTCCAGATAGTAATATGTTATTATTTTATCTCCAAATAGCAATATTAACTAAAAACTCAAAATAAAAGAAAAAAATTAAGTCTCATTAATAATCAAACTGTCAAAGAAGAGAGTGTTATCTTTTCATTTCTAAATAGTAACATCAATAAAAAATTAAAATAAATGGATAAATCGATTAATCCTAAATCCTAAATGATTAAATCAAGTCTCATTAATAATCAAACTGCTAAATAAGAGAGTGTTACTATTTTATCTCCAAACAGTAATATGATACTGTTTGGTTTCAAAATAATAACTTTGATAAAAAACTTAAAATAAATAGATAAATTAAGTCCCATTAACAACTAAACTACTAAAGAAAAGGATGTTACTATTTTATCTCCAGATAGTAACATATTATTATTTCAACTCTAAGTAGTAACATCGATTAAAAATTTTAAATAAATAGATAAATTAAACCTAATTAATAATAAAATTATTAAATAAGAGCATATTACTATTTAGTCTTTAGATAGTAATATGTTACTATTTAGTTTTAAAATAGTAATACCAATTAAAAACCTAAAATAAAAAGGTAAGTTAAGTTTCATTAACAATTAAAGTGCCAAAAAAATGAATATTACTATTTCATCTCTAAATAATAACATCGACTAAAAACTTTAAATAAATGGATAAATCAAGTTTAATTAATAACTAAATTACTAAATAAGAACATGTTATTGTTTAATTTCCAGACTGTAACATATTAATGTTTAGTTTCAAAACAGTAACATTAACTAAAAATTTATAATAAATATGTAAATTAAGTTTCATTAACAAATAAATTACAAAAAAAGAAGGTGTTACTGTTTTATCTTTAAACAATAACATCGACTAAAAGTCTTAAATAAATAGATAAATTAAATCTAATTAACAACTAGATTACTAAATAAGAGCATGTTACTGTTTGATCTGCAAATAGTAATATATTACTATTTAGTTTTAAAACAGTAACACCAATCAAAAACTCATAATAAATGAGTAAATTAAGTCAAATCTTATTAATAATCAAATTACCAAAGAAGAAGGTGTTACTGTTTCATCTCCAGACAGTAACATCTTACTGTTTCATCTCCAAATAGTAACATCGACTAAAAATTTCAAATAAATAGATAAATTAAGTTTAATTAACAATCAAATTGCCAAATAAGAGCAGGTTAATATTTATTCTCCAAGCAAATATATGTTATTATTTAGTTTCAAAATAATAATACTAATAAAAAATCTAAAATAAATGGGTAAGTTAAGTCTAATTAATAACTAAATTATCAAATAATAATATATTATTATTTGTTCTTTAAATAGTAATATGTTATTGTTTAATTTTAAAATAGTAACACCAATAAAAAATTCAAAATAAATAAGTAAATTAAGTTTTATTAATAATCAAATTGTCAAAGAAGAGAGTATTACTATTTTATCTTCAGATAGTAATATATTATTGTTTTATCTCCAAACAGTAATATCGATTAAAAACCTCAAATAAATGGATAAATTAAGTCTAATTAATAACTAAATTACTAAACTAGATCATGTTACTATTTGATCTCCATACAACAACATGTTATATTTAATTTCAAAATAGTAACACTAATAAAATTGTTAAATAATAATATATTATTATTTATTCTTTAGACAATAACATATTACTTTTTTATTTTAAAATAGTAACATCAACTAAAATCCTAAAATAAATGGGTAAATTAAATTTCATTAACAATTAAATTACCAAAAAAGAGGATGTTACTGTTTCATTTCCAAATAGTACCATTGACTAAAAATCTTAAATAAATAGATAAATAAAGTTTAATGAATAACTAAACTATTAAATAAGAGAATATTGTTGTTTGATCTCCAGATAATAACATATTACTGTTTGATTTCAAAACAGTAACACTAACTAAAAATCCAAAATAAATAGGTAAATTAAGTCTCATTAATAATTAAACTATTAAAAAAAAGGGTACTACTGTTTCATCTCCAAATAGTAACATGTTATTGTTTGGTTTCAAAATGGTAACACTAACTAAAAATTTAAAATAAATGGGTAAATAAAATCTTATTAACAACTAAACTACTAAAGAAGAAGGTGTTACTGTTTTATTTTCAAACAGTAACATATTACTATTTTATTTCTAAATAGTAATATTGACTAAAAATCTCAAATAAATAGATAAATTAAGTCTAATTAATAACTAAATTACTAATAATATGTTACTGTTTAGACTTTAGATAAGAATTCATTCAGGATTATCATTTAAAAAAAAAGGCAAAATAAAGATATTATTCTACAATTCTATATAAGGTTCTATATCTCTAAGTTCTTATTTATTTTTATTTTTATATAAATTAAAATTTTATTTTAATTCCTAAAAAATTAAATTTTTATTAATTTTATTTATAATTAAAATTTCATATTAATTTAATTTTTATAAAATAAAATATTCTCTAATTTTAATTCTTAGAAGTTTTTAGTCTTTTATTTTTTTATTTGTATAAAATTAAAAATTCTCTAATTTTAATATGCGACAAAAGAGATTTCTTTTTTTGTGCTTTTGATTTTTTTAAAATGCATTGTAAGTGTATTATTTTGTCTTCTAGACATCGTGATAAATTTTTCTACGCAAGTGCACTTAAATGAAAAAAGGTAAACTTAGGGTACCTCGCTACAATAAATTATAATAAAAGACATCAACTTGATATTTTTCCTATAAATTAGTGTATAATTATAGGAATGAATATTTAGTAAGAAAGAAATTAAGGATAAGAAAAGAAATTAATGACTATTTAAGGCTGGATAATGTCATGTAAAAAATTTATGACTAAGAATCAATCTAGTGTTAAAGGATAAAGAGAGTAAAATTTAAGAAAAAATAGTGTTTATGAAATAGTTAAATATTAAAAATTTCTTAATGGTGATCTTGTTATTAAACATGTTAGTATTATGGGAATAAAGTTTAATCTTTAAGAAAATCTTGCATGAAGGAAGAGTAAGGTTATAAGGCTAGTATTTAACAAAAACTATACCATGAGGAATTTAATACAAATTAAGGACTATATGTAGATGGTTATGGTCTTTGGAATTTGAAGATACATGAGATTAATGAACCAAAAGGCTATAAAGTATAATAGATAAAGTGATTGAATTTGTAAAGAGTTAATAATATGAAACCTAAAAAAGAAGGCTCTAAATTGATTTAGAAATAAAAGCACCAGGAGAAGATGTGTATTTTTTTAAGGAATAGATTTTTATGTATTAAGTTAATACAGAGTAGTAGGATTCATGTTGATTAAAAGTGGTTAGAAGTTATATTAGTAAGTTCATTGAGAGGAAAATCTACTAAAATTTTAGATAGTGTTAAGATATGCTTATTAAGGCAAGTGATATGAAAAAGTCTTGAATTGTGACAGCAAATTGAGTAGAATTTTTACACTAAAGTTTAGTCTGAGAACCTTTAAGTTGAATGTTTACTATAGCACTAGAACCTTAGTCAACCTCAAAATCCATTAGAGTGTGAAATGTTTACATTATTGTGATAGTTAGCAATTGAGCAAATTAAATGTATGCCTATTTAGTTATTATGATATTGAATTGTGTAACTCTTGTGACATGTAATATAAAGTTATAGCCCTATAAGTATATTTACGTTATTGTTGTCATATCTAATTTTATAACTTGTCTGCTTAGCAGTTTAAAGTTGCTAACTTATAAGAATAGTCATATTGTTATTGTTATGGTTATTATTAATATATTATTATCACTACTATTATCATTTTTATTAGTAGAATTATGATTAAAATTGGTAATGTTAGGCTGACATTAGTATTAATGTTCTTAGTATCATTATTAATGTTGAAATTAATAATATTAAATCCAATACAAATATTCAAAATTAAAAGATTTATGTAAAGTAGTTATAGCTGCTTGTAAATAAAATATAAAAAATATATTAAGTTATCATATATATATTGTAACTAATGAATATATTCAATAGTGAGTTATTGAGGACCAAAATAACAAATTTGTTCAACAAGTGTGGCAATTGCCTCAGGTCATATCTTAGTTATTTACAAAAATTATTTGATAGTTGTAGATATCCTCTATAGTTGTTAATACTTGGGAATTATGTTTATAGCTTTAAAGAAATGTTGATCCTTTTGATGCACGATTTGGTGAGGAAACTAAGAATATCTCTATGGAATTAGAATAATACCACGTATTAGATGCTTGTTTTTTGTAAGAACTTTAGTGACCAAATAGTTATAAGGATGTGTCAAGTAACTATAGTCCAAATAAAAGAATAAAGGTATAAAAGTTTAATTTAATAACTTGGTAAACTAGGTTGACATTTACCTACATATTCTTAAACTTTTATATGTAATTTTAATAGAGAATATGAATGAAAAATAATTAATTATCTTTAATAGAATTTCTCCTAGGTTTCTACATAGAACTAAGGCATAGCAAAAGAATAAGTAATTAGGACATAAAATAGGTGACCTATATATTTATAAAGTAAGAATATCAATTATTGATGATATTAGTTATATAGTCGAATGCCCTGAAAGAGATATCACATGGGAGTATAGTAGAAGTATGATCTAACCACCTTTGAATGAGTGACCAACTTAATTTCTTAGGACATAGGTTAAGCCTAGAACATTAAAGTATATAGAAGAGAGTTTAAAATTAAGAGGAAAGAAATGGATTCATTGATCCAATAAGAATATTATAACAATAAGAAGAAAATGAAAAAAAATGACCTTGATTAGTTGGAAAGAGCAAATAATGTATGAGTACTAGTAAGCAATGCTTGGGCATAATCTAATATATAGAACCCTAGAATGTTAGTAATGTGATTTCTAAACCATTTGATAAGTGTTAGACTTTAATGATAATGCCAACTCACTTACCTTGTTAAGATCATTAAATTAACTTAAACCTTAAGATTTGATGCCTTCATCTATATGTGTGTGTATGTGTATATATTCACCACTACAACTAGTATTATAATGCATTTTTAAAAAGAATAAGTATCTTAGGAATCTAATTTAGATATGCATAAAAACTACCTATATTTTTTTGGTAAGCCCTTAAAGTGATAGGTTTGTTAGCAGTATAGTTAGTTTTTTAAGAATTCAAGGATGAGTTCTTTGTAGAAGGAAGAATTATTCCACCCCGTAGAAATATTAAGTATTTATTTAACTATTATGTGTGCATAAATAATTATTCAAATATTATGATTGAGTTTAGGAAGAGAATTTTTATGTTACGTAATAGAATTTTCCGGTAAAAAGAGGGGAAAAAATTGACTTGAGGTCGGTGTGAAATTAGAATTAAATTTATATGTGTGAAGGAGATTTAGGAGTTATTTTTTTAAGTTTTCCCTTGAACTAATCTTAAATTACCAAAATGCCTATTAGGCAACCTTATAACTCCCAAGACATTTTTTTAGCCCATTTTAAAGGTTCTACCAACTTCCTTTTCTTCTAAATCTTAACACAACTCAAGCAAGTTAAGCAACCAAATTTTAGAAGGCATCTTTAAGATCAAGTTAAATCAAGGCATTTTCTCTTTAACTTATGGCTTTTTTTAAGTGATTATTGAAGTCTAGGCTAAGATAAAGGAATTAAGGATTCGGGTGATTCACCCTTAATTGTTTAAAGTTTTTATGATTAAGGGAAAATGCTTTTGATATTTATCTTTCAACACCTCTTCTATACTTCTTAAGTAGGCTTATCTAAGTAGGCAAATTGTTAATATTATATTGGTTTATGTAACTTAGGGTAAGTTGACCTTAAACTGATGAAAGATAATAATTTTATGTTTAATGCATGTAAATATTTGTTCTAACATGGTTTTCCTTGTAGAAGTTAGTTGAATTATGTAAAAGAATGATGGAAATAGAACCAATTTTAAGCTTGAATTGGTATATGATGAGTTAGTAAGGTTAAAACATAGTATAAATAGGAATTCTTAAGCAAATCTAGGAAAAAACTTAACTTATATTCGATTGCTATTATTGAATATACCTATGGAGTAGTTTTCTGGAGGATTATATTTGATTACTATAATAAAATATACCTCTTATATTCAATTATTATAATCAAATATACTATAATCTCTTATATCTCTAGAGTAGCTCTTTGGAGGCTTATATTTGATTACTATAACAAAATATACTCTTTATATTTGAATATTATATTCAAATATGCTTTAAGAGCAGCTCTTTAGAAGCTTATATTCAATTAAAGTAATCGAATATTATCTTATTGTTTCCATTATTGCATATGTAGTAAAATTCTATGATGTTGTGGTAATGAATGGACCCTATATGTATAATTTAGGAATATGATTGTGATTATATGCATAATTGATATTGGGATCTTAGGTTAGGATGTGATCATGTTTGGAAATGTGATTAGGGAAAACAATATATTAAGATTATGATATAGTACCAAATTTAGGAAACTATTTATGAATAGATAAGAGTGGCTCCTAAAAAATAAAATTGGATTTATGAATAGATAAAATTGACTAGGGGACACGAGGAGATTTAAATGCTCTCTTCATTTCATTTGGTATTCATACTTAATGATCATTTTACTATGATTGAGAATTAACTTATGTAAGGTTTTGTAATACCCCTATTTGTATATTGAAAAGTAGACTATTTGTTTATTGTCGAATATATTGGTATCAATGGGATATATGTGAAATTGTTAATGTATAGCCGAGTATATGAATACAGTAAGCGATGACATAAATGTTCTCCATCATCATAATGTTACAAGATAAATGAGGCTACATTAAACCTTATTTTGTGTTTGTAATATTTGTCCTTTAGAATGGTAAATTAGTTTTTGTTGGAAAGGTATATATGCTTACTATGTTTCTTAGTATGGTATATTCAATAAAGTAATTGTTGAACTTTAGTTTATATATAGTACACTTACATTATTTTGCTTTCATATTGAGTTTTCTATGAAAAATCATTCTATTACCACTTTTGTTTCTTTTTATTTTATAGGGAATCTACCTCTTTTGTATTCAATTATTGTTTATTGAAAGGAAAATAGGCTTGTTTGAGTATTCTAGCATTGAGGTAAGTTGTTAGACAGTTAAAGCAATTGACAATATATATTCTTAATCATTATATAATGGAATTGCATTCTTCGCATTTTCTTTGACATTAGTAAGGCTTGTAAGAGGTTCCTTAGGGCAATTTCTTATGTCAGTCATGCACCCTGAGGTTAGGTTGTGACACTATTTGTGTAGGAAACAAACCCAACAAATATAATCAAGCAATCTTCTTTTAAATAGCCCCCTTAAATCTTTGAAACTATAATAGAAAATTTAAAGAAAAATATGATGACAAAAATTGGATATTGTAATTTCACAATAAAGAAAACAAATGAAAAATTAAAAATTAATTCATGCATAAAATATGAAAAGATTCTAAGTTAACCTAAGACCGACATTTATTCTAAAAATCAAACCACATTTAGAATATGGCATTTAATTAAAAAAAATAACACAATTTATTCTAAAAAAAACATATTAGTGCTATCATAACATAGTTTGATACACAAGTTTAACTACAATAAATAAAAATTTAAATCTTCAATTATTATAATTCTATCTCCATATTTTCAAATAAAACAATGTTATTATAATATATGCATGAAGTATAATTTTAAAATATTGAAGTCTCAACTTTTATAATTCTAACTTTACGACTAAATATCACATATATCTCCTCATCTAAGGATAGATTAATTATAACATTGATAAAATTAATGCAAAATTAAAATAATAAATCATCATATTCAAATTGAATTAAAATAGAAAAAACCACAATAACATATAAACCCCATTTCCCTTCATTAAACTCTAAATCATCAAATTAACAAGTTCAAACCATATTCAAAATTCTAAAACATTTTAATACTTAAACAATATAAAGCATTAGATAAATATCAATTATTAGAGAAATTAAACAAATTCCTCACAAAACAACCAAATAAATCCTAAACATTATATCTAACATTCACAGGAAAATAAGCAATTGAAAAAAAAAAGGAATAACAAGGAAGCTCTTGGAGGTAGGAAATAGTAGTAAAAAGGCTAGAAGGCTGCAGTAACAACTTGACGACGATAAGAGAGATGAGAGAAATGTAGCCTTACTAAAATGAAGAACATCTGTTGCAAACTAATTATATTAAAAAATTAACAACTATTATGTTTCTAATTTAATTTTAATGATACTGTGCATTTAGACTAGAAATGGGTTATTATTGTTTTGTCACTATTTTTTAATAAAAATTTAAAATTTTCACCAAACATTTTAAATATTTGTACAATATTTTATCATTAAATTTTTTAGTAAATTATTTTTTTAAAATTACATCACCTTCTATAAGTAAATTTTTTTCCATTATTTAGCGATGGGCAAAAAAATCTATTGCTGAAATTAATTTTAATTTCATTTTCAAAAAGGGGGATGGAAATGTATTTTGGATATCTATTCTATCACTAAATTTCATTATTAAATATTGAAATTCTTGTAATTACTTATTTTTAACAAGTTCTAATTTAAGTATATAAATATTCAATTTTGCTCCACTCAATTTGTTTATACCCCTAACGACAATAGCAAAATTTGATTAATAATAATCAATCACATAGCATGTAATCAATTTAAAAAGGTTTAAAATAATAATAATATTGAATTTCAAATTTTTACAATATAAATAGCCATAAAAAATTAAAGTACAGGGAATTGTGTGTATATATATATTAGTATTATTCCAAATTTATAAATGTCCCTATATTAATTTAACCTCAAATTAAAGAAAGTTAGTTTAATTATATTTATAATGAGTAAATGTGTATTAGTTTACAAGTTATAATAAGTAAATATTCACTCTGTTCTTATTTATGTGTCGCTATTAACTGATTCACACATATTAAGAAAGTAATTGAATTTGTTTATTTTTAATTAATTTTACAAGATTACCCTTTATGTACAAAATTCAAGATAGTTGAAGATAGAGAGAAAAATATAAAGAAATAAATGTAAGTTGACTAATAGTGTAGAATAATAAAATATTTATTAATAAAAGAGAAGGATAAATTTGAAAAAAAATATTTAATATTTTATTGAAATTTTAAAGCGACAGATAAAAAGTAACAATTTTTTTAAAATATGCGATAAATAAAAAAAAACGGAGGGAGTATATTATTATTTCTCATATACGAGTAAATGTGTACAAGTTTGTAAGATACAATAAGCATAATTTTTGGTATTTTGATCTTACCAAAGGTGAGTGTGCTAGTAGCGATCGCTAGGTTTCCACCGTATGATCCCCATGACCGGTTAAGGGTATCCCGCTAATAAGCCTAATGGCAGTGTTTTTGTCGGAAGTTACAAAAGAGAGGAGAAAACGATATAATGCAGGGAGTGACTAGAATGAGAGAGTTCAGAGAGCCACAATCTCGCACGTGGTTGGTTTATATTAGGAGAGACTAGAAGGTTTTGGACTAGGGCATAATGGTCATTATATAGACCAGAAAGTTCTAAATAAGGACAAGTTGGTTATTTACTTGACCATCTGCCAATTGAATCTGTTCCACCGATGTAACCGTCTGTATCCAATCACCAAAAGTGGTTCCACACACTAATGACTCGTTAGTCGGTCTACGCACCTTTTTAGCGGATTTGAGCCAGCTCTACATGATGGCTTGCCCCTCCAACCCAATCTAATGCAAGGTATTTATCATTTACCCCTAAGAATTGTTTGGCAATTCCTAACCAAGCATTTAATTATGAACTCTGGGAATATTCGACCATTCTTTATAGCGTTACATTCATTAATGGGAAAGGTACTTTTGTAAACCCCAGAAGCCGTCATTTCATTATTTGAGAAGCATTAACCGAGGAATGCACCAAGGCTAGAGCAATATTAAATGGTGCTCCGGGATTGATGTTGATAATCACGATACCTCGTAATCCGCATGCTCTTTACTACCAGAGGTGGGAGTTTATATATTTATGACTTATCCCCCTAGCCATTGGATCAAGCATCGAACCCCACAACTAGTCTTAAACATCATTGGATGTAAACATCCTTTTATGGCAATCCTCGTGATACCAACTTCTAGCTGTTGGATGGGGAAATGAACTTTCCATCACTGCCGTTCATTTTCCTGCATACATTTAGACTTATCAAAAGAAGTTAAATATACAAATTCAACAGATAAAAATTGTACATAAAATGAGTCCAAAGCCAGATTACTTTTTCACTAAATCAAATTCAAATTGAGTTGTTATAATACTAATCTTAATTCCAATTTCAATTCGACATTTATCAAACGGGTTTAGATAAGTTTTTATAATTCGTTATATTTTATTATTATTATCATATTAATTTTTTATTTATTATTAATTTTATATCATTAATTAATTAAAATTTATTATTATTTATTAAATATAATTATATATTATTATAATTTAAAATTTTATTATATATATTAATGAGTCATATATATTATATATGAAAATAAATATATATTATTAAGATTTAATAAATGAATGAATTTACATTTAATAATATATAAATTTAATAAAATAATTTAAATTTTATATTGAACAGGAATTTTACATTATGTATTTATTTTATTTAATAAAATAAATATATATTATTATATATTATATTTTCATATATAATAAAATAAATTTTATATTATATATTTATATATTTATTTATTTTATTTAATAAAATAAATATATATTATTAAATATATATTGATCAATGACAAAGTATTGTATAAAATAAATATATTTAATGATTTAAATGTTATCAAATATATATAAATAAATAATTATTTATATAATATATTAATAAAAATAATTATAATAATTTTTATATAATAATAAAAATAGATAATAATGTATTATATTATATATATGTATATAATATATTTAAAATTAATACCAAAATTATTTATTTAAAATTTTTAGATAATTTAAAATTTTAATATTAAAGTATTAATTTAAATTTTAATATAATTATTTATTTTGATAAATTTATATATTATATATTGACAATATTAAATATATAAATTTATTAATTTTAATATTAAAAATTATTTAATATTACTCATATATATAATTTTAATATTATATATATTAAAGTTTAATTTTAATATACCAAAACTATTATATTAATATCTATATAAAAATTAAACATACAATAATGAATTAATTATTTATTATTTACTACTATTACCAACCTAATGGGTTAACCCAATAATTCAACGGGTTAATACTTATCAATCTCAATCGTTTATCAGGTCGGACTAATCAGTCCTAATTTCTAATCAGGTCGGGCTACTATTATCATTTTCCATACCAACCCTAATTTCAAGTCAAGCAAAATTATATTAGTCCTAAACCAACCTGTTAAATATAACCCATTTTGACACCTCTACGTATATTATACTTCAGACCATCAATCACTTTAGCTACATTTTACTAAATTCAAGTAGTATACTTTTTTCACCATCGTCTTCAGTTCCGCCAAAGCCTATTTGCAGTCAACTCACCATCGGTGCTTTGCTACGTGCTTACTGCTCTGCTTTCTAGAGGCATTTTTCCTTTCTCCTTTAGCATTTCTAATTTCAGTCATTATTTCTTTCCTTTCTGGCTCATCTATTTAAGATTTCATCCTAACAAGCCATTTCTATTTAATAGTTTAACTATGTGTATATATGATCCAATTGGCAATATGTTCATGGTTTTGGATTGATTTGTGCTTTCGATTTGGGATACTTTATATCTACATATTGCCTCAATTATGATTAATCTATCAGATTTTCATAGTTTTGACGTTCTCTGCTTAAAATTTTACGTATGGTGATTTTGAATCTTTTCCCTTTTTTATTAATTTGTAGTTGTAGGTGTTGGATTTTCTATTTGTGAACTTATTAATTTAATAATAAAATAATATGTAAAAAGGTTTAATCCAATATTAAAATAATTGAATAGTTTGAGCCTAATGATAATCTAACCTAATTAATGTAATAATAAGTGATTTTTAATAATGAATTGATCAACCAATATTATTAATATAAATAAAGATTGTTACTCTTAAATTCTTTGATTAATCCTGCATACTCTCTATCAATATTAGAAAGTTTCCTCAATTAAGTTTTTATTTAAGGTTGATAAAAGTAGCAAATTCTTATTGGAGTTCGTGATTATTGATCGTAAATAATTTGTGGCTTATAGCAAATTCTGATTTCATATTCATTCACAATTAAGTTCTCATTTAGAATTGATAGAAGTAATAAATTTTTATTGGAGTTCGTAATCAACATTGATTGTAAATAATTCATGACTTGCAGTAAATCTTAATTTCATATTCGCTTACAATAGAATCATCAAATAATAATAAATCTTTTTATGTTTAATATTATTCTTTTCATATGATTTAACTTAGGATATTATTTTTATAAATTTGATTTTAACAATTGGTATCAGAACCTATAAATCATATGAATTAAATATATTATTATATGGATTTAAAAATTAAATTTTATCTTTTAAATAATATTATATTTTGTGATGAATTATTTTAAATAAAATTGCTATGAATCCTAAATTTGTTTTATAACTCTCAAGTTAATTATTTTTTTGGGTTGTTATATTTAAATTATATATATATGTCAATTTTAATTTTGTTATGAATGATATACACATATCGTGTAAAAGTTTTGTGTATAATTCATCCATATATGGCTTATATTTGTGTTCTTTAGATGAATTTTATGTGTTCCAATTTATATATTTTTTGGATTTTATTTTTGTGAATATTTGGCTAAATTTCATACATATATGTTTCTGGATTCATAAAAAAAAAATTAAATCATGCAATACTGTTTTAGCAAAAAAAAATTGATGTTTTAGCATTATTTTTCATATACATATGGTGCGAATCTTCTGTATGTACATATATATATAACGTGTCTATGTTTTAAAGTTAGGTGTTGCTATTTCACCTAAAACTTTTACTCTGAATTTGCACTGAATACAAATGGTAATTATAGGTTAACAGAGAAAAGGTTTAAAATTTACACTATCGAACAAAATACAACTATCAAATTTCAATGGTCAATACATGTCACATGGTAATTTCATCTTCGTTCAGCACATTCGGAGCACCTATTTCGGAACTCTAGGACCTTTCTTTTGACATTTTGTATAAAATGGGTTTTACATAAAACTTTCTGGCTTCATATATATATATATATATGTTTAGCCTTCCGTATACATTGTTAAGTTTAGTGTTCTATTTAACGCCTTCTTTTCATATATAATTTTTTAACACATATATGTACTTCGATGTTTTATGGATTCAAGTGATATGTATATCCTGTTTGTGTGGCATCACATATATGGATTGACAGCGTGCATTCCATGTATATATATATTCAGTTTGACATTTGAAATTCGTTTTAAATGTATATCCGTTTAGGCTGACAATTGAAATCTGTTATGTATATATATGTTTTGGCTCTGTTAGCATATTTTGTTCGTATATATATGTTGTTCACATTTTGACATTTTATGCATATATACATTTGATATTTTCATAATTGTTATATATAGTTTTATGCATGTTATTCGTACTTCAAATTATATATGTAAGTGCTTTCTTTCCATTTAATTTGTCATGAATTTAATCATTACAATTATTTTGATATATTTTGAAATTGAGACACATCTTGAAAAATCGTCAATTAAGACAAAGAAAAAAATGGTGAATAGTGTCGAGCTAGGCAATGCCCACCATGAGCACAATGAATAGTGCCTTGGGCTCCGCTCTTCAAGCTAGGAATTATTAGGCATTTTTTTCAAATTTTTCTAGAATTAAAAATGTTTTAATTATTTTTTGCCTATTTTATTTGAATAGCTAATTGATATTATTTTGAGTTGAAAATTTTACTATTATATTTATGTATATTGGGATTCCACATATATTTTTGTGGAATTTTTGAATGCTGCTTGGTCATTAATGATTTTTCTATGTATATACATATAGGAAAATAATTTTTTGAAAATAATTTGGACTTATATTATACCATGGAAATTTGTGTAATTGTGAGTCCACGTATCGTAGGCTCAATTACATAAAATTTTGTTTATTTTATATAATGGTAGTTAGACTAAAGAGAATATTATATTAATAATATTTTAATACTCTATCGATATAATATTATTAATATAATTTGTTAGTAATAATATAAATGTAAGAATAAGTATTATGTTTCTAGAATTTTCATCATACTATTGGTGTTAAAATTTTAGAAATATGACATTTAGTCCTTCTATTATATTATAAGGCCTTTAATGCCCTATCGATATTGGGCTTTATAATATAATACTGAGTTTGATTGCATTATTTATTAAGGAAAAAAATTTTCTAGCAAGATTAAGGTTGAACATGCATTAATATTTTAAAATTTATTTCCTCAACTCCTTTACCTATATAATTAAATGTAATCAAAACGATTAATAGAACTAATCATGAGGACTGGGCTAAATCACTAAAGCTATATTTAGCAACCTCTAACCTTGACCTAGCAATTAGGAAAGTAGAACCTTATATTAATGCTAAGTTTATAGCAGATCAAAAGAATTATCATAAGAAAGTGGACTATTTTAAATATAAGAAATAGGTTAAGAAGAAAAAGAAAGATAACCATCTAACTTTAGTATGTTTTAAGTCAAATATAGTTAATATGCCATCACACTCTCGGTGGTTAAATACTAGTGTAACTATTCATGTACTAATTGTCTTCAAGCATTGACAAATTTGAGGAAATCAAATGAAGGAGAGTTAATTGTGAAACTTAAAAATTGAGACAAAGTTGAAGTAGAGCACATAGGATCAGTGAAGTTAAAGTTAAAGACTAGACATAAGCTTTTATTGAATAATGTAGTTTATATACCTTTCATGAGAAGGAATCTAATTTTAGTAATTACTTTAGATTCTCTAGGATACTCTTATTATTTTGGAAATAGAAAGATTGAATTATTTTATAAAGCTTCTATTATTGGTGTTGGTTTTGTATGTGATGGCTTATATAGGTTGATTTATATCCTAATTTTGTGAACTCGATAAACTTTGTTATGGGCAAGAAAAGGTATTGAATTAATGAAAGAATCTCAATGTTATGGCATAAACGATTAAGGCAAATCTCTAAAGAAAGAATTTAAAGACTCATAAAAGGAAAAGTACTTCATGATTTAGACTTCTCAAATTTTGGAACATGTGTAGATTGTATTATAGGAAACTTTATAGTTAAAGTTAGAAAGGATAATGTTCTGAAACTGATCCATACTGACATTAGTAGGCTCATCACACCTAATGTTATGGCTAGCTACAAATATTTCATCACATTCATTAATGATTACTCTAGATTTATTCCAGATTTGGTTAGGTGGAGTTGCTCAGTGATAAGTCAGAATTGTTAGAAGGCTTCAAGTTATTCAAGGTGGTAATTGAATTGAAACTAAGGAAATAAATAAAGTGTGTTAATTCTAATAGAGGTGATGAGTATTATGGTAGGTATAATGAAATAAGAAGAAACCCTAGTCCTTTTGCAAGATACCTACAAGATTGTGAAATTCAAGTAACTTACACCATGCCTAGTACACCGGAGCAAAATGGAATTGTAAAAAAGAGGAATAGAATTCTTATGGATATGATAAGAAGTATGCTAGCCTATACTTTGTTGCTAGAATTCTTATAGGTGATGTGTTAAGAACAGTAGCATATATTCTAAATTAAGTTCTTAGTAAGTTAGTACCTAAGACCTTTTAAGAACTATTATGCGGTAAGAAGCCTAGTCTGCGGCATTTTTGAGTTTAAGGTTATAAAGTTGAAGTAAAGCTATATATTCTATCCATGAGGAAACTTGATTCGAAAACTATTAGTAGATACTTTATTGGATACTCCAGTGGCTTGAAAGGAAGTAAATTTTACTGTCCAATTCATTCGACTAGAGTAATTGAGTCTGACTGAGCCATCTTCTTTGAGAATAAGTTGGATAGTGGGAGCCAAATACCACGTATCATGAATTTCTTTGAACAGAGAATAGTTATTTCGTTGCACTAACATTAGGAGAGTTATCTTTTATTACTCTACTAGTTAATTCAGTATAGCTAATGGCAGAGCATGTTAAGCTAGATGAAATAAAAAAAGAAAAAATTCTATTAAGAAAATCTCATAGAGTTCACAAATTAATAATTTGTAATAATTATCTTGTATATCTGCAGAAGCATGAATATAATATCAATGACAATACTAATCCTACAACCTTTTCTCAAGTTATGTCTAGTTTAAACTGTTCTGATTGGATGAATGCTATGAAAGATGAGTTAGCTTCAATGCATAAGAATCAAGTGTGGGATCTAGTGGAGCTTCCTACAAGTTATAAGCCAATTGAATGCAAGTGGTTCTTCATGACTAAGAAAGGTTTTCAAGGTGAAGTTGAGAGGTACAAGGCCAGATTGGTAGCAAAAGGCTATACCTAGAGGGAAGGTATAGACTATAAAGAAACTTTTTCACTAGTTTCAACTAAAGACTCATTATATGTTATCATGGCATTAGTGGCTCATTTTGATTTAGAGCTACATCAAATGGATGTAAAAATAACCTTCTTGAATGATAATTTAACATACTATAATGGTTTCTAAGAGAAAGGAAAGGAACAACTTGTGTGCTAACTTAATAGCCTATTTATGGCTTAAAACAAGTTTCTAAACAATTATACCTCAAGTTTGATGAGATAGTGACTTCTTTTAGGTTCTAGGAGAATGCAGTTGACTAGTATATTTATATGTTGAAAAATACAGGTAATTTTATTATTCTAGTGCTATTTGTAGATGATATTCTCCTTGCAAGTAATGACATGAACTTGCTGATTGAGACAAAATAAATGTTATCTAAACATTTTGATATGCCTCTTATATTTTAGAGATAAAGATCCATCATGATAGATCTCGAGGTTTGCTTGGTTTATCTTAATAGACTTACATTGAGAAAGTACTGAAGAAGTTCAATATATTAACCTGCTTATAAGTTTCTATACCCATTTTAAAAGGAGAAATTTTCTCTAAATCCTAGTGTCCTCAAGGTGATGTTAAAATAAAAAGAATAAAAAAAGTTCTATATGCGTCGATTGTCGGTAGCCTGATGTATGTTCAGGTATGTACACATCTTAATATAGCTTAAACTATTAGTATACTAGGGAGATACTTGAATAATCCTGGTCAGAGAAATTGGACTACTACGAAGAGAGTGATAAGGTACCTTACAGTACAAAAGATTACATACTGATTATAAAAGATCAAGATATCTTAAAGTTATAGGCTACTTAAATTCAAATTTAGTTAGTTGTCTGGATGATCATAAATCTACATTTGGATACATCTTAATGAGGGAAGAAAAAACTATGTTGCAGAAAAGTGTTAAGCAGTCCTTAATAGCAACCTCCACTATAGAAGTAAAATATGTCACATGTTATAAAGCCACTTACATGAATGTATGGTTAAGAAACTTTATGGCTGGTTTCAAGATTATTGAGAGCATCTTAAGGCCCTTGACCATCTATTATGACAATACTGTTGCAATAAACTTCTCTCATAATAATAAAAGTTTTGCTTATACAAAGCATTTTGATATAAAGTATCAATTTTTGCGAGAGAAGGTACACGGGCATATTACATATATTGAACATATTTTCATGAATTGTATGCTTGCAGATCCATTGACCAAAGGCTTAATAGTAGGAGTATATCATGATCATGTAATTAATATGAGATTAGCTAAATCTTTTGATGTTTTGGGTTAGTGTGAGTACTATAATATAAACTATTTTCTCAAAATGTACATAAATGAAATATTCATATTTGCCATATATTGTACACATTTTTGTTATAGCATATTTATAAAGATATTTAGATCCTGTTTTAATATTGTGATGAGAATAATGATTCTCATTTAGAATCTTGGATGGATGCTTCGACCCACTATCTAAAGATTTACATATGATTGTCACAATTTTGTTATGTAAATCTTATTAAGTACAAACTTATTTTGTATATCCCTATCGGATATTGTATATGGTTAACGAGGTGTAAGTGCATAGTATATATATTTTATTGATATCCCTATTAAATATTATATTTTATATTATTAAACATTTATAATCTCAATTTAGACCAGTGGGTATAAAGATGCCATATTTTTCTTTTACATCTTATTAAAATGGCCATTATTATTAAATTACATAGCTCAAGTGGGAGATTGTTGGATTTCCTATTTATGGACCTATTAATTCAATAATAGAATAAGATATAAAAGGATTTAGCCTAATATTAAAGTGATTGAATAATTTGGGCCCAATGATAATCTAACTCAACTAATATGATAATAAGTAGTTTTTAGTGATGGGTCGATCCACCAATGTTATTAATATAAATAAAGGTTGCTACTTCTAAACCCTATGATTGATTCTGCACACTTTCCATCAGTGTCAGAAAGTTTCTCTAATCAAGTTCTCATCTAGAGTTGATAGGAGTAATAAATCCTTATTAGAATTTATGATCAACACTAATCATAAATAGTTCATGGCGTGTAACAAATCCTGATTTTATATTCGCTCATAATGGATTGATCAAGTAATAATAAATCTTTTCATGTTTAATATTATTTTTTTCATATGATTTAATTTAGAATATTATTTTTATAAATTTCATTTTAACAGTAGGTACATTTCATTAATCTTTTTATTTTTTCTATTATGTTATGGTATTATGATATTATGATGTCAAAAGATAAATTTCGTGGTCAAGCTGAACCAAGCAAGACATCAATTCTGAAGCATTGTAATCACATGAGGGATAATACTAAAATGAATGAAGGTTTTATTAACTAATCTAATATCTTGGATTAAATGTCAAATATCATAAAATTTTCAAAAGCAGATTTTAGGGTGCCATACCTACATCGCCTCCCCTATTGCAGATCTTGGGATAATCGCGAGAAAGATTGGTCAAATTATATAAAAAATGGTTGGCAGCTCATCAAATGAGTCAATTTAAATATCAAATTATGGAATTCTTCAAAAGGATGGTTAAATGCTGGAAAAATTATCAATCTTTACAAGAAAAGTTGTCTTCTTTCTAACCGACCTTTAAATTTGATTTTTAAATCTATTGAAGAAGATAAAGGCTTTTGCTGCTATAGCTCCAATCAATTTTATATGTTCTCTGGAGTCTTTATTGAGAAAGTCAAGCAAAAATGCCATTCACCCCTTTGCAATAGGCAATACTTAGAAAAATGAATGTGGTTCCATTACAAATCATTTATAATGGATGGTTATTATTGGTATGTTTTAACTTCAGGTGGTTAGTCTAGGACTAAGATCGATAATTAATAGCTTTACTTTTTTTTATGCCTCTAAAAGTAGCAAATCATGGAATACATAACTTAGAAAGAGCAAAGGAATGCATTTTCTTATATGAGTTCTAATGTCCATTAGTAGAAGGAATCCTATTTCAAAATGGATGCTTAGTCCAAGAAATGCATAAATTGGATCCCTTCATGTGGTAAGGCCTGATTCCTAATGGTTGGGTCTAAGGCGAAGGCTATAAAGGATGTAAATTTAGACGAAAATAATGAACAAGTTATTAGCAAGGTGAAGGAAGTGACTAAACATGACCTTTTAAACATATAAGTCATTCTAATGTGTTTGATGTTTTGAACTTTTATTCTTCAATGTAACTACTATTGAATTTAACCATTCATTCCTCTTTCTTTTGCAAAAATCTTCTTATCCTATGAAGAGCTCAACATGTATAAGTTAAGGGAGTTTTTTGGGCAGATGGAACCAGGGAAAACTACTCTATCAAAAGGATCATCTAATTCGAAGTAATAGCCTTTGAGAAATAAAAAGAGGGAATCATTTTCTTTTACCAAAGACTCAAAAAGGAGCAGTTATGAGAAGATTTATCTCTTTAAAAATCATAGGGTGAACATTTAGACAAAGCCATTATCACCTTTTCAAAAAAAAAAAATCTACACTTAGACATTCAGAGCTAACACTAATACTAGAGATCCAACTCAAATGCACTAGTCAATTTATTAATTTCATGAAGGTAAAGATAAAGCATCTCAGAGTAAGAAGAATAAAAAAAAAATCATCCTATCTATATAAATCAATGTGGTTGTATTGACCAAAATTGATTGGTCAATTGTCAATCAACCTAGATCACTAGTTTATCCCAGTTTACCTAAAAAATACCTTTTCACAATAACTATTTTCCTTATAATTAATGCAATTAGAAAAAAATTCTTAAAGAAGTCCATCCTACCACTTTAGAGGATTTACTAACTAGATTATTATGCAATCAATGAATAGCTTTTTTTTTATAAAGGATGTTAACTATATTTCTTTTAGCGTTAGCCAACTATTATTCCTAGACAATTCTAACAAATTAAAGATGAGGGCTAACGGGTAAGGATTAAGCCATTTCTTTGCCCAAGGTTTTAGTTAAAAGCTTAGGAGTACTACAAGTAATCTTATTACTCATAAAAATATCACGTTCTTGGAGGATTTTTAGCGCCTCAACAAAGATAGATTTCCCATAAGTTAACTAACTTCATAAGGAAATTATTAAGCTAAAATAACTATTTAACTGATCGATCTTGTTTACTAATGAACTGAAGTAGTCAGTGTAACAAAAAAATCAACTAATTGTTAAAAGAGATAGGACTATAAGTAATCTCGAGTAGAAACTAAATCAAATAAAGCAAGCCATAGTTGTAGCTAAGAAGGAAGCCAACTAAGAAAGAAAAAAAGTTAACCTTAGCATAAAATAAGAGATAAGATTAAGGAAGAATTTGAAGTATTGGAGAAGGATAGGAATGAGTGGAAGGATAAGGAAAATTCCTTAGAGAAAGATCATGACCAATGAAAAGATATAGCTAATTAGTCTATAAAAAAAGATTATTAATTTTAAGTCTAAGATGCAAAACCTTGAAAAAGAATATAATGTTATGGCAAAATTAGCAGGAGAAAGGTATATTAAAAGTCTTAACTTAGCAAAAGAGTAAGCATTGGTCTTGTATCCATCATTTAACTTTCATAAGATGGATAAGTATAAAGATGCAACTAATTTTCTCAAAAAGACCAATGAATAGGATGAAATAAAGAAGGATAGGAATAAGTGGAAGGATAAGGTAGATTCCTTAGAGAAAGATCATGACCAACAGAAAGATATAATTGGTCAATCTACAAAAGAGATTACTAACTTTAAGTTAGAGCTATAAAACCTTCAAAAAAAATATGAAGTTGTGGCAAAATTACCAGGAGAAAGATTTGAATTAGAAAAAGAGCTAGCATTTATGTTGTAGCCATCATTTAACTTTGATAAGATAGATAAGTATAAGGATACAAATGTTTTGCTCAAAAGGACCAATGAAAAGAGGATGAAATGGAAATTGAAACAATAAAAGAAGAAGACGACACTAACCAAGCTCGATATGAAGGTCAAACGCAAAATATTATTGATGTTGATCAACCATAAGAGGAAGATCAAACCTAAATCATTGACAATATTAATCAATTTCAAAGGGAAATGTAGATTGAAGAATAAATTGACTAAATTATCATAAAGTAGAAAAATAGGAAAAGAAATTTCAATTTTGCAATTGGATAATCCCAAAATTTTTATGTATGTGGATTATATTAATGAATGAAATCCATTTTGCATTTCCCATACCTTCCTTCAATTTTTAAGTGTGGTAATATGTACTTTACATATATGCAACTTGAATTATTTAGTTTTGAAATGATCAAACTACTAGGGATAATCTTGAACTTTAGCACCAATATGTATAAATAATTTAGATAATTTAGTTTTTAAAGCATTTAAATTTATTTTCAAGTTAACTTAGAACCATATTTTTTATCCTTTCAGCTTGGGTTATTAACTACTTAGTTACTAGAATTGAAATTGTCTAGAGATTAAATAAGGCCTATGCTTAATTTATAAGTGTTCGATGGATTTTGGTGCTATTCTAATAAGTGATTGATAAAAATTAGGGCTTAATTTATTAGTGATCGATGAAAATTAGAGTTATCTTGATAAATAACTAATGAGTATTAGGGCTTTTTTTTGTTAGTGATTGATGAAAATTAAAGTTATGTTGATAAACAACTAATGAGTATTAGGCCTTTGCTTGTTAGCGATCAATGAAAATTAAGGCTTAGCTTATGAGTGGACAATGAATATTAAGGGTTTGCTTATTAGTGATTGATGAAAATTAAGGCTATGTTAATAAGCAATTGATGAATATTAAAACTTTTCCTATTAGCAACTAATGAGATTTAGATCTATATTGATAAGTGACCAAAGGATTTAACTCATTTAAGATGTAAAAAATGTAATCTTTTTAGAAAATGCTCTTTTATTCTTCCCTTTTTTAGAAGTTAATCACTTAACACATATATGATAAAATTCATTTGATCAAAATTTGATCACTAATTATTCAATAAGAGTTACAAAATATTCCTTCAAACAAGATGCATTCCAAGTCCTAGGCAACACTTTGCATTCTAAAGTAACTATTTTGTAAGTGTCATTTTTAAGATTTTGTACTACTTGGAAAGGTTCTTCCTAGTTTATAGCTAACTTTCCTTAATTATTGCCTCATCTTAACACCAAGATTCTTTTATGGAATTCTTATGA